>JASFAT010002930.1:0-111002 GCA_031353405.1 Baronia brevicornis | reverse complement strand
TGAGGCAATAGACAATGGAGTAGTTCCTGAGAGTTCTGTGAGGATAATAGAACCCGAATCAGAAACTTATATACCTTTAAAACAGGCTATAGATCGAGGTCTTATTGACAGAAACACAGGAGAATATCATGATAAAACTGGAAAAATAATTAGTCTCACAGATGCTGCTAAGATAGGTCTTGTCGCAGTTGTTGGAGCTCCTTTAGTAGCGGCGTCTAAAGTTATTCAAATTGTAAAGAGTACAATGGTTGTGGATCCAAACACAGGAGAAAAACTTCCAATGGAAGTAGCCTATGAAAGGGGTCTTGTTGATAAAATAACGTATAAAAAATATGAAGAATCTTTGAAAGAGAAATCGCCAGATATTGATTCAGTTACAACTAAATTTGATAAACATTTTGAAAACACTTTAATCGACCCAAAAACCGGTGATAAATTAAATATACACATTGCCTTCGAAAAAGGGTTTATAGATTCGGACACGTATAGAAAGTACAAAGATTCTGAAAAAGAGGCAAATCAACAATCATGTATAAGGCAAGATTCACCTAGAAATTTGATAACAATTTCTAAAACTATAGAATCAAAATTGAATCCTCAGACTTCTAAAGATTTTTCTATATCGAATATCGATCAGAAATATGATAGAGGTTTAATTGATTCGAATATGAAAACGGAAACTACAACAACATCTAGTACAACTACAACTGTGTCACAAATTGTGACAACTACTATAATTGATCCTCAAACAGGTGAAAAGTTATCGATGGACGAAGCTTATGCGAAGAATATAATTGATCCAGTCACTTACACGAGATTTAAGGAACTTAACAAAGGAGGAGTAACAGATAGAAGTTTTATTGAAAGAGAACAAGCTGGAGTCAAAGATTCAAGTATGGTAAACGTTTCACAAATGACTACAAAACCTCGATCAGTAGGTGCCGCTGTATCTGAGGGATTTATTACTGTAGAATCAATACAAAATAGTTTGTTAGCTGACACTAGGAATATTATTGAAAGTCTGCCATCTGAAAAATCGAAAAGTAATTATTACACTGAAGTTATCGATCTTAATAAAACACATTTATCTGATAAACCAAAATACGATAGCAATCTATCTACTGGGCCCAAAAGTGGGTTTATAGAAACTAAGCCAGTTGTTTTATCAAAGCTACGAAAACGAGTTATTAGTTCTTCAGACGCTCTAGAAAAAGGATTAATAAATGAAGATACTGCCAAAATATTAAACTCTCTTAAAGTTAATAAAAATGGTAGTGATGTGTTTCAAACTCTAAAAAAAGCGATTGAAATTGGAACGGTCGATGAAAACAAAGGGCAAATTGTAGACCCTCTTCGTGGTGATACAGTTTGTATTAAGGAAGCTATTAAAAGAGGAATTATTGATGAAGAAGGCCAGGATGAAATTTTGATACCAACTGCGAAGTGTCTTTCAATTCCAGAAATTTTGCAACAAGGTCTATGGGATCCACCAACAGCAAAAATTATACACCCAGAAAGTGGCAGTCATTTAAGCTTACGAGAAGCTATTATTTGCGACATAGTTGACCCTTTTTCGTTAGTAACAATTGCGTCTGGCAAGCAAATTACACTCTCTGACGCTGTTCAAAGAAATATAATTGATAATGACAAAAATCTTATAAAAACCAAGGAGGGTACCCTTGATTTTGTTTCTGCTGTTAATGCGGGTATTTTTCCAGAGACTAAAAAATCTACAGCTCAAAACATTCCTCCCGCTGCTATGACACTTTCAGTTGCTATTAAACGTGGTATTATTGATGAATCAGGAAAAAAAATTAATCATCCATTAACAGGTGAAATAATTCCAATAGAAGAAGCTATCAAAAAAGATTTAATAATGGGAATTCCTTATCCGCAATCATCTGAAACGATTACTCTTGAAGAAGCATTGGAAATGGGTGTTGTCGACCTAAAAATGTCTACTTTTGTTGATGCTAAAACAAAAGAATTATTACCATTGGAAAAAGCTATGGAAAAAGGCTTGCTAGCAATTAAACGTGATCCTGAAATATTAGAAACAACTGGTGTAGTAACTACTATTACAGAAACTTTTTCGTCTCAACACACGATAACTACTAAAATGGTGGAACTTCTTGCGGATTTCGTATTAATAAGTGCGAATGAAGTACAAAATGTAAAGACTGGGGAAATCATTTCTATGGATGAAGCTCGAGTGAAAGGTATCGTGAGAGATGAAATAACGAGTAAAGAACAATTTCTTACAAATGATTCTACTATTACTTTTGAAGACGCGCTAATATTTGGATACATTAACATAGATAAAGGTACATTTACTAATCCCAAAACAGGTGAAACGGTTACAATTAGTGAAGCTGTAAATAGTGGCTTATTGAATACCGAAATCACTGCACCTGTTAATTTGGAAATAGGAACAGAGGATATGAAAATGCTTGATCTGAATCAAGCATTTGAATTTCTCTTTGATGAAAATACGCAGAAATTCAAAGATCCACAATCACCTAATAATTTAGTAACCTTCAAAGAAGCTGTTGAAAAGAAAATTATTAATCCAGATTCTGTGATTTATAAATTTGATTCAGGAAAATCCATAACTTTGAATGAAGCCGTAAATATGGGACTTATAGATAAGAAAAGTGGTAAATTTAATGACACTAATACGGGTAATTCTTTCGATATTAAAAAGGCAGCGAAAATGGGGCTTATTGCAGTAGTTGCTGCTCCAGTTTTAGCTGGAATGGCGATAGTTGAAGGAGTTAAAGGGACTTCAAGTAAAGTATTAAAACCTAAACAAGATACAAATATTTCTTTGTCGTCATCTAGTGGTATAGTACCAAAAGTAAACGTTACATCTCAAGAAATAAAGGATACGGAATCTGATAAAATACTAACAAGTAGTCATGAATCTGGTGTCAAAAATACAGAGCAAAAAGATTTTAATTCTAAAATACCTTATCAAGATGGAACTCAGAAATCAATTGAAAATATTACAATAACTGTAGAGAAGAATAAGACACCAATTAAAGAGAGCGATGGTGGAAATTTTGCTACTACTACAGTAAAAACGCTTTCTCGAGATCATGACACACTCTTAACTTCTGAAGATGTTTTAATAAAACCAGTTATTACAGAGAAACTTGATGAACCAGATAACAGAAATCAGCAAACGATTTTGTCAAGTAAATTGATAAGCCATGAAGCAAGAGACGCTCATTCAATAATAAATGAGCCTCATATCTTGAATAAAAAGACGGATTCACAAGTTGAAGATGGTGTCCTCGAAAATACGAGTTCAGATGAACTATTAAGTTCTGTATCATTTACTGTTGATAGTAGTTCAGAACGCACTTTACAGGAATTAAATGTACCAGAAAACCTTACAAATACTGCAGCAGATGATAAGTATACTGTTGTTAAAACTTCAACTTCGAAAACTGAACCACTTGAATATATAACTGAACACAGTAGTTCCACGGTTACTAAAGCTTCCAAAGTAACAACCATAGAAATAACACAAAATAATTCTACTTCATATCATGTAGCTACAGGAGTAATCAACACTTCATCTGATTTACAGGATACATGTCGTAGTACAAATCAACAACATATTTCAGAAATTCCACATGAAGTTGATAAAGTCTCTTATGATCAACCCCAAGATCGCGAAATGGTATCTGATACTACACTTACTTTGAAGTCAATGGAAAATAATGGAAATACTAATATACAAGAACCTGTAAAAATTACAAATGTTAAAGATATAAACAAATATGAGCAACCTCTTGAAGTTGAAACAAATATCATATATGATCCCAAAACAAAGACTATAATTTCATCTACGTCAGGAGAAATAGATAATATTTTAACAGCTGTAAAAAAGGGGATAATATCACCAGGTTCAGTTAAAATATTAGAGCCTATAACTGGCGAAGAAATGACGTTTAGTGATGCTGTTAATATAGGAGTCATTGATAGAAAAACTGGCGCTTTTACAGATACATCTGGCAAAAAAGTAGATTTTGCACGAGCTGTTCAAATGGGATTAGTAGCTGTTGTAGGGGCTCCTATTTTAGCAACATCAAAATTAATTCAAGTTGTTAAAGGTGCCGTAGTTTTTGATCCTAAAACAGATAATGCCGTTACGATAGAAGAAGGACATATACCCGAACCATTACCTACAAAGATAGCGATTAAAGTTCCAGATCGCTCAGTGATGCATGATACTCAGAAGTCGACATCTCAGATGTCAGTGTCTCCTGCCAATGAAGATGATAAATTAAAAAAGGAATTGAAAATCCCTGATACTTCGCTGAATGATGTGAAAGCAGACCAAGACTTGAAAAATACTGTTACATTGTTACAAGATTCGAATTTAAAAATAGATATTACAACACCTTCTATAAAAACTGTAACAATTTCAGATCCAAAAGATTCAATGAAAACAGATATATCTACAGAAAGAACCGCCGAATCAACTATTTTCGTTGAAAAAAACCTTATTGGCTCAGAAATATCACGTCCATCACATGTGAATGATAAAACTATATCTGCAATGCTAATTGATGCTGAACGACAACCTCTAAGAGATATCGATGAAATAACAGAACACAACGTCACTAAAGTCAAATTGGAACACGTCAAAGTACTTTATGAATACATTCCCAAAATGAAACGCGCTTCCCGGTTTTAGGATTGACCATATAACCAGTTGTTTTATCAATTATAGGTTTTGTAAAAGCCTCATCAAATGAAATGTAATTATCAGATTTAGAACCTAAGTCTTTTACAAGCATGGTTTTTGGATCAAATATTTGTAAGCCATATACTAGTTCTTCAAATGTTATTTTAGCTCCAGTATCTGGATTTAAAAATATTTGTTTTTCTATGTCATATACTCCCATTTCCGATAATTCCTCGGGTGTTAGTATTTGTGAAATTGCAATGTTGTGTTTTGGCTTACATTCTTTCACTATAACACAATTTTTTGAAATTATATCTACAGGAACAAATCTACTAATTTGTTCTTGTTCTAACGAATCTTGTACAGTTAAAGGTAATTCAACATTATTAATTATTATTCTGCATACTTTTGGTTCAATTTTACCCTGTGCAATCGCATCTATTAAGGGAACGTTTTCATAAAGTACTTTGACGTGTTCCAATTTGACTTTAGTGACGTTGTGTTCTGTTATTTCATCGATATCTCTTAGAGGTTGTCGTTCAGCATCAATTAGCATTGCAGATATAGTTTTATCATTCACATGTGATGGACGTGATATTTCTGAGCCAATAAGGTTTTTTTCAACGAAAATAGTTGATTCGGCGGTTCTTTCTGTAGATATATCTGTTTTCATTGAATCTTTTGGATCTGAAATTGTTACAGTTTTTATAGAAGGTGTTGTAATATCTATTTTTAAATTCGAATCTTGTAACAATGTAACAGTATTTTTCAAGTCTTGGTCTGCTTTCACATCATTCAGCGAAGTATCAGGGATTTTCAATTCCTTTTTTAATTTATCATCTTCATTGGCAGGAGACACTGACATCTGAGATGTCGACTTCTGAGTATCATGCATCACTGAGCGATCTGGAACTTTAATCGCTATCTTTGTAGGTAATGGTTCGGGTATATGTCCTTCTTCTATCGTAACGGCATTATCTGTTTTAGGATCAAAAACTACGGCACCTTTAACAACTTGAATTAATTTTGATGTTGCTAAAATAGGAGCCCCTACAACAGCTACTAATCCCATTTGAACAGCTCGTGCAAAATCTACTTTTTTGCCAGATGTATCTGTAAAAGCGCCAGTTTTTCTATCAATGACTCCTATATTAACAGCATCACTAAACGTCATTTCTTCGCCAGTTATAGGCTCTAATATTTTAACTGAACCTGGTGATATTATCCCCTTTTTTACAGCTGTTAAAATATTATCTATTTCTCCTGACGTAGATGAAATTATAGTCTTTGTTTTGGGATCATATATGATATTTGTTTCAACTTCAAGAGGTTGCTCATATTTGTTTATATCTTTAACATTTGTAATTTTTACAGGTTCTTGTATATTAGTATTTCCATTATTTTCCATTGACTTCAAAGTAAGTGTAGTATCAGATACCATTTCGCGATCTTGGGGTTGATCATAAGAGACTTTATCAACTTCATGTGGAATTTCTGAAATATGTTGTTGATTTGTACTACGACATGTATCCTGTAAATCAGATGAAGTGTTGATTACTCCTGTAGCTACATGATATGAAGTAGAATTATTTTGTGTTATTTCTATGGTTGTTACTTTGGAAGCTTTAGTAACCGTGGAACTACTGTGTTCAGTTATATATTCAAGTGGTTCAGTTTTCGAAGTTGAAGTTTTAACAACAGTATACTTATCATCTGCTGCAGTATTTGTAAGGTTTTCTGGTACATTTAATTCCTGTAAAGTGCGTTCTGAACTACTATCAACAGTAAATGATACAGAACTTAATAGTTCATCTGAACTCGTATTTTCGAGGACACCATCTTCAACTTGTGAATCCGTCTTTTTATTCAAGATATGAGGCTCATTTATTATTGAATGAGCGTCTCTTGCTTCATGGCTTATCAATTTACTTGACAAAATCGTTTGCTGATTTCTGTTATCTGGTTCATCAAGTTTCTCTGTAATAACTGGTTTTATTAAAACATCTTCAGAAGTTAAGAGTGTGTCATGATCTCGAGAAAGCGTTTTTACTGTAGTAGTAGCAAAATTTCCACCATCGCTCTCTTTAATTGGTGTCTTATTCTTCTCTACAGTTATTGTAATATTTTCAATTGATTTCTGAGTTCCATCTTGATAAGGTATTTTAGAATTAAAATCTTTTTGCTCTGTATTTTTGACACCAGATTTATGACTACTTGTTAGTATTTTATCAGATTCCGTATCCTTTATTTCTTGAGATGTAACGTTTACTTTTGGTACTATACCACTAGATGACGACAAAGAAATATTTGTATCTTGTTTAGGTTTTAATACTTTACTTGAAGTCCCTTTAACTCCTTCAACTATCGCCATTCCAGCTAAAACTGGAGCAGCAACTACTGCAATAAGCCCCATTTTCGCTGCCTTTTTAATATCGAAAGAATTACCCGTATTAGTGTCATTAAATTTACCACTTTTCTTATCTATAAGTCCCATATTTACGGCTTCATTCAAAGTTATGGATTTTCCTGAATCAAATTTATAAATCACAGAATCTGGATTAATAATTTTCTTTTCAACAGCTTCTTTGAAGGTTACTAAATTATTAGGTGATTGTGGATCTTTGAATTTCTGCGTATTTTCATCAAAGAGAAATTCAAATGCTTGATTCAGATCAAGCATTTTCATATCCTCTGTTCCTATTTCCAAATTAACAGGTGCAGTGATTTCGGTATTCAATAAGCCACTATTTACAGCTTCACTAATTGTAACCGTTTCACCTGTTTTGGGATTAGTAAATGTACCTTTATCTATGTTAATGTATCCAAATATTAGCGCGTCTTCAAAAGTAATAGTAGAATCATTTGTAAGAAATTGTTCTTTACTCGTTATTTCATCTCTCACGATACCTTTCACTCGAGCTTCATCCATAGAAATGATTTCCCCAGTCTTTACATTTTGTACTTCATTCGCACTTATTAATACGAAATCCGCAAGAAGTTCCACCATTTTAGTAGTTATCGTGTGTTGAGACGAAAAAGTTTCTGTAATAGTAGTTACTACACCAGTTGTTTCTAATATTTCAGGATCACGTTTAATTGCTAGCAAGCCTTTTTCCATAGCTTTTTCCAATGGTAATAATTCTTTTGTTTTAGCATCAACAAAAGTAGACATTTTTAGGTCGACAACACCCATTTCCAATGCTTCTTCAAGAGTAATCGTTTCAGATGATTGCGGATAAGGAATTCCCATTATTAAATCTTTTTTGATAGCTTCTTCTATTGGAATTATTTCACCTGTTAATGGATGATTAATTTTTTTTCCTGATTCATCAATAATACCACGTTTAATAGCAACTGAAAGTGTCATAGCAGCGGGAGGAATGTTTTGAGCTGTAGATTTTTTAGTCTCTGGAAAAATACCCGCATTAACAGCAGAAACAAAATCAAGGGTACCCTCCTTGGTTTTTATAAGATTTTTGTCATTATCAATTATATTTCTTTGAACAGCGTCAGAGAGTGTAATTTGCTTGCCAGACGCAATTGTTACTAACGAAAAAGGGTCAACTATGTCGCAAATAATAGCTTCTCGTAAGCTTAAATGACTGCCACTTTCTGGGTGTATAATTTTTGCTGTTGGTGGATCCCATAGACCTTGTTGCAAAATTTCTGGAATTGAAAGACACTTCGCAGTTGGTATCAAAATTTCATCCTGGCCTTCTTCATCAATAATTCCTCTTTTAATAGCTTCCTTAATACAAACTGTATCACCACGAAGAGGGTCTACAATTTGCCCTTTGTTTTCATCGACCGTTCCAATTTCAATCGCTTTTTTTAGAGTTTGAAACACATCACTACCATTTTTATTAACTTTAAGAGAGTTTAATATTTTGGCAGTATCTTCATTTATTAATCCTTTTTCTAGAGCGTCTGAAGAACTAATAACTCGTTTTCGTAGCTTTGATAAAACAACTGGCTTAGTTTCTATAAACCCACTTTTGGGCCCAGTAGATAGATTGCTATCGTATTTTGGTTTATCAGATAAATGTGTTTTATTAAGATCGATAACTTCAGTGTAATAATTACTTTTCGATTTTTCAGATGGCAGACTTTCAATAATATTCCTAGTGTCAGCTAACAAACTATTTTGTATTGATTCTACAGTAATAAATCCCTCAGATACAGCGGCACCTACTGATCGAGGTTTTGTAGTCATTTGTGAAACGTTTACCATACTTGAATCTTTGACTCCAGCTTGTTCTCTTTCAATAAAACTTCTATCTGTTACTCCTCCTTTGTTAAGTTCCTTAAATCTCGTGTAAGTGACTGGATCAATTATATTCTTCGCATAAGCTTCGTCCATCGATAACTTTTCACCTGTTTGAGGATCAATTATAGTAGTTGTCACAATTTGTGACACAGTTGTAGTTGTACTAGATGTTGTTGTAGTTTCCGTTTTCATATTCGAATCAATTAAACCTATATCATATTTCTGATCGATATTCGATATAGAAAAATCTTTAGAAGTCTGAGGATTCAATTTTGATTCTATAGTTTTAGAAATTGTTATCAAATTTCTAGGTGAATCTTGCCTTATAGATGATTGTTGATTTGTCTCTTTTTCAGAATCTTTGTACTTTCTATACGTGTCCGAATCTATAAACCCTTTTTCGAAGGCAATGTGTATATTTAATTTATCACCGGTTTTTGGGTCGATTAAAGTGTTTTCAAAATGTTTATCAAATTTAGTTGAAATTGAATCAATATCTGGCGATTTCTCTTTCAAAGATTCTTCATATTTTTTATACGTTATTTTATCAACAAGACCCCTTTCATAGGCTACTTCCATTGGAAGTTTTTCTCCTGTGTTTGGATCCACAACCATTGTACTCTTTACAATTTGAATAACTTTAGACGCCGCTACTAAAGGAGCTCCAACAACTGCGACAAGACCTATCTTAGCAGCATCTGTGAGACTAATTATTTTTCCAGTTTTATCATGATATTCTCCTGTGTTTCTGTCAATAAGACCTCGATCTATAGCCTGTTTTAAAGGTATATAAGTTTCTGATTCGGGTTCTATTATCCTCACAGAACTCTCAGGAACTACTCCATTGTCTATTGCCTCAAGAATATTTTCTGAAGTTCCAGTTGTAGTTGATATAACTAAAGCTGTAGCTGGATCGAAAATAACGTTAGGTAATACTTGTACTGGTTCTAGGGCCCCTTGTTCTTCTATATGTGTATTATCTGTTTCAACTTCAGTTATTTCCATTTTATCGGGCATTCCAGCTATAGACGTGGTTATTATCACTTTGTGTGTTGTTACAGTTTTTGTTAAATCTATAAACACAATAAACTTGCGTTCAATTGCTTCTTTTAATGTTAATGTTTCAGTTAAATATTTATATCGACCTAAACTATCAAGGATTCGTAATTGAACAGCTTTATGTAAGGGAATTTCTTTTTTGGATCTAGAATCCATAACCTTGGCAGACTCAGGGTTTATTATATTAAGTTTCAAAGCTTCTTCTAAATTTAGTACTCGATCCGTGCCGGGAATGATGAACAAACCTGCGTCAGGATCGAATAAATGTTGCCTTATCGCTTCGTTAAGCGGCCATCCATTTTGAGGCAACTCAATAGTATTCCTTTTTATAGTTAAAGAAGTGACAGTTGGTTCCGAAACGACAGAATTCGGTGAAAAAGTTTTAAATTCATGTGTTATGTCGTGACGTGTTTGTTGGGTTTCACGAATTATGTAATCAGGGCTTTTTACTGTTTCTGGCCTATTATCATTTTGCAACTTACTTTCAGGACTAGGAGGTAAATCTTTGATGAAAGATTTTTTCGTAATTTTCAATTCAACCACTTGTCCTGGAACTAAGTCTTTTTTAGTTACTCGATCAGATATACGCGCAATACGAGATTCATTCTTTTCTACTCCTAATAGACCTTCATCAAGTGCTTGTTGTATCGGAAAAACAGTTCCAGTTGTTGGATCTGTAAATGTTTGTGTTGCTTCGTCAATTAAACCCCGACGAATAGCTTCCGCAAAAGTAATGATAGTTTCAGATGTACGAGAATTATTAGTGTTTGTAACTGTAACGTAACGTTTTACCGTCTTTGTAACAGTTTGAAGAGTAAGAGTAATATTTAACAGTGAATTCAATAAAGCAGCACCTTCAGGGGTTATCATATTAATTTCAACAGCTTTGTTGAACGGAATCGGTTTTTTAGTATTTGCGTCAAGCAAGTGTCCAGTTTTAGGGTCTAGAATATTTTTGAATACTGCATCTAAAACTGAAAGTTCTTTATTGTTTTCATAAATACCTATTTTGCGATTAAACATTTCTAAAACTTCGGGGCGGATTATAGAAACTTTAGTACAATCTTCTAAAAATACGAAATCACCACTTTCTGATTTAAGGAAAGTTTCCCCATTGACATATTTAAGATTTCCCTTCCCTAATGCATTATTAAAAGATACAAATTCTCCCGTTTTGGGGTCCCTAAACCCATCAATATCAAAAATAGATCGTTGTGAAACAGAAGTGATTAAACCGCGATCTACTGCCTCTGGAATAGCACAAATTTCACCGGTTAAGTTATCACGAAATTTGTTATCAGGAAGTATAATACGAGCACCAAGAGCTTCAGATAATGTAAGAAGTTGACCTGTTGTAGTATCAGTAATGCATTTAATATTATCACTATCCAAAACACCGACAGAAATCGCTTCCAATATATTAAGAGGCGTCCTATTCGTCGGCGATAAAATTTTACCATCGTTTGTCATTAAGTTATTATCACAGACGTCTTTAAGTGTCATTGGTTTACAAATATAGCATTTGCTCGCTGCGTCCTTGAAGGACATTTTTTCTTTTGTTATATTGTGAACGTACTTAGAATGTTTAGTATTTATAATATTTTTCTCTATCGCTTCAGCAAGTGTTATTTTTTTATCATTCTTTGGGTCAACAATTTCTCTGAAATCTGGATTGATAAGTTCGTTTTTGATTGCAACATCTAATTGAAACCTATCTCCCGAATTCCTGTCCATAATCCACCCATTATTATCTACAAGATCATGATTAATAGCGTCAGAAAGAGACAAAGCACTAGATTTTATTTTGATAATCTCATTATAAATTAGATAGCCTCTTTGGTAGGCTTCAGCTATGGTGATGTAAGTTCCCGAGGGTAACCTGTAGAGACCTCTTTGTAAGTCCACCTGGCCGCGATTTAAGGCATCCGAAATACTCATTCCTTGTGTGCTAGGTTTGTTACTTTCTACTGTCACCTTTATTCTTTTCTCAGCCGGATCCGCCAATCCTTGCTCTGCGTCATAGAGTTCTCTTTGAATTGCTTCCAGTAGTGTGACTTCGTTTCCATCCTCTGTCATTCCACATGGCCCTATCAGTCTCGCAGCTAATTTCGGATCAATCAAACCTTCTTTTGCAGCTTGTTCGATTGTTATTGTTTGTTTAGTCTCAGGAGAAGACAGGAGCCTTCCTGTTCGAACGTCTAATATCCTCATGCTTATTGCTTGACCAACAGTCAATATTTCTCTCGTTTCCGGGTGAACGATCCCTCTTGATTCAATAATATTAGGGCCTTCGTACATTTTGTGCACACGTTTGAGTTTTCTAACGTCAGGCCTGTCTTCATCGGTAATGAACGTCTTTGAAGGATAAGAAGGCGAAGGCGAGCTTAGCTTACCGTTGGCCATTGACTTAACTGGGCCATTACCGTCTAACTCTGTTGAATGTGTCGTTCTTACGTATCTGCTAAAAAAAGGATGTCTTTTTTATATCGCTCAAATACTTTTATTCGCATTAGTTTATGGTTGGCTAGAAAGCAACAATGAAACTAGATGTATATATCTATAATTTTGTCAATATACCAAGGTAATTATTTTTACCTGGCAACATAATTTGACACATGTCAATGAACCGCAACAAACTACTGTTTTAAACAGGTCATTGATCCCTTTACTATACGACATATGTTCTCCAAAGGTGACACACCTTTATTTTCAACTTTAATTTAAAATATACAAAAAAAAATTTAAATAAAAATTGTAGAACAAACGTTACTTTTTTGTAGCTTGCTTTATTTATGTATTTTTGTTTTATATGAGAAAAAGAACAAAGTGTATATTATATATATACATGATTAGTACTTACTTTTCAGTTGTATAAGTGGTGTAGGTGTGTTCAGTTGTCGCTACATCTTGCATATTGAACTCTTGCCGGAATGACCGAGCCGAGCGCGGTGCCATTGCCTCAACAAGGCGCTGCAATAGAGCAAATAATTTAATTATATTTTTATACTGTATAAATGTTTGTAGTATAATTATACACATAGAATAAAGTGACTTAAATTCTACATATGGATGTTGTATAAGACAATTAAGTGGATATTTATCAGTGGTTACGCAGCAACGTGTAATCCAGTAGTAAGACCAATGTGTGATTTCCAATATACCTAACGTAGATATTACGATAACATTCTTTGTGAAAGAGGAATTCCAGATACGTCCCACTGCTATAGCACGCGCCTCTACATCCCATAGTTACCCCGCTCGAACCGACGACCGTTAGCGGCAGCCCTGCCATTGAACCAATTTGTCATCAACTTAGAGCGCTAACCATGGAGCCGAAGGGTCGCGTATTCATACACCGCACATATCAGATAACGTAATACCGTGTCCGGTCTTGTAATGCTAACTGTCCGCATTAAATGAATGATTTGTAGGGCTGTGTCACAGTTATTATTTATATACGACAATCTTTACAAAACAATATTATGTAAAACTCCTTAATAATATTTTCAATAGACTTATATATTTTGATAAATATATGTTTATAGATATATTTATTTAGATAAATCCTTAACTAACATTAAAAAGGAGTAAGTATTAATTATACTACTTTATAGAGTAATAAGCAGAGAGGGAGTAGAGTAGTAAAATGAGTAATAAACGCATAATTTTTTAAGTTGCCACAAAATGCGTTTAGAATATATTAAACGAAATAATGCTTATGTATACATAAATAAAGAGAAAAAATCAAATAAACTAACAAACCAATCAATAAACAATTCTGAGACAACGGGTAATTGGTGTATAAAAATTTATTACCCTATAATGGGTGTGTAAAATTTTGCTTCTGCAATACTTAGTATTGCGGATGTCTATAGCCGGCGTTGATTGCTTTCATCAGGCGAAACGCTTGCTCGTTTGGTTCTCTATCAAATAAAAAAAAATGATGTTTCTTCAGTAGTCTGACAATGTGCTTAAGCTAATATACGATTTTATATGATATTTTTTTCAAAATGCGATAGATATATAATATTTACGCGATATAGTTCGTATAAGTATATACTATCATATTCATAAAGAAATAGTATATATACGTTTATACTATTTACATATTCTTATTTTCACGGTATGATATTTATTAATTTTGAATTATTTACTAATAAATAATATTTATTTTTGAGTTACACTGTGTACATTTTTTTATCGCCTACTTTACTTTGAACATGATTTACTGTAAACTTATATATTTTTAAGTCAGCTAAAGGCACAAGCGATAGAAATACATAAATAATAGACAAAATAGATGGAAATGGGAAAAATACAAGAAAATTGTTTAAATAATTATATAGACAAGCGAAATTCATGAGGCCTACCGTGAAAGTTAAATGAAAAAAGTATATATTGAAACATGCATAACACTATTTTAATAATTATTTGCGAAAGGCAATTTATTGCAAAAACACCAGAATTGCTGGCATCCCTGATTGCTGTGACATATATTTTCGTTTTATATATGGTCAAGTCGAGTGATTCCGGTTTTCTGTTGTTCCCATTCTTCGTGTGTTGCAACTTTGCAGTACAGGACAAAAAAGTCTTCTAACTATTCGAATAAATCAAAGATTAATAATAGGCTAAGAACAGTTTTACTAAATTAATCTAAACTACAACGCAAGTTTTAACTCATTATAACTCATTTTTTTCATTATAAGAGAAATATGAAGGATACATAAAAAATAATTTACTTCAATTAGAATTCATTTCATTATTTATATTTTATTACGTACTAAAAAACTCTTTAAAATCGATATTAAAAATTTTTTAAAATCGAAATTCAAGAATAAACTTTTTAACTACGTAGCGAAAAGATGCTATTATAAGTTTTTTTAACACTATTTTTTATGATTTTTTTTGTTATATATATATAGATAATATAATATATAATATAATAATTTTATAATGGAACTTTATGGTATACCATAAACTACCATTAAAAAATTTATTTAGTATATATGTATGTTAAAAAATACTTTTTAAACAGTGTCATAATTAAAATGATATTTCCAATATTTCTTTCATATTTTCATGACCTAATGTTTATTTTTTATTACGTATCTTTATAAAATTGTTAATATACGTGTAAAGTCGATATTCGCTACGCGAAAAGAGTAAAGATAATCTAATAAATTTATTAGAAAAAAAATGAGTATTATACCCACCCTGCACTCATAAGCGAAGTCATAGTCTTGCTCCTCCATTTTACGCACTAAAGTTTATAGCACAACACTATAAGTATTTGTATCTTTCACATAATAATATCATTGTTCACAATAACACGTAGATCACAGTTAACATATATAAATTAGAGCATTTTGATTAAAATGTAACCTAGAGAGTAAAATTATATAAATACAATATTTCTATTTTAAAAATTAATAAAATAAATGGAAATAAAACAACATTATATCGACCTATATTCGCGTATAAAAACCAAACAGCCCGGCGTCTATACTGGCTGAAAACTGAATGGGCGCAAGAAAACCGTAAATCGAAATAAAAAAAATACCGGCGATTCTAATTTTAAATCATTTCGTAATGGTTTCCGATGCGTCTAGACGTGCCGTGTTTTCTCTCTGCGAGTTATTTAATTGAGTATTACGTATTGTTAAGGGAAATGCGTCGCGGAACAGCTGTTTTCGGCGTAGCTTGTTTTGAGGTTAGGAAAATGACTGGCTTATTCGATACGAACGAATTCGAGCGCGGCGCGCGCAGCTCTATGCGCCGGTGCGGTGTTTGCTTTTGACACCTCGACGTGTCTTAAGTAAAATTGACGTTTTTACTTTTTTTGTTGCAGTGGAAGGAAAAATTAAGAACTTGATTTTATAACGACGTGGTTCGTCACCCGTCACGTCCTGGTTCTCACGAGGGCGAGAAGCGACCAATGGTGAGCCGTTTCGCTGCGATGAATAGTAGCGGATGAAGCTCTGTGGTCTCTGCCAACCCCTGCGGGGGATAGGCGTGAATATATATAAAAAAAAATTATAAAAATTTAAACCGTCAAACTATTTATACGATAGAAGCAGATTCTACAATCGTACAAACCGCTACAATGAAAAGTTTCTTTCTCAACATCTGAATGAGTGGCGATCCAATACGATGCGTTTTTACAAAAAAATATTTCCTGCGCCATTGTGGTACTAGTTACTTTCCACGGTATTACCGAAATGATACGACATTGGAACCTTCAAAAAACAACCTTATGGAGGGAAATAATAATTAATTAATTCAGAAAACACCTATAACTATTTAATTCAAACTTTATTTATTAATTTAAGCTATAATGCACAGCTTGGGTACCCGAAACGGGCTTGATATCAGACACTCTGACTAGCAGAGGCATTCTCTGTTTATTTAAAACGATATAGAGTACGTAAGAAAGATGAAGTTAAAATGTGAATTTTAATATGTGTTAAAATTCATGCGTTGCCTGCATTTGGTGAAACAATTGTGTTGCATTAGGCGTTTGTTCAGGGTTTCCTCAATTAAGTAAAGCGGATTTGGACTCGTGTTTGTGGTTTAGGTCACGAATTAGTTGACCGCAGTGTGACGGGAAGGTCGAAACATTTGTGTTTTTTTTATTATTTCAATATGCTGGTACATTTCAAAACGATAATTAAATACATACATTATATATCATCATACCTATTTCCCTTAGGGATAAGCAGAGATCACAGATCTCCATCTGCTACGATCTCGGCGCACTTTCTTTGCTTCATCTACACTCATCACTCTCTTCATACAAAAAAATGTCCTCTCTGTGTCTCTGTCTCCTTGATCTTCCCATACCGACCCTTCCATACACATCCACAACGTAAATTTATTTTATCAGTCATCTTTCATCCATCCATTCTGTGTGCACAAACCATCTAAACATTCCTTTCTCAACTTTTATCACTGTACCTTCTTTTACTCAATACGATAATTTCATGTTTTAAGTTTAATATGGTAATATTTGTCGATAATGAACCAATAACCATTAGAGTAGAGTAGTGTAGGCATGGCGGAGCGGACACCCAGAGAGATAGCTCTACGGTTAACTAACTGAAGTGGCAATGGATTGAACACATTTGTCGAAGAATCGACAATTGTTGGAATAGAAGAGTAGAAACCGGGTCCCGGCAAACGAAATGTAGGAAGTCCCCAGGGTAGGTAAAGTGACGATTAAGATAAGGCGGATGGCAAAAATTGGGTGCATGAAGATCGGGCTTGGTGGCGAACTTTAAAGGTTTATGTCCAGCAGTAGACTGCCTCAGGCGATTGATGATAATACTAATACTACACTCCTCTTAAGATCCTTCTTCTTCCCAACTTTTTTTCTTCACATAATAGAACAAACATTAAAGACTTAAATGAAAATAAATGATCAAAATATACGCAAAAAAATATATATATCGTAACACATATCAGACGGTCAAAAAAGAGTTTTTTTAGTCCATAAACACTCATCATAGCCTAGCTCATTGAAGAAATGACTAAATATAGGAACATGAGTAATAGCTCTTCGATGTTGGTTACGAAGAGCTTAACAAAACATTCGACATGTTACGTAGTTACGCTGATAAGCCGTTACTTAGCCAATAATAGCAAATTATTGAATATCGGAATTAGGTTTTGACCTAGAATTCTACCGCTTTGATATGAGGATGAACCGCTTTGACAAGATTATTTTTTAAGGGGATGGAGGGCAAACGAGCAAGCGTGCCTCATGATGAAAAGCAATCGACACCGCTCATAGACAACCGCGACACCGCAGGAGTCACACGGAAGCGTTGCCGGCCTTTTAGATATGTATAGGCTTGTTTTTTGCAAGTGCCAATGCCGTATCGGTTCGGAAAGACCGTCGAAGGTAGCTGGCTCCACAGAGTGGTGATGCGCGGAGAGAAGTTTCGAGAGAAGCGCACCGTAGTAGATAGCACCGTAGAGTGTAGTTGTATAATTATTTTTTATATTAAAAAGAAGACTTCCTCCAACTAATCTTACAACGCTTGTGCTATGATATGGTTTCCAACAATAGTTCAGTGGAGGATATGAACTCACGACCTCAGATCGTAAGTCTGATCCCTTCCTCTTTTATTTTTAATGTAAACGGGCCATTCGATTCCATGAGTGAAATATGGCGTCGTTCTAATCTTCCCCGTTGCTTAACAATCCCAAAATAAACGGTGCCATGAGGAGGATCGATGCGTGCGTGAGTTATTATCGCGTCACGTTCAGGGCTCAGCCCTTTTATTACCCTAAAATAGGCGTCCGCCGTGTACCACCATGTTAGTTTGTGAGGGTAGAATCTAAATTTTGCACGCAAGATGGGTAGAGGACGATTACTTGACAACAAATAACAAATTGATGAATGTTAGAAGCAACCCATTACCACTATATCGTTGCCTCAATGGCAAACCTCACTCGCTCGCAGGTCGTGCTTTTTTTAAAACAGAGCAGGCAAACGAGTGGGTCACCTAATGGTAAATGATCGCTACCCTCCATAGACATCTGCAATATTGCCGAAAGCTTTACGTCCATGGTTTCTATGACAACTTAAATGGAACAAACAGATCACTTCTATGTAAGTACCTATCTAACTATAAACATACCACAAACTACCTAACAAATTATTTAAAAAAGAAATACGGTGCACCGAAGCATAACGGCAAAGAGGACGTAAAACATATCTAAAAATATCAACTTAATTGCTATAATAATAGAGTTTATATTGAAGCGCTAAATCGAAATTCCTGTATTCATTAGCACGGACATCAACGTTACATAATGGTTCAGTTTTTGTGAATATGTAGACCATTCATCGCGCTTGGAGTTATTTTTATTGCGTTTACTGTACTTGAGCAAATGTTTATGGTGATTTTTAAGTTACATTTTGAACTGATGATATTTCTTATTTAATATTTATTTAATACTTTATTGTACACATAAAACACGACATACAAGAATTAAAAGGAAAGAAGATGTACAAAGGCGAGCTTAACTCAAAATTGAGTTTTCTTTCAGCAAACCCAGGAGTGAAAGAGAGATAAGAAAAGCTGTGAGTATAGAAATAAGTGTACAACAACAAAATATAATAATAATACATACTACATAAACCATACATATATAAACATATAAATACTAATAATATATAATATAATACTATATAAATAAGAGGATACATAATATAATATACACATACATATATAAATATTTTATACGGAAAGGAAATGTTCTTTAATTCTTCTCTTAAATACATCCAGTGAGAGGCTATCACGTATAGTATGTGGGAGAGAGTTCCACAAGCGCACTGCGTGTACAGTGAATGAGCCACCGTAACGGCTAGAAGAATGCGGAGGAATACGAGGGATTTCTTTTTATTTATTAAAGGACAATAAACAGTAGCACAATACATAAGTAGCTTAAAATATAAGAAACTAAACAAAAATTATTGTGGACAACCAACGATATTATCCGCATATTAATTCTATATACATATGTAAAGGTATCCGAGTCACCGATATAGCTCTTTGAGTTAGCAGACTGAAGTGGCAATGGGCTGGACACGTTTGTCGGAGACACGACAATCGTTGGAGTAGACGAGTGCTGGAATGGAAACCACGACTTAGCAAACGTAGTGTGGGATATCCCCCTACTAGGTGGAGCGAAGATCTGCACAAGGCGGCTGGCAGAGACTGGATGTGTGTAGCCGAAGATCGGGCTAGATGGCGCGTCTTGAGTGAGGCCTATATCCATCAGTGGACTGCCGTGGTCTGATACTAATGTAAAGGTAACGTGCAACAAAGAAACTAAATTTCGCTAAGTAACTTTATCACAACATCGCTTTTTATGAATAGATCGAAACAAAATGATTTACTTTAAAATCGCTCGTGTTTCAGGTCGACAACCTTTCTTAAATTTATTGTCGGTTGAAAAAGCTTTTAATCTCGGAATGTAAGCGACGAGGCGAATTGGTATATTTTTGGAATTTTTCATGTCCTTGCATATCCGGGTACTATAACTACATTAATCGTTTGGTTATATTCTTCTCAATGAATATGCCTTATCTGACAGCTACTAAGTTATTAGTGCAGTTTATTTCTCAATCAATAGAGCTGTAATGGTCCACTACTGGAAGTTAGTTTTCCTCACAAAAAAGGAATTCTCCGAATTTCTTCATTGCGAATTCTATCCACCAAGAAAACTCTGAGCATAGCCCTTTGCGAGAGAGAGAGAGAACCACTTTGAGCTTGTCAAGGAGACGGCCCGTTAGTGTCCACGTTTCGGCACCGTAAAAGAGTACGGGCAGGACGCTCTGGTTGAAGACTTTTGTCTCCACAATTTATGGTATACAGGTATATACTGTTGCCCAATTGATTGGAATTTGCTTTACTTAGTGCGATTATGGCACTAAACAATATCGACAGGAAAAAGAAGTGTGATTCTATTTTATGCAGATGACATAATAGAAGTATCTGATTAATAAGCAGGGAAAAATAGTTTTCAAGTTCTTACTCTCCTTCAATAGCATAGAACAGGGTTTCTCAAACTTTTCCAATCCGCGGTGATCTTCAAGGTTTGGAATTACATGGCGGCGCCTTAACTACTCTCAATACTCGATAGATAGGAACAAAAATTGAAATATAAGCTATGTCATGGATGCTTCGAATCTGTTAATAAATAAAGGTATATTTTTTTCTACGATAGTGTGAGGTTTTTTTTAAATTTTGCCACTATGTATGCCACTTTGATACTAACAGTACCTTAGTAGGTAAAGAGGCTTGTTGAGTTAAAACATTTTCTTGTTTTTGTAAATTATACAACTTTTTGTTAAAAAACAAAATCACACGAAATTTAAAAAATAGCAGAGTGAATGGTCTCGAGGTGTCTCTTTAACTTACTTCGCATTTCTCTCTTTGTTCTCTACGGCGCACACTTTGTGTATACAACATTTGATCTAATTGATAAGAGGAGATTCGGACATTAGGACATCGGATAGAATATATGTATAGTGCCTGATTTACAATTATTCGATTTCGCAAATTACTTGGCCGTAGTCGAATGTGTTCGAAACAAGCATTAAATGCAAATACAATCAGTACGCGTTTCTCTCTATGAAGCAGCTGGAGCGTGAGGTATGCGGCGGAAAAAAAATGTGATTTTCTTTCGCCATCAAATGTATCTTCCGTTAATTAAACATAAGATATAAACTGCATCAAACAACAATAGCTCAGTTAGAATAAAATGTGAATAATGGGAGGAGGAGGGAGTAGTAAAGGAAAAAGAAATGAGAATAAAAGAAGAGGAATTTATTACTACTAAGAAATCTATTTCCTGCGAGAGTATATATAGTATTTCTATGGGCAAAAATTTGAAAACTCTTATCGATAACTTGCCACAGATCAGTTGCAGCGTGGTTCTACAATAAATAAAACTTGGCTAGTAAACATATTTTGCAGCTTTCAGACACTTTACACACTTAGTTAAGGGGCGGTCAAGTTAAGTCAATGTAAATAGTGTAGCAGTGTCTTTACTACTATCAATACTGTTTTATCGAAGACTACGCGACATTTCGTCATAAAAATATATTGAATTACAATTTGAAATGCGAGCATTCGACAAGCAGTTATAACGCCAATTTTGTAGAGCACATGTGACGACCTTGGATGACCTAGCACTGACGCTGAAACGTTATTATCCGGTCCGAATACACAATAATCACTAATGTTGCCTTATGGAAGCATTTTTGACTGTTAAAGCGATTCTAAAGTCAGTGAAGAAGAGTACAAACACTAAGCGAAACACATTGAATTCCTCGACAAATTGTAAGAATAATAAAATAATAAATAAACATTTTACACTCATAGTCACAAGGAAGACAACCGAAAAAACTTTTCGGTTGGCTTTTTTGGCGGTTGGTTCGATTTTCGGTAAGTTTTTGGTTTAAGTTCCAAATAAATCCCCTAAACCCAACGGAAACACACACATTATTAATTTTCTGTTATTGTTTTGCTTGTCGCGGATCCTAGCTAAGTAAAACTTTTGACTGTCCATATACACATCAACAATGTTGATCAAATTAGGGTCACAAATCGCGTAGATGTCTGGGCCAACGGCAGCAAATGTCGAGTGCAAAAATAGGAAGCTTTGACAATCACACGTGATGGCATCCGATAGGAAGGTACGTGCCAAATGGTGTTATGAATTCGTTAGAGAATGCATATTATTATGAAATCTAAATGAATTGCCAAAGAAAAAAATGATGATCGAAAATCTTCTCTTAAGATGATTAGTCTGTCCAATTAATAGAGCCACGCTGCAGACGAAGGTTGCTTTTACACCTTATAGCCTTTGGCTCTATTTTACCTAATATAGCAAATCTTACGTCATATACAAAAAGTGTTATATTGTCAAGTAATGTAGTATGACATCATAATTTAAACACAATGAGCACGTAGCCAGCCTTTAAGTTGTGTGCACGCTTATTTTTTTTAAGATGCCAATGCCGCTGAAGGCTGTCGGTTCCATAGGGAAGTGGTGCGTGGGAAGAAGTTTCGGGAGAAGCGAATCGTACTGGATATAATCGATAACTTAACAACCTTTGTTTTTAATGTACAACAAAGAATGTATCTTCTATTCTATTGGCATTCTTAATTGTAGACGAGGCAAAAACTGTTCTATATTCAAACATAGTGGCGTTTTATTTATAGCAATAAACAAATGATCATGGTCACTGTATTGCACACTGTATTATTGGTTCATTTACTCTCGTTCGCCGTCCACGCGGCCGGCGGTATTCGATTCAAAAGGTGGGTCGTTGAATTAATGAAGGTGACTCGCTCACAGTTTGATGTGCGTTTGTATCGCGGGGGAAAAAGCAAAACAGTGACCAGTATTGAATCAATGAATGATTTTTTTTAATTAATGAGTAGCTAAATCTCGTGTTCTCTTAATGTTTTGTGTATTCAAATAATAAGGTTTTATAAATTTAAATATATATTAGTCAATAGTTATGCTGAATTGGCTGCCAACCTTCGCAAGTCGAAGAGGCAGTCTTAGAAGGAGAAGAAGTTAATGTATACAGTAATTTATAATGAATCGTAGCGAATGGAGATCTGTGGTCTCTGCCTAACCTTACAGGGAGACAGGCGTGACTATATGTATGTATGTATGTATACAGTACTGATACAATACCATTTACACCGACAAAAGTGGCAATTGAGTGTACTTGGATTGTTTAAAATTTAAGTTAAATACCTCAGGCCACTCTTGAACCCTTTCCCTAAGGTGAGCCTCGCTGTGGAATACCACGTCTAGCACGAAGAACCCTATTACATTTACCCTTCTTTAAACAGATTAAAAATATATATGTTTTATTAGTAACTATCATAATCTTTGAGTTGTAAGTGTCTGATATCATCATGCAACACGAATAACATATGATAATACGTGATACTGAAGTAAATACCTATTTACGAACGTCAATTTAAAATATCTTCATGTTTATATTATAATTCACGAGTCTTATCAATTGTTTATAATAATAATACAAAATTTAACTTATTATTCTTCGACCGTGTCGCTCTGTCTTATATTCACGATTTTCCCAAAGATAAGGTGCACAAAAACTATACACACAAAAACAATAATTATAAAAGCCTTTACAGATAAATTTCTTATAAATCATGTCGAGCGTGATTTATTTATGTTGACGATAACACTGTTCCGAAGAGGTCACGTGTGCAACGCAACTTAAAGTACTTCGAATTATATTTTTTAATTATATCAAAGAGCACTATGAGCATACAGCCAAACCGCAGTTATTCTTATAAAGCGATTCAAAACTTTTTTTTGTGAATAACATAAAAGTAACAATCTGTGATGACAATGTCAAATAACAAGCTTCTAGAAGTCTATAAAATTGACTATTATTTTTATAGAAACGCGACTTAAAGTACTTCGAGTTTTATTTTTTAATTAAATCAAAGATCACTATGAGCATACAGCCAAACCGCAGTTATTCTAATAAAGCAATTCAAAACTCTTTTTTGTGGATAGCAGAAAAGTACCAAACTGTTATGACAATGTCAAATAACAAGTTCCTAGATGTCTATTTTTATAGAAGAGGTATTTACTTATTTATGCCTGGACATAGGTATTTGTCTGTGTGGCTGTATTGTCAAAGGCCTCCGCCAACTGTTCATTCTTGTGCGTGTGCTTTATTTCATCGACCCATCTTACCAGCCTTCCTCTGTTCCTATACCTACCCCCCGTGTACCACTTTATTATGGTCTTGACTTCTTTTCGCTTCCTTCGATTGTATCAACGATAATTAAGATAATTAAGATTGCAAAAATAATCATTTATTTATATTAAATTTGGGATATTGGTGTGAAACATTTTTTCCTAATACCAACTAGTTTTGATTTGATTTGATGAAATATATAAATATCTTTATTTCACTTTGACTATGTAGTTAAAATAACATTAACCCAAAGGAAGATTGACAAAGCATGTGTTCTGGCGAAAGAAAAACCTTATATACTACTATAAGTATATAAAATGTAAATAAATAAACGTTTGGTGAACGGTTAGCGCATTTTAAATTTGGCCGTTTTTAACGGATATAAATACAGAAAAAAAAATACAAAAGGATAAAATAAAACATGATGTCACCCAGAGGGACAAGACTGTTTTAGTATAAATAAAGTACGAGGTCACGCCGAGCGTGATTTATTTATGTTGACGATAACACAGTTCCGAAGAGGTCACGTGTGCAACGCGACTTAAAGTACTTCGAATTATATTTTTTAATTATATCAAAGATCACTATGAGCATACAGCCAAACCGCAGTTATTCGAATAAAGCGATTCAAAACTCTTTTTTATGGATAGCAGAAAAGTACCAATCTGTGATGATAATGTCAAATAACAAGCTTCTAGAAGTCTATAAAATTGACTATTTTTTTATAGAAGAGGTAGAAAAATGAGCAAGGGGGTATGATGGTAAGCAAATCCAATGAACATCTGCATCATCTAAGGTCCTAAGGCATCGCAGATGCTCTAACTACCTTAAGGTAAGGATGTGAATGATAGGATAAAAAGAAAGACATGATAACGAAGGAAGAGGTAAGTAAAAGAAGGGAATTTGGCCTTCAGAACTCAGCACTTTTTTATTGTACCGGGCAAACGAGCATGCTGGGCACCTGGTGGTAAATGATTACCGCTGTCCATAGACATCCAAAAAGCCGGAGGCGTCAGAGATGCGTTGCCAGGCTTTTGCGAACATACGCTCGTCTCTTGGATGCTCATATGTCATATGTGTATCTACATGTGAATACCGCGGGGGATAAGTCGTTCCACATTTGTACAGTTCGTGTTAGAAAACCGGTGGACGTTCAAATCCAAGTACGAAACGTGGTAACAGATAAATGCTATCACAACGTCGATATTCTATAAAAATTTGGTGAATTCCCTGTAGAGCTAGTCTATTCTCGGTGAAGTATCGCTCTACTATTAAAATAAATTTCCCATCACTTTAGTGCAATTTGTAGTTAATTTTAACATGGTATGTTTATGCTCGCAATAAAACTTAATTAGCACTTAAATCTTCCGTTATATTTGTTATATGTATATCATTTAAAATATAATGATCATTTAAAATATAATCATTACTTCTACATGATAGTACAGAAATTTATGCATTATCGGTAGTATCATTGCATTCTCGCAACTATCACAGCGATAAATCGATAACAGGTGGACAACACTAAATCAATATAAGGAGTTTAAATGCAATCTTTAACGTTTGGTTCTTATCTGTGGCCAGTGTACATAAATGATTAAAAAGTGGATATATGTCCCTCAAATCTACGGAATTTCTGCCGCTAAATTCCACTACCCACACAACTTGCCACAAAGAGATTTTTCATCCCTACCATTTGGAAGCGTGGAAATCCAGTACGGTGCTTTTTCCCGAAACTTTAGCGGGACCGATGAGATATTCTAACCTTCAGAAAACAAACCTTTCGGCCGCATGCATTTGGTGTAGCAAATATCTATGAGCAGCGTTGATTGCTTTCCATAAGCGATAGGCTTTGCCTTCTTATTCCATTAAAAAAAAGATTAACTTTATAGTAATAATAGCTTCAGCTAAATTAACATAGAGACAGCCCGCAAACTCACGGGTAAACCATTAAATATTAGAAGTGTGGGAAAATTATTATATTGTGTGTTAAAAAAATGATAAATTGAATTTTTAAAGAATTATAGGTTAACAAAAGAAAGAAACTAAAAAAAAAGTAAAGAAACCTATCAAAAACCTGAATATGTCCGTTCATCCATTCAAATATCCGTTTGTCAAATAAATGAAAAGTATTTTAAAAATTAGTATGACACAAATATTATATATAGTTTTTTAGTTAAAAACGAAATAAAAAATATTTTTCTGCACATAGAAGTGTTTGACAAAAATATCTATTTGTATAGCAGTTTCTCTTTTATCTGCAATAAACTTTGCCGATAAAACCTAATCCGTAAAGTCACGTTTAAATTTATTTAGATATTGGACATTTTGTATAAGATATATTATTCTTTTAAAATTTTTACGAACTAATGTTAAAAGTTAACCATCAATTTCGTTTGTGATAAAATTGTATGTAACAAGTTTTGTTATTTTTTTTTCGTTATATTATTTATATAAACTGAGAGAATAGTGTAACGTCTCACAGTGTGGGAACACCAATTCTAGTTAATGTGGAAATAGACTCCTATAACTTAAATTATTATTATTAGTAAAGAATTTCACTTCTATTTTCAAATCACAAAAATAATTCACATTGAACCTTTAAAAACAAAATATTTGTAACACTGGCACTCAACACTTATTTGCACTTCGAATCGCGTTTTCGAATTTCGAATCGTTCGGACGCGGAGAGCTTAGTGGCACTCGGCACGCGGCAACACGCGGTTTCGTTCGCGCTGTACTGAAAAAATCCGACTAGAATCGTCATCGCAGCGAATTGCCAAGCTAATCTGTCTACGCGATGCAACGTTTTGAATAACGTAATTTCACACTTGTGGATGATTACTCTATAATATTTTTACTATGTTTTTAACTGAATATTGAAGGAAAGAAATTTTGCGGATATGGAAGGAAGTGTCGGTAGAGGAAGACGAAGGAGACGTTGTAAAGTACTTCAAAAAGGCCAGGTCAAAGTACCCTTAGCCGGAGAGCTTGTATGAAGAGAGTGACGAGTGTGGATGAAACAAAGAAAGTATGATGAGATCTTAGCAGATGGAGATCTGTGGTCTCTGCCTAACCCTACGAGAAATAGGCGTGATGATATGTATGTATGTATGTATGAAGCAGCAAGAACTCATTTGGCAAGTCTCGGGATTACTATTTGTGCGTAGGTACGTCGTGAGTTCGTATATTCCACTGGACTGTTGATGTGGACCATTTCCTAACACAAGCGTTTTAAACCTAGTTGGAATGGTTAACAAGAATTCTAGTAATATTTAAAAACATTGCTAGAGCTATTTAAAAAAAAACTCTTACAAGTAATTCGCTATTTGTTCACTTCGTTTAATTCATGATGTCATTGTACATTACTTGGAGAATCTGAAACTTTTTATAGTGTACATGATGTAAGAATTATCACAGAATACAAAAAGCGTTCGCGATTCAAGTTTAATATATTTTATTTCTCAACTCAAACGTCAACATTTTCCTACGACAAATTTGGCTACCATTTGATAGGGATAACGCTTATCAGTGTCAGAAGTGAAAACTTCATCGAACTTTTGATCGTCACATATGATTTTTTAATTTTATTTTTTTTCTTCTCGACTACAATAAAAATAGGCGACGACAAAAGTCGTTCAGACTTAACAGCTTGAATAAACCTATTAATATTACAAAACAATCTTCTTTCTAACAATAATATTTCTACACGCGTTTGACAACTGTGAATTTTGTTTACAATTCCCTTATCGCCCGCAAGGCACCTGACGGTTACGCAAGCCAATGTTAATGTGGTGCTGTATCCTTGACTTTTGTCACATGAACATAGCTCGAGGGCACCCTAATAAATGATTAAAAGAAATCGCCAACTAAATATTTAACCTCGTAAAGCCTAGGCGACCATTGGTTCTACATAAAAAGTATAATAAACGTATCAATCTATATATGTATATAAAAATCAATTGCTGTTCGTTAGTCTCGCTAATACTCGAGAACGACTGGACGGATTTGGCTAATTTTGGTTTTGAATTATTTTTGGAAGTCCAAGGAAGGTTTAAAAGGTGAGTAAATATGATAAAAATATTAGGAATATAATAAAAGCAACAATTTCGTTTTCCCTCAGAAATTATTCCTACCTGTCAAATATTTGATGTTTATTTTGTAAGTACCTAATCGTTGTGACGTGACTATTTTTAAGTAACATCAAGTATTTTTAGTAAAAATAAAAATAATAATAAAACTTAATTTATTATATTATTATAATATTTAATCTGTGTTGTATTTAATGAGATAAAGATATTATATTAGTTTGTATTGTAAGCAAGTTTCAAATTAGAACCGTACACTACAAACTTTATGTTGTAAGCTCATAACCTTTGTGACATAACAATTTTCAAGCAACATCGCGTGTAATTAAAAATAATAATAAAACATAATTAATTCATATCTAGCATTTTTTTATTGATTACGATTTCTTTTTGTTCCTGTTAAGTTTTGACCGCAATTTTGACTAAAGTTGAAACATTCTGCAATTATCGTTCAGCTTTTTTATTTATTGATTCTGATGCAGTGCGAAGTTTGCCGGGTCAGCTAGTAATAATAATAAGTCAATACAACCATAACAGTGTATTAATGGACATTGGTTTCCGACGACATTTAAGTTTTACCGTAACATGCAAGCATATTGGTTTTTATTCTTAGGTGGACATCTACGGGAGGAAATGAGATGGCCCTATTCTGCGAACGGAACCACACAATTTCTTTTTTTTATGGGATAAGAGGGCAAACGAGCACGCGTGTGGCCTGGTGGAAAGCAATCAACGCCGCCCTTAGACATTTAAGATATATGTAGCCTTTAAGATATATGTAGGCTGATTTTTTGAAAGTCTTTTGGGCCTCCGGAACTGAACCGCTCACCGGAAGAAGCGCGGTAGTTAAGCTACCATTCAGACGCCGATTTTCTACGGGAGCGTGGTAGTTCTCCGGGCCAGCCGGCCCATTCGTGCTACAAACAAATAATGTCATTCTTGACAAAATATTCGTCTGGAGCGTGCTATAGAAGCTATAGAAATTTTTCTAGTAAGAAATGTGGGATGACTCAATTCTATGCTGAATGCTAAAAAAGCAGAAGACTGGCAATGTTATTAAAAATTAATAGAATTCTTGTTAAACTTTCCAACTATAATAATAATGCTTGTGCGAGGAAATGATTTACATCACTAGTCCAATGTAAAAATATAAATTATTATAAAACAACGCAAAATAAGTAAGTAATTATTGAACAAAAAAAAGAAACGATACGGCTCGCCGACGCCCGGATAAACCCTGTGAGGTTTTCGTGGCGCGGTCTTAATATCGCCTTATATTAAAATAAATGAAAAAGAAGATGGATATGAATTCACGAGCAATCTTAAGCACGATCCTTACCAACTGTGCTATTGCTATTTAAACAAAACAAACTTATCAATGTATTAGTTTAATACATAATGGTCATATTATCCTCATCATTTAAGGAAGTCGGTCTATAATACGAGCTTTATAGAACTAAATCATTTACGCAAATAAATTTACAAAGCGAATATTGTTGAGTTGCCATCAATAAAATGTGTTTAGAAGACCTGCCACCGGCCGCATAGTGCGTTTCGAATATCAGTCTTGCAATGATGCCTTGGTGACGTCACAGCCCGACCTTGACATCCCGGGCAAGCATTGATTGTGTGCATTGCGTCATTGAAGTGACCTCGCCAGTGAAATTTTCCTTCACGTCTTCCATGTGACAATATAACAATTTCTAGAAGAATTTAGTAGAATTACAAATATGTGTAACAACTGCTCGATTTTGTTTCTCTTTTTCGACTATTGTATTTTATTTACGGGCTAGGAAGGCAAACGAGCAAGCGTATCACCTGATGTAAAGCAATTAACATCGCCCATAGACATCTGCAACACGCGAGGCATCACGGATGCGTTGCATGCCTTTAATTTATGTAGGTTTGTTGTAATATACAGTTAGGATTTTATAACAAAACATGTATAGATTTATACAAAATTGAGAACTTCAAAACAATTTTTATTTTACTATAAAAAAGAAACGTATTTTCTAAATAAATCAAATTTTGTCTTTATAGTCACACAGTACTGGGTCACCAAAGTGGTGAAGCTAGTAATTATTTTATGTGTAATTTATTGTCAGGAAATATAAGTGTAATTGGTTATAAGGTTTGACATTTTTCTAAGAAGACTCATACTAAATTCGATATAGTGCAAAATTATGACAAATCTTTTGTTATAGATATGTACATATATAGTCGATCTCATCGACTTTGATGGAGCAAATCGAATAGCAATTCAACTAAAAATATATTTTTTGTTTAGATATGTTTTCCGAGCCGATATGGCTATGTTAATTTAAGATTAATTAAATTACATAGAATTGCATGCTATAGTAAAATATCGAAATACCATATGTATCAAATAAGAATAGAGAACACAAAACGAAAAAATAAAAAACTAAATGAAACTAATCACACAATTATATCTTCAGGGAAAACTCAGAAGTATCAACTATGCAGGACATTGTATCTCAATAAAATACGGAATAACGTTTTTCACTATTTGCTCCAAATTATCTATACCGCATTCGCAAAAATTAACTTCATTAAATTCTATCGAACTACGACCGCATAAGAACTCAAATGTACTATCTCAGTGACACAATGAAGATAAAAAAAAAATTTTCATTACAAAAGCTTCGACTTTATATGCAGATGACACTACCTATTGACGCAAGCGCCCGTATTTTTATAAAGAATTAGATTTAATATGTACATAGCTAGCTAACACAGCAATTATATGAAACGAATTTTAGATCCAGACAAGTTTTATGCCTACATGCATACTACCTACCTCTCCGCCCACGTAAGAAGCGCAGCTCTTGTCGTCTACGAATAATGAGCCGGCGGTCTTTTTGAAAACGAGTTGTGACGTAAGTAGCAATTAGAGATGCCAGAATACTGGCCCTATTTTCGAAATATTCCTAGTTTAGTTTCTTTTAAGTTTTCGCAGTTTCATTAATTAATTGGAGTTAAAGTGTAGTGACCAAAGTTGAGAAACGGATGCTTAGATGGTTTGGTCACATAGAGATGGATGGATGAAAGACGACTGACAAAAGAAATTTACGTTGCGGATGTGGATGGACCGGTCGGTAGGGGAAGACCAAGGAAAAATTGCCGAAGTTCTTATAAACGACGAACTTGTATGCAGAGAACGATGAGGATGGATGAAGCAAAGGAAGTATGCTTAGATCGTAGCAGATGGAGATTTGTGGTCTCTGCCTACCCCAACGGGAAACAGGCATAATGATATGTATATACGTATGTATTAATTAGTTCCAAGACTATCACTAAATAAATACTTTATTATATCATGCTGTAATTAGCTTATTAATAATAATTATAAGTAAATAAAAAAATATTTTGTGTTGACCAACTTGACTCACAATCATAATAAGGAATATCGATATAAATTTAAAATTTAAATGTGATATGTATTACTAAGTCTTACCAAGTCTGTATATTCGAAATAACTACTCATTCTTAAACTCAAATTCTTATACACAGGGTACGAAAAAGTTAGTGTTATTGTCAATCTATTTGTCGGAGCTTGCCAATTTTGACGAGACATAAGAAGGTGTTTTAGATTAGTGTATTATACACAAGTTTGTTAAAAAACATTTGAATCGCAGGACGGCGTATACAATTGCAAGTAAAAAATTTACAGTCAAAGAAATAATATCACTTTTTGCAAAACGAAACCGGCTATTTGAATTCTAAACGGTTAATTCTCGTGAGAATTGCAAGTCGTTGAACGTGTTTTGGACGGATAATAAATTTAAGAAAAAAAAGGCACGTGAGGTACTATACATACAAAACAAATGAACATGAGCTTCATTTATGAAAATGAAAGGCAAACGAGCAAACGTGGCTTCTGAGAGATTACCGCCGCCCTACGATGTCTGAAACATTAAGAGCGTTGCAAGTACGTTTTCCGTCTTAAGGTATGGATTTTTTAATGAAATACATAGGCAAACCAGCAATCGGGTTACCTAATAGTAAGCAACCAACACCACTTCAATCCACAACAAAAAGTGCATTGAAGATGTGTTACCCACGTAACCCACCCAGGGTAAGGATTGCTGAGAGGGGTTGCATTGACTAGAAGAAGATAATTATAATATTAACAATGAAATTTGGTCTCCGGATTCCTACACTTAGTATACGATACGCGCTACCATACTGAAGTACAAGCACTAAACGCCGATCTTCTGTTAGGGTGTGTTACTTTCCCTTTCGACCTGGTACTTCATGCTGTACCATGGCTCTACTATTAATGCACCATAACTTACGATGTTGACCGTACAAATAAAATTCATTTTATATATAAATAAACCAACTGTGAGTGATTAGTTTCATGAATTCGTTCCAAGACTAGCTACTATAGAAATAACTTATTATAGTTATTAAAATGATACACTGTAATCAAATTAATTATTAATATATACTCTATATATAAATTTCTATTTTTGTTGACCAACATCACTCACACTCAACATAATATGAAATAATGAATTAAATTGTCTAAGTATAAAACTAAAATGAACTGTGCATAATGACATGTCCAGTCCTTCAATTATTAAAGGTCGACAGCCGTGCAGGAGAATCCTTACAATGAATCACTTGTAGCGAGTGGCCGCGTCTCTGGTTTCTGGATTTCATTCCAGTCTAGCTGTAGACACCGGCTTTTTTGTCTATGGAGTCAGGTCATTCACACTGTATTTATAATATTTGAATAGACTGACATGTAAGGGTGTGTTCATACTGTGTGTCAATTAATTTACATACAAGAATAAATATTTGTTCTTTCTTTTCTATGTTTAAGTTTGTTGTTCTTACCTGCCAGTTGTCTCATTGTTTAACAACTTGATTAGGTAAAGTTTTTTAGTTTGAATACATATTGGAACTTAAAACTAAGACTAAAATGAACTAATATAGGTATGTAATTCGTGTATGTGTGTTGTATTATTTCTAATCGTATAGATAAAATGTTTGTAGTAGACTAAACAGACGCTTTTGGTAGTCGATACACAGATGACAGTTATGACATGTTAGAAAAATTGGTGATGAATCAGCTAAAGCAATATTTTTTTATTTAACGGTTTCCTATTTGGCAGAAGGTCACAATAGTCTTTGCCATTATACAAAATAGTTTCTTAAATTCCTCTTCCAAACTCGTGGAAATAATATCAAAATCACGTGGACATAGTATATATTATATCGAGCATCATAAAATTCGATGCCATTCAACTTTTTTTTTAAATTATTTATGGACAATCAACAGGAGTTGCAAATAACGTGGGTTATTCTGATTCGTACAACATATTAAAATGTAACCCTCATTACAGATGGACGCGACATGAACATAAAGTGAAGTCAGACTGGACAAAGTCAGAAATTATATAACAACAAACATGTTAGATTAAATACGGTACGTGAATTGTACCACACAATCGTAGTGAATGTCTAAATGATTGTTATATTTCATGTATTTGCGGTACAATTCACACAACGATTTGATTACCAGTCTTATATATTTGCACCTTAATCCAAAACCATATTGTGCGACCTATTAAAATTACTACTTGTATACTCGGTATAAAATCACGTTTAATTTTTTTGTCAGTCAATTTTTTTTTCCCAACCGTCGTATAAAGCTGCCATTAAGAAGTATTATAACTTATGCAAATGAGTTTTTTCCTACCACGAGATTAACTGTACTATGAATTGAAGGTTTTTATATAAATACAATGGGGACTTCAATTGTTTATTTATTGTTTTATAATTATCATTGTTATTAAATATCTTTTAAGTTGGTGTTTTGTTTTCAAAGATTACTCTATTGGTTGGTTAGTAACAAAACTAGTTTAAATCTACGTATTTCTAAAATTTAAATTAGTTTATGATCTTAAAAAGAATCGTCACATAACACTACGGTGAATTGTAACATCAATGATAACCATGAAGCTAATAATTTCTTGGGCTTATAAAGTCTATCTATCCAGTATGCCTTATCGTAGAATATGCTCCATAGTTTCTTGGATACACACACCTAAGTTGTAAAATAAATTAAATGAAAAACGTTATCCATTTTCGAAAGATATTTAAAAATAAAAATTAATTCATTTCTAGCTGTATTTGGTTCCACCCTACTTCAGAAACCGGGTGCGCCTTACCGTCTCATAAATAAAGAGGAAGACAATGCCCAATTAAACGCTTCCAAACCTTTAATTCTTACTTTCGTATTCAAAATAACTATAGAAATTAAATTGCATATCGACGCAAAAAAAGCGAAAATGACAAATATAAAATAAATGACGCAGATGACAAAAATTTTTATTTGCATATTCGTATCAGAAAACAAGAATACTGCGTAGAATGATCTGAGTCTCACAGCTCTAGGACCAATAGAAAATTTAGTACAGCGTTGTAACTGACTGTTTCTGAATGATCGGCAGACACAATTTGTTAAGAAATCTTAAACGTTTTTTGGCTCTGGTGGTATGTTTTCATTTTGCGGTTTACTACCTTTTCGCTTTTTTGCGTCGACAAACATCATTATAGTAGATACTTTCATACCCCATAGAAAACTATAGACATTACATAAATATATTTACTGGTGCCCATCAAAGAGATGATTCAGATATGCGATGCGCACTTGGGACGCGTTATTTTAGCTTATTATTAAAACATTCGAGATAAGTATTACTTATAATAATATCCAGACGCTCAATATATCGATCGTTATTTTGAGTTGTACGAATATACATACTGTAATTGAAAGATACTCTAATAGATAGATGTTATTATCTATATTAATAAATAATAAACCGGATAAGATTCATACTAGGAGAATGCCACCTTAGCTATACAGGAATGAATATCATATTTGTTTGTGGGATACAAAAGCGTCACTAAACGAGCTAGCATCTCGATTAATGAAAAACACGATTGTTTGCCATACAGTGCCCATAAAAATCTACGACACCACAGGCATTAGAAAATCATTGCCGACCTCTGACAAATGCGTAGGTTTGTTTTTTGTAATGTCGTATCGGTTTAGAAGTACAGCTGAAGGTAGCCAATTCCACGCACCGGTGGTGCTGGTAAAGAAGTTTTCGGGAATTATTTCTAACGATTCCTTGCATTATTTTAGATTTGCGTGTAAGGGGTTGACCTCCATCCTCCCTTGCGGCTCGTGGGATTCACTATGACGAAACTTAATATAACTAATTTGTTAAAAAATGACGGCGACGTGGTTCGCCACCCGTCACGTACCATGATGGTGAGAAGCGACTAAAGGAGAACCGTTTCGCTACGATGAATGTTAGAGGAAGGATGGATGAAAAGATGGATAGGTGTGGAGGAAGCAAGAAAGGTGTGCCGGGATCGTAGAGAATGGAGATCTGTGGTCTCTGCCAACCCCTACGGGAAACAGGCGTGACAATATGTATGTATATATGTATTTTAGATGGTAAATATTTTGAAAAATATGTATGATATCCATAAATCGCTTGACATTTTATCGATTGGTGACGTAATAAACTGCCAAATTAGTTCTTCGCGAAACCTACGAACCTAACTCGGCACTGTATACCTGGTTTACGACTGTACCGTTTCGATTACCAACTTGCTTACTACGAAACTGATTACCGAATACAATAAAGACCATTTATTACAAACCCACGCGGTTAATATCACGGAGATAAGTGTAGCGTGGGCACACCGCTCCTTTATACGGCTGTGATTGTATCATCGAATGTTTCTAGCACTTGGTAGTTTTTGAGACGTAAAATAAATACACCCAGTTTATGAACACCTATTAAAGTCTTATATGTGGACAGTCAAAAGTTTTACTTAGCTAAGATCCGCCACAAGCAAAACAATAACAGAAAATTAATAATGTGTGTTCTTCTGCTGGATGAAGTGTATTTATTTGGAACTTAAACCAAAAACTTACCGAAAATCGGCCATCAATTCTCCACCCACCAACCACTATACACACACTACCACTTTTCCACCTTGTAAACGACACGTGTTGTTATATTTATAGGTCATCGATAAAGTAAAATGGAGTTTTCATCATGATTAAGTATGGGTTAATCATTGACTTTATAATTAAGGAAAATATCTTAGATTATCCGTATAAACGTACTCGGTAATTGTTTTATGACAAAGTTGTAGGTAATCGAATAAGTACGTCACTTTATGGTAGGTAAAGTATCTCTGACCATAAATATCTGGATCTCCAAGAGTATCGCACGTGTGTTGCCTACTTTAGGATAAGGTTGCAAATAATGGGTCAAGAAGAAAATAACAGAAGGGTAAGAAGGAATTAAAAGACAAGGTAAGGAGGTGGCCGTCCTTATTCTTGCATTCACCGTATATAATGCGGTAACGCAGTAAGAGATTTCAACTTAGCATCGATATCCTGTGAGGGTGTAGTACTTCTCCAGTATATCTCATTCATACTCTAGCATGACTACTACTACTTATAGAATGACGAGCAAATTTATGTACATATATACAGATTAGTTTATTAGAATAGGGTGTAAGCAAGCCAAAGAAGAATGATTTAAAGGACTCATATACAAATATTGTATATATATTATACACATATTACCTACTTAATCTTAGAACTGTAGATTCATTTATACAGCAGTGTAATTTAATAACCAGTCTGCTATTCTTGTCTGAAAGAACTCAAGTTTCAAGTAAATCTTTGTTGTCTCAGATCTAACTATTATATAAATAATTTTATACAGGAAAAGCTTTAAGAACGACTTTCGTGTGTGCACGTTAGTTTCAACTACGCAAAATACCTTATTCGTCTCACGTCAAATCACTCTTGTTCCTTGAAGGTCAATTGAAAATCGTCACAGACACTAACAAAATAATTCGTATGTTTAGATACACAGAAAAAATAAAAATCGGTTCTGCTATAATACAAATTAGTGTATCGACGCAAAAAAAGCCAAAACGCTGTAAATAACACACGTCACAAATATTTTATTGCATATTCGGATCAGATAAAAATTCTGTGTCTATGATAATTTTTAAGTGACAATTTTTTCAGAAATCTTGAAAGTTTTTTTGGTTTCGGTGGTAAAGTTTTTCCTTTCTGGCGTCGATATGTGCTTAGAAAAATTAATTTTTAATACTGCATGAATGAACTTTGAGAAGTTTGTCGCGATTACTTCAACTATTTTAACGTCAATTTCAGATACAAAATAAGAAAAAGATAAGTTAACAAATACTAAGAATGGATAAACAATTACATTTTTCATTAATGGAGACAGACGTCACCCTGGAAATTGATTACTCGAATGGAGAGCTAATAAACCTTGGTAACATCCACGAAAAAACAAATCCACAATATTTCGATTTTGGTCTTTTCTCGGATCTTATCAACATAGATTTTCGTATTGAATGAAATGAAATGTTGGAAAAACTACTTTCTAGATTTTTTGTCATTGATAATTTTAGGAGAAACCTTTGATAACTTTTAAAATAGCGAAAATTAATATAATAAGAGGAGTTTTTTTATATAATAAGAGGAGTTAAAAACGTACCTTGACCAGATTGCTGAACTTTTTAAGAAAGGCCATGTCAAGAGTGCCCTCAACCGGCGGGCTTGCATGAGGAGAGTAATGAGTGTGGAGGAAGCAAGGGAAGTATGCCGAGAACGTAGCAGATGGAGATCTGTGGTCTCTGCCTACCGCTACGGGAGACAGGCGTGACGATATGTAAGAGGAGTTTGGCTTACCTATAAAATCCTTAGAAAGGAAAGGAAAGGGCAGGAAAGGAAATGCGGGGTTACCAGACTCAGAATAAACATTTATAAACCCATATAAATATTTATTGCGATGCGGGAATCGAACCCGCGACCATTGATTCCACGGGCGGAGGGCCCCGCCACTGAGCCAATCGGTCGTCACTTGTATGAGACACACAAAAAATTAAAATATTTACGATCGTCTTTTTATATTTTTTTAATAAAACACGGGTTTCTTATGGACATCAATAAATACCGGTCCAATAATGTTTTATTGCGTATCAATTAAAATGGACTTATTTTAATGTTTGTCCTCAAGTTTACGATCGTGGTTGTTGTTAAGTTTTAAAAGGAAGTTGTAGGAAAATATTATGTTCCTAACGCGAAGGAAATATCTAAATACCTCTATTACGTTCTGTATTCGGAAAAAATTGACGGATAAGTCCATATTTTATTGTGGGTGATAACAGCGTATTTTAAATAAGAAATGTTTTAATGGACAATTGAAATAGATAGTTGACACTACGAAATTGAATAATTATGTATTGATGTCCCTGTATATATATTTTTTACAACCAATCCACTTTTGGGCACTATTCCTCCCAAGTTTAAGGGTAAAGCACATTAATTAATCATGTTTGTCAAAGGTTACATTGCCATAGACCATACACATATTTACATATATACATGAATCCCTCAGAAAACCGGCGTCTGAGTGGTAGCTTAGCTACCGCGTTTCGTACGGTGAACGGCTGAGTTTCGGAGGTCCAACACCCCCCCATCTTTGGTAACACGAAACCCACACTACGATTGCCGAGACGCGGTATCCACTCCAGCACTAGTTTACTCCAAAGGTCGTCGGTTATCTACTTCAGTGTGCTAACATAAAGAGTTTTGTCGGTGACCCTGATTCTCCGGCGTATCATATCAAAACTATATGAAGGTACTGCACGTAAGTATACTAAAAATATTAGAGCGCAAATTGAAAATTATAATGAAAATTTAGTACATATAAATCGTGAAGTTAATAGGTTCTATTTATACATACATACATACATACTAATCGTGACACTAGTTTCCCGTAAGGGTAGGCAGAGACCGCAGATCTCCATCCGCTACGATCCGGGTACACCTTCCTTGTTTCCTCCACACTCATCCATCCTTCCTCTCACATACATCGTAGCGAAACGGCTCTTCGTTAGTCACTTCTCGCCCTCGTGGCAAATAGGACGTGACGGGGATTTCAAACAATTTAGGTTTATCTTACAGATTTAGATTTAAGTTTCCAAGCAAAATTTCATAAATATACGTCGTAGAGTTTGTGTATTGGCTGTATAATGTCAGTCACTTTTCCCTTTTAATCGAAGGTGATCGCGTACCTGTCATTAATCAAATGGTGGCATTGTAAGCGAAGTAGGCGCCTGCGACAATCGCAATATTTGTCTACGTATTATTCAAATTCCCTCTTCACCGGCCTCCGCGAGGTCCGGAGTGACATAACGCGGTGACATCACTCTTGTGAATTAACCACACCGTTCGCGCGCGTTGTTTATGTAAGGCCGAGTGTTCACTGGCTGCGAAATGAGGGTCATTACCACATCTAATTGGAACTTGGAACGGCTTATGTTGGAAACATTTTGCACTATTGTCATCCGTACAGCAGTAACAGTCACCTGATGTCCATTAGTGTCCCTTATAACTAAGGGATGTTACCTTAATCCCTTTTTGGCGAGTGGGTTTTTTTTATTGGGATAGGAAAGCAAACGAGCAGGCGTGCCACCTGATGGAAAGCAATCAACGCCTGCCATACACATCTGCAGCGCCATAGGCAGTGCGGAAGCGTTGCCGATCTTGAAGGAAAGTGACATCCACAGCCTTGCGTAAGGATTACAGATATGTCACTCAATATTAGACCTTCAATCACCAATGCCTCTCATTTATTACACATTTATTTATTATACATTTATTACTCCTCCGGGATTTATCCAAAAGTGTCTGTTTGTTATGGTTGTGCGGATGTGTGTGATAGAAATTATTTCGTGTAAAAATTCAATCAGAGATCGGAAGTCGTTACTTTTAAATAACACGTCTACAACCCGAATATCAAAACGTTTGCTTAATTGAATGCCTTGCCGTGTTCAAGGTTACACAAACTGCTCAAGAACCAAATTACATTTCTAGGTATTTAAAACGATGATTAATTGCCGGACTTAAGGTAATATGGCCGCGAATTGTTTAGTCCTTTTGAATTATTCATGATTTTTATAAATTTTAATTTTGATACGATTATTAACTTTTTATTAGTCAAGAAGGCATGCGCGGCAGTCGATGGAAAGCAATCAACGCCGCGTATAGATATTTTAACCCTAGGCATCGCTGGTTTATTAGTGGTAGAGCCACGCTGCAGACGAATACTTTGTCCAGAATGGCATAATATTTATCTGTAGCATGAATGGGCTGGCTCGCCCGGTGAAGTACCACACTCCCGGCGAAACCCGGCGTCTGAGTGATAGCTTAGCTACCGCACTTCGTACGGTGAGCGGCCTGAGTTCCGGAGGCCCAACACCCTTCCCCTCCCACTACCGTAATGTCAAAAAGTGTTTCTTAAAGGTCGGCAACGCTTCCGCACTGCCTATGGCGCTTTCTATCAGGTGACGTTCCTGCTGGTTTGCCTTTCTATCCCATAACAAAAAGAAGCGTTTCTGGCCTTTGAGAAACGAGCAGGCATGTTTTAAGAAGGTGCTAATGTCATATCACAAATACTGCGAAAATTATCTGGTTCTACCACTGTTGGTGAAGTTTCGAGAAAAATACATTACTATATCACCAGTCATTAAGTTGGCCAGGATGAAAATTTGTATCGACTTTGGTGGTAGTAGAACTCAGAGCGGGAATTATTCTGAACAATTCATCAGAGCATTTCATAAGGTTAAAGCGATAAAATGTGCTGAGAGATAAGACATTACTACGAAATGTCAGAGTCTAGACATGCGTTGAGATCTTGGTTACGGGCAACTCGAACTAACCGACTAACGAGCTATTAAGAGGATGCCCTGGCCTGAAGACGAAAACAGTATTCCATCTAGACTAATAGTTCCTAAACATCACGGATACAATTAAAATAACAGATATGGCGGTGGAGCTTAATTTTATATCTTGCATAGAGCGTTCAATTATTCCTACAGTATTTTCTAGGATGTAATGAAAACCACGTATACAAAAATTATTATTATTTTATAGATCCATACATACGAGCTTCAGTATTTAAAATTGAGTGGTCCCTTCCTAAATTATTATATAAAAATTAATAATTTTATGTTTTCATGTGTTTAATAATAATAATCATTTTAATAATAATAATCATTCATATATATATAATAATTTATCTAAGTAGTTCCTGTTTTTTCTAAAATCTAATTTCTTATATGTTCCATTGTATATAGCGTTCCTGTTATTAGAAGCATGATAGTAAATCACTACGCTTTGGCGGAATGATCGATTGAACATCTAAACTAGGAATAAATACCTGTTGGCCACAATACTTATCCAGATATGGGAAGATCCGAAGGCGGTAACTTCACCACTGAGCTATTTAATTAAGTTTAGTTTCAAATAAATCCTAGGGGCAATAGTCACAGATAAGGTACAGTAAAAGCTTCCTTCATTCGCGTTTTCACCATTCGCAGATTAAAAAAATGCGACCCAATGCCTATATTCGCGGCTAAAAATTTCTTTATTCGCGGATCTAATAAGTACATACATAATAATAAAAGGCTAATCTAATAGGTATCCAACCCAATATCCTTTGTAAATGCCGTCAAATGTGAAATGTGAAAAATCTTAGTGAAGGTTTAAGAATGGCAAATGAGCTTTGCGATTTCTTTATGAACATTGATCCGTCTTTCCATAGACGAAGTCTTATTTTTAAAAGACAAATTGCTAATGCAACTGCTGCGTATCAGTTTGAATTGAAGGAGCTTTTAAAACCTGCTAAGCAAGAGAAAATTACAAAATTCTTCAAACCATTGCCTAAGCCTTAAGATAATTAATCAAAATGTTCAAAAACTTCAATTAAATTGATTTTTTTTATATATGTATTTGTTTTTTTTTTTATTTTGTCACCTAGGAACGTATCTCCTATAATCCCATATAAATTACCATTCCTTATTCACGGTTTCTGTATTCGCGGCATATTTATGGAACATATACCCCGCGAATAAAGAGCTTTTACTGTATTTAAAAAAAGTAGCATTACAAAATTACTCACCAAAGTAACGATGTCTCCTGGATTGGCGGCTGCGATCCTTCTCAATCTTTCATACAGCATGTCCAACAGCCTTTGGTGCTTAGCGTTCAGCTCGTCCAGTTCTCGTGCCACGGATTCCGCGCCCGTCGGAACATGTTCCGCGTCGATGTACCGACCGCGACGTCGCAGTTGTTCCGCCTGTTCCACCTCCGCCTGCCGCCTTAGTTGCCGCATGTCCAGCGATGGGTGTATTTCGTCACAAAGCCATTCCGCATAACGCTGGCATCTCGACGAGTGGATCTATTTCGTTGGGGGGGTCGTTGCGAGTTAGCTTTATTAGGTTAGTACTGAACGTACTGTTTTTAAAATTCGAATGCGGCCGTTGGTTTTTTTTTTTAATTGCGATATTATAATTTGCCTCAGGTAAAGAATGATAACAAAATTTAAAATTAAAATAAGGCACTGGCACATAAGATATAATTCTAAACAAAAGAGATTTTATTCACGTCGCGCATCAATGTAATTAAAAATCAAAAAGCGTTTTTAAAAACAGTCCGTTTTTGGTATTGGTTAGGCGTTCGAATTAGATATTTTATTCAAGCGCTCAAAAATTATTTTCCATTCATTCTTTCCTTATATTCATTGTAATAAATGTACCGTGTTTGAAGATGAAAGTTTTATATAGATATTCACTTACAAGCATCAACAATCAATCTATTCTCTTTCATACTTCCCGTTCAATATGTAAATTCAATTCGGGATGAAGTATATTCCAAGTCCAGCTTTAAAATTTTTGGAACACTAAAACCTCATGCGGGGGGTAGGAGATATTGGATAAAATAAACTTGATACTTGCAAGCGTGCAACACCCAATGTTTAGTGCGTACACTTTATCCTGGTAACTTCGAGCCTTGTGTAATTTCAATACCCAAAAGCAAGTAAAATGTATCGACGTCAACAATAGAATATAATGACACTAGCATTTTTTTTTGAATACACTGGCAACACTCACTAACCGCATGCAAAGCGATCTTTATAAAGAATAACAATAGCTCTATAAATATGATTTTATTTTCTAAGAACGTCTATTTAAAAAATAAAACTAATTGCAATTCAAATTAACATAAATATGTATGAATATCGGTCGCGTGTTTACAATACAAATTATTTTCGCTTTAGTCACAAGCCGAACGACACGAAAACAATAGCAGTAATAAATTGCTGTTGATGAAGAGAAAAGAAGTGTCCACAATCACTCAAACATTTCATTCACGGTTGGTAAGTAGACAGATAAGCGTTAAGAGTTAATATAAAAGCATCAGAAAAGTAAGCAGTTATATTTAGTCTGCGGACGTTATAAGCCTTTTTAATCTGCGCATTGTACGACATGCTTTGAAATATAGGATAAAACGCATGACCAAGATGAAACCTTCGCTACACGAAGAAACCTTTGGAAATAACCCCAAAATGAAAGACGACCGAGCAAACCAGAATAGGGCAGGGAAGACGCTGGACAAATTCACATTTAAATACCTTTCATAACTTCAAATAGACAACGATAATCAATTTTTTTTTCAACATGGCGTATTGTGGAATTTTAAGTGTCAAAGTGACAGTTTACAATTTTTACGGCGATATATAGACTCACAGATTATTTCCTGTGTCTGTGTATATTTTTGAAAATTCAATGGTACAATTTGCTAACTTTTATGATTTTGTTATAAATCAAAAAATATTAATTATCATAGACAAAATAAAAAGTTTTAAATCGTTTGTGGTTTCATAAAGTAAATTCCATAAAACGCCACAACTTCGATATACCTATAAATAGAGTTACCTTAGCCTCCCTTATGAACCTTCCACCGTCCACATTAACTTTCTCAATTTTTGGTGTCCGTTCAACTACATTATTAAGTAGATTCTGAAACAAGTCAATACAAACATGAAACAAGAAGTCAATACAAAAGTCAATTTCTAGTATTAATTAAATTTAATTATTGAATTTATATTTCAATAAATTACATTAATATCACGGTATAGTGTCATCCACTACAAGTTTAAAATAATGTATTTGAATTTGAGTGGATGAAGAAAAAGTATTTCATTAACGATTGAAAATTTGAATAAGATATATATAAATAAATATACATACATAGAGAGAGAGTGTGAACTAATAGTAGGAATTAAATTATATTCTAGTAGTAGAACCTTGCGTAAATAATCGATAAATCGCTTCTTATATTCATTATTTAGAAAAGGAAATAAAATAACACACTTCATTCCCGCTGCCACAGTACAATTCACAATAACTATGGACATACACATGTCTACCTATACTATATCAAGATATTTTTTAAAACAATTAGATTATAATGCAGTATAAAGATAATCGAGTCAGGAGCAAACTTAACAATATTCTGTAGTACAACCACAATGCTGATTTTCAGCTAAACTGTGCCATTTCTATCACGAGCATTTCTTATTAAATTTGTAGATATAAACAAAAATATATTTTATATTAATACATAATCTAATACGAAATGAAAATTAGAGAGAAGAAAAAATATACTACACATATCGTAGTTCGGCAATGCATCTGTAATGTTTATGGTGTTGCACATGTTCAAGGGCGGGGTTAATTGCTTTTCATCACGTGATACGCACGCTCGTTTGCCTCTCTATACCATAAAAAAAAATCATTTACACCTATTAAAACTCTAGAAAGTTGAAACTAAACGTTAGTGATGACAGCACTTTGCAATATCTCAATATGAAATATTTATAAGAGGTGTATAATTGCAGTCAATATATAGTAGCCTCACCCTGGTAGGTTCGAACTGTTCCTTAGGCCGAACCTCGATGGGAGGCTGCGATTGTAGTTTGTTGTACGTGTCGTCTATCCATTCCACCTCCTTCTCCAAGCCTGCGTTGTAGTTGCGCAGGAGTTGATAGGCCGCTTCGCAACTGCGTAATCTAATCAACAAAACAAAGAAATAAGTCCTCTGTTTACATTCAAATCATTTTTCTTGTAAGTAATGTATTTTTTAATAAGGTCTCTTCACCATTTGTCAGAACTGCGGGAAACGCTGACACAAGCTACCGTAGTGCCGATAGCGATGTCCCTAACTAGAGGCCGATTTCAGAATGGGAGTGGGGATGAGGCTCCCTGATTCCTCCCTACTTTAGGGGCACCCCTTGGGGTTAAATTGTCGGGCGAAGAGGCTACGTAAGGCGCGGCTAAGTATTTTATATATAGTTTACCATCATCAGCCCGTAATAGCTTATTTCTAGACATAGGCCTCACCCAATGTGCTTTATATAGCCCGGACTTTGGCTTCTTGTATCCAGTTTTTGCCAGCCGCCCTTCACAGATCGTCGCCCCATCTAGCCAGAGAAAATCCTACGTTTCGTTTGCCAACACGCGATCTTACTCCAGCACTCGTCTACTCTAACAATTCTCCGTCACGCCTATTTCCCATAGGTGTAGACAGAAACCACAGATCTCCATCTGCTACGATCTCGGCATGCTTTCCTTGTTTCCTCCATACTCATTACTCTCCTCATGCAAGCTCGTCGGTCAATGTCTGTTTTCCTTGGTCTTCCTCTACCGACCCTTCCAATTACCTATATTTCATATACAAATTGAATATACTATAATTATCAGCAGTTAAAAAAAGCCATACCTTTCAGCCAACTGGCTGCAAACGTTATTCCACCGGTTATTGAGCTGCGTGACCTCTTTGTCCAGACGCTCTAAGTCGATATGCTTTCCGGCCCTGGGCAGTGACGTGTGGGGTAAAGCAGCCCTCGAGCTTTCCACCAGCCTCCTACAATTCTCTGCGTCGTCGTTCATTTGGTCGATTTGTATTTGCTGCTTGCTGACTGCAACCTGCATCCGAAGCAGATCCTCATGCATCTGTAAGAGACAAATCAGGGTAAGAATACAACATATACTTTTAGTAATATATCTCTTATAAGTCGGCTTATACATATCAAAACCCCGTAAGAGCTTCAAACTATACGTAGGAGAATACAAAAACACTGGATATAACTAGGGGTTGAAAAATTTGAAGAAAATAACGTTTTAAACTCACTGAATAACAACAAATATTTTTTTTTATGGGATAGGAGGGCAAACGAGCAAGCGTGTCGCTGTCGTTAAATGGAAAGCAATCAACGTCGCCGTCGCCAACGTAGGCATCCGAGACACCACAGTTATCACCGAAGCGTTGCCGGCCTTTAAGGTATGTATAAGCTTGTTTTATGTAGATGCCAATAACGTATCGATACGTTATTACGACACACTAAAGTATGAGAAAGAAAAGACACTATTTTTAAGTTTACGTGTTTACTATTTTAAATATAATTTTTGTGTACTTTGTCAATCATGTCAATATTTTTTGACTTCTTTAATTTTTAGTCGAAGTAAGTATCAACAAATCCTTCAACAATTATTACCATTACCCATATGACTTTTTCGTTTAATGCATCATAGTAAGGTTTCCAATTATTATTATAATAAATATTAATTATAATAAATTTGTTTTCCAATGATCTTCTAATTATATTAAAAAACTGCCTTGCATTTGTGACATCTGCATTACGTATTATATTGTATCAAATACGCTTTAAAATTATCCATTAAATTGTATCAAAATTGAAAAGTGTGGAAGAAATGTTCTTTTGTAGTTTGAAATTTTCAAAATTAGGTCATTCTTTTCTGATTTTAATTTTATTCTGATCATATTAGACGATATGTCGATAAGACAGGAAATCTAGGAACACCTAAAAAAGTGTTTGACTGTAACAACAATCGATTAGACTTACGTCTTTCAGCAGCTCAACGTCGTTGGGCAGGTCGTTAAACTGCGCGAGTTTGATTTCGAATTCCGATATCGTCTGGTTGTTTTCCTCCATGCTGTTCACAACTATTTCGACGAACTTCAGCCTGTGGGGGGGGGGAACAATATTATAAATAAGCAAGGTAAGCAAAATAAGGTAAACAAGGACCACGAAATAAAATATAACCATATTAGCAATACAGTTGTAACATTTTGGGTTGCGAGGAACCCACCGCCTCCGTTATATTATTGCTTCAGAGATCTCTGCCAGCCAGAAGCGACTTTCCGTGGCCAATGTAGAAGTCCCTCAACCACCTGCGCACCCAGACTGGTCGCTTAAGGCAAAATGGCACTTTAGGGATAAGGTCACATGACAAAGTGAGGTTTCTCAACCACAAACCCCTTGTGCGTCTGTGGGATAACGACATATGGCACACTTGACATCCTGTTCTCTGTACCTTATCACCTGTTTAGCAGATGAATGGCAACGGATGATGCGGTGTCAGTGGCCAAGTTCTGGACTGGTAGCGTCTCATGCTTGCTGACTCGAAGAAGAAGTGCTCATATTCTCATGTAGCTTAATTATTAATTAGTATCTTTACTCAATTAATATTATTTCTTTAGAAATATCTACATTTATTTTGTATTTGTTTTGTAACGCACACTAACAGGAGTTGGCATTAAAGCTGAAACAAGGCCTATACTTTGGCACATTATTGTAAATTTTAAGTTATTTCGAAATTTGTGTAGTACTTTACTCTAATTTTCAGCTTTATTTCTATTTATTATAACCGTATCAAGATAAAAATTTATACCATCTTATATAGATGTAATAAACATTTATACGTATGTTTTCGTATATTTTTACGTTTTTCTTGAATAAGAAAATACCTGCGCCATTCAGCATATTTTTAGATATGAGTGTTTACCTCTCAACGAAGAGCTGGCTCTTTGACTGCATGTCGTTCCACTTGCCCATGACTTTGTCCAAACTCTTCTTCATAGCTGGTGTCTTTAGGGCGATACCTGTAGTAACAACGGTTTATTTAGCACTATACAATTAATATTAAAGCTTGTAATTATCGAGCGATTCATATAAGATTTACGGGGAAAGGATGCGGATCAAATAAATTTAAGAAGAAAGGATGTGGAACAATACATTATTTTCTTTTATTAAACAAATTCCAGATTAATATAAGTATCAATTGAGATTTGAAGTTAAACCCTTAACTTTGAATTTAAGTAAAGTAAACATTGAATTACAAAGTTATTATTAAAATAATAAACTGCACTGCAGTTATGGATGCTGAAGGTATATAACCCGATCGAAAGATAGGTAGGTAACCCCATGGAAAAAGGGTGTATGCATTTATTTCCTGTAACACATAGATAGGGAGGCAAACGGGCAAGCCCGTCGGAAAGAAAAAGCGCCGCTCATAGACATCCGCTTTAGGTTACACAGATAGGTTACCGGCCTTTGAGATATGTGTAGGGTTATTTTTTGAAAGATTCAATGTCATGTTGGTTCGGATATACCGTTAAAAATATCTAATTCCACAAAATGGAGGTAGATGCAATGAAATTTCGGAAAAATTGGATCACCATCCATTCATTAGTTCGATAGTAGGATTCAGCGGCAGGAATTATTTAAAAAAAAATCTCGGAACACTCCCTAAAGCGATTTAAAATGCTGAGAGATGAGACATCCGTCCGCAATGCCAGAGAAATTCTTTATATTTTCCTTCTTTAATATTTTCTTATAATAAATATTCTTTTTATTAATATAGTATGAAAATATTATATTCTCGCTAGAAATACTAGTATTAATTAAGTCAATAATATTTATAAGGCCTGAGTATGATAGGTCTACCTCTAAACGTGTTCTGCACTTCTTCCACATCTGTAGATAGTGAGTGTAAACTGCTTTCCCAGTCCTTGTGCTGCAAAACAAGGTGTTCAAGAGAGTCCAGGTCGCGAGGGATGTGGCTAGCGATGCGTTCGTGTAGTTGCCTTTCGAGAACCTCCACTCTCTCCAGAAGACTGCTCGACTGTTCAGTGAAGATACGCGCTGCATTCTTCGACTCCTCTGTGAATGGGCAATCGTCTATGATTAAATTTTCTTTTGTTATGATATTTTCATCTTATATATGTATAATATAGAACCTAATTTAAGATACATTATGCGAAGTAACTTTTATGATTTATAAAGGAACCTGGAATAACTGATCATCGTTGGTAATAAAGAATGGAAGAGAGCATGAGGACGGTTACCAACAAAATGTTGCGACTAAGTGAAGGAATCCTCTTAATCATTAGCCCATAACTAGATTGTAATTATAAAATCTACAATAGTACAGAAATCATTATAAAAATATAGATGTTAAAGATAGATATAATCAGACGCCATTTTGTGCGTGTACGTTCTGGAAATGATTGTTAAAAATGATTTCCGAAAAGATTTTATATATTGCTATCTATTCGTTGATGTATGTTTGTGAATATCGTACATATCAGTTTAGGCGTTTTGTTTTCACAGCATATATAATGTATGTTGTACTGATAGGCATTCATGTTCATTGGATGTTCATGTTGTAGAAAATATCATCAACATCAGCCTGCTGAGATCCACAGCTGGACATAGGCCTTCCCGAAGGTGCGCCATCTAGTCATGATCAATTATATGCATCCACATTCTGTCAGCAGTAGATAATATTTTTTTAATATTAGGTCATACATATAATTTATTCCAACGCAAGAATCGATTTGAATATTAAATATTGTTTATTATACGAATTAGTTTCATTAAAGTCTAGGTGATTATTTGTCTCATATCTCTTATAATATTTTATACAAATATTTGAATGTTCAAAATAGAATTTATTATTCAGATAAAGTAAGACAATAAATTATTGATATATACTATATTTATAAATCATAATTTTATAAATTTAAATATCATTTATTTGATAAATAATTTACCAAATCTCCTATCTAATACATCATAAACAAAATATATATACGTTTATATTTATTTTGGATATATGATGTGGTCAAATATTTATAGGTTAAGACTTATTTTGAATACATGATCTGTGTAAGGTGACTAAACTTTTCGCCGACAATCCTTCCTTATTTTTAGCTGAATCAGTCCAACGGATCTTTGCAAACAGATAGCATCACACTCTATTCATTGGTTTCAAACCACAATAAAAGAAAAAAAAACAAAACACTTCACGCACAGATAAAAAAGTTTTGAATACGACACCTGATAACTTAACATGCTGCCAAGTTCTTTCGACAGTTCGTTTCCTATAAACTAGAATGATATTCTGAAGCATTTAAACAATGTTTAAACGGTATAGACACGATACTGTCTGCATGCGATCTTGTGGAGCAACTGATATACCAAAGACTGTACGATTTGATACTGTTACAGAGTAATATCAAACGGTAGACTTAACATTGTTTTAGCGTGCAAAATAGGCTGTGTAACGCGAAAGTGATATTGGGCAGCCGATTTAGTACTGACGTCGTCTGACACTGACATTGGCGAGATTAGAAGGCCGCTTGATGAATGTATAGATCTGTCTAGGTTCTTGACGAGAATTTTGGTACAATGCTACGTCGGACGGAGAGGTGACGAACGAAGGATTTAATTTGAATAATTAAATTGATAAGATAATCGCAAAGATATATATTATATATATATATATATATATATATATATATATATATATATATATATATATATATATATATATATATATATATATGTATATGTATATATATATATATATATATATATATATATATATATATATATATATATATATATATGGAGTGAAGCGTTATTTTGTGGGAATCCATTATTCAGATGGAGAGTCAATAAGTATGTTGCTAAGATCCGCGATTAAACAAATTTGAAAAACAATATTGTGTGCATACGAACCAGTATACACAACGCCAGATTTTACCAAGGCAGGTAATTTTCCATCTAAATATATGGAAAATATTTTCCATATAAATATAATCAGGCGTCATTTTGTCCATATCCGTTCTGGAAATGATCGATAACATTTGATTTCCGAAATATTTTATATACTATTTCCTACTCGGTGATATTTGGTGAATATAATCAATATTTCATTAATTTAATTTGAATAATATTGTATATGAGTTAAGTCACGTGGCTGCCGCACACGTAGTCAATGGTCGCGATTTCGAAAAGATTATCCGTGTCTGGTTACCCCACCAATCCGCATTGAAGAAACGTAGTACGTTAATGTCCGTTGCTTCAAAAATTAGGAGTAGGACACAACGTTAAAAAGATAATGTGATGTAGGTTGGTGATTCATTATCGTTATGATTATAGAAAAGATAGAAAAAAAATAATAATAATCAAAAATAATATTGGTGAACACAAATATCATTAAATAAATTTTGATTCTCCAATTAATAATTCACAATTTAATGTCAAAGCAAAAAACTATATTGTAAACTATGTATTCTAAACCAACTGTTCTCCTGCAATCTGTGATAGACCACCCACACCAAGACTCAGTTTGTAAGCAATTGCAGATACAACTGTAGCGATCCGTGGTTGGAGACTCCAAGGTCAATCGAATTGAATGAGACCGGTAAAAAATGGTATGACATCATTTTGGGACATCGCCAGCCATAAATCCAATGAAAATGAATGACACGGTTATGAGGGGTCACACGTAAGTACGGATGGAAACAACTGATATTGAGTTTGTTAAAAATTAGTAATCCTGACAGTTGCCTTCAATGAAATTAAGGGATTATTAGATTTTTTTAGCTCTAAGACATGTAAACGAGTAAGCAGGTCAGCTTTTTTTATGGGATAGGAGGGCAAACGAGGAGGTGCCAATGTCGTATCGGTTCGGAAACACCGCTGGAGGCAGGTGGTTCCACAGGGTGGTGGTGCGTGGAAAGAAGATTCTGGAGAAGTGTACCGTACTTGATCGCCACCCGTCCAGATGATAGGGTTGAAACTTTTCTTCTTAGCGAATTGTGCGCTTGTATAATTGAACAGTAGTGTACTTATTCCAAACAATTCCTCGGAGCACTCTCCATGGTAAAAGCGGCAAAAAGTAAAAATATAATAAAATATTCCTCCGCAGATCTAGAGAATCAAGCTGATCGGTGAGATCTTGGTCATCGACGATTCGAATTCATTGATAAGCAATCACAGCCGCCTATGAACATCTGCAGTACTACGAACTCTACGGATACTTCGTCTATTTAGGTTAAGGGTGTTAATAAGAGAACTAGGTGAGAAGAAAGAAGTAATCGGAAGCGAAGAATTAAAGAAACGAAAGGGAAAATAATTGGTCCTCCGATTCCCTGTTCTCACTACACGAAACGCGGTAATAGGTAAAGTAAAAATTGACACCGATATTCTGTGCTGATCAATATGATATCCACATCCAATAAAATCTAGTAAAGTACCCATGTAATTTTGCGGTGAAGCCGGCTTGTTTTTTTTACCATTATAGTAAACAGTACAAAACATATAAAATCATAGCTGGACTTTGACCTTTCATATATCGACCGACTTCATCATTATTATCAATGCAAACGGAAAAAATAGTATTTATCTGTACTTCTCTCTCTCACACTATCCGTCTCCATCTCTTTCTTTCTCTCTGTGTGTGTATGTCTTTCTCTCTAAATTTGTGTTTTGTATGTTATGATAATTAATAGTGGTGTTCTACTGTTAATTCTAACCTGTGACAAATATAATGCAAAACAAACGTTGTGAAACCGCAACCTTATACGGCCTAACGTATTGAATGTCATTACCTAATGCATTAGGGTCTATTAACATTGTAATTCTTACGATAATAATCCATATCAGTTTAGATCAGTTCATATTTCAAAAGCTGATTGATAAAAAGCAGTGAATGAATCCATTGTGTCAGCTTTTTTGTTCCCTGGAACGGTCGAGAATGAAGGAATCATATCAAATGATGACATAGGTCTCCACCAAGACGTGTTACTTAGTCCAATCTTTGACTATACGGATTCAGTTTCTGCCAACCGAGCAGAACAGCAATTTCTGGAACAGCTTAGTAACCTGTATAATATGCTGGTCCTCACACAACAAATTTCACTTAATTAAACGAAATAAAAGGAAATGCTAAGAGGATATAGAGATATGCACATAGAGAGGATGGATGAAAGACGACTGACAAAAGAAATTTACGTCGTGCATGTGGATGGAAGGGTCGGAAAGGGGAAGACCACGAAAAACATACCTTGACCAAATTGACGGTGTTTTTAAGAATGGTCAGGTCAAGAGTACCCAGTAAGGAAAGTATGCCGAGATCGTAGCAGATGGAGATCTGTGGTCTCTGCCTATCCCTACGGGAGACAGGCGTGACGATATATATGTAAATCAAAGGATCTATCAATATTGCTTAAATTAAAAGAACTGAATGAAAAGAGAATAAGGGGTTATTCTCTTTTTCATAAAAGATACTTTTTCATAAAGATGGGTTCCGATAACACGATATAAAATATAATGGGAAATGCAAAGATCGGTATGTTCAATATTATGTATGATTTAAATGAACGACAAACAAATATGCATCTCCGCATTAACGTACGCACACTGGGTGATGTCATATGGACGGATAATACTTTGTTGGGATTTAAATACAAAAGTAAATGTATTTTATCATGTTCGTATTCAAAATTTATTAACTTCACAGCCAAGTATAATCCAATAAGCTCTGTGCTTCATTAATGCATCTAATCTGTTCAAAGCTTCCGAATGAAAAGTTTAACACCAAACTTTCATACAATAGTTTTTGGTATAGTAATAAAAGGTATAGTAAAGTTTACAATTGTCTATGAAGCATTTTTATGGCAAAGAAAGCTAACGAGCATACATAGATCCGTAACGTCGGACGCATCATAAATACGTTGCTGCTCCTCTCTTGAAGAAGTCGCAAATTTGAGAACATCAGAGATGGAATATCGTTCTAGAGTTGCACCGTTCGTGGCAGAAAATAACAAAAAACAGCCTTAACAGTATCTACATTTATTTATAACGTCTCTCTCTATTGCGTCAGTACAGCGACAAAAGTAAATAATCCCAAAAAAAATTCTTAGGGTTTTATGAATGGTTTATATAATTTAAAATTTGATGGCTCAAAGGACTGAAAGTTACCGCTTGTGGAATAAATGGGCGCGAGTTCAATTTCGAGATAGATATAAGTATGAATTGTTGACACACACGTACGCACGCATGTATGCACACATACACACATACACAGAACCGTACCACTATCTACAATTCCACAATTAATGTCGCTCGTTCCGAGGTCAAAAGTTAAATACGAATATAGATTCACAATGTCGCGGTATTAAATCCGTAATATGACTGCACATGCAACTTATATTTTATTTCTTTTTACAACAGACATACAAATATCTGCAAATGTTGACCCAGCCCATGGTTATTCCTGCAAAACCGGAGGTATCAAATGTATTAGCAATCCTTAATAAAAACACGCAAGCTTCTTGAATACTCCCGAACTGTTCCGGACCACCGCATGTGATAGATAGTTCTAGAGTTTCGAAGTTTTTGCCAGAAATTCCAAATAAATCGCACCATAAGGGACCACACATCATCGATGTTTCTCTAAATGTTATGTGTTTGACCATAACCTATTAAAATCATCAACAAAGGAAAAAATAACATTAAAGTGTTAAAGACATAACATTAAAGGGATTTATCCCTTTTTTCTTCTTCTCTAAGCCTCTAAGTAATCTAGGAGATTATGACGGACTTTTTGAGGTCCAATTCCTTTTCTTTTCCTTTACTCCTTTCTTTCCCACCCATAACTTCCTCCTATACCTCTCAGTATTTCCTTCTTCTGTTATTTACATCCTTTGTCCTAGGTAAGCAATATCAATAGGCGGAAGTGGTTCTATATCAGATACCCCCTCTTGATCATTTGTCTATCCTTTCCATACAAAAATATTTTCAATGATGACATACGAATTTGCTATTTTGACTACAAGGTCATACAAAATACTCACCACCTTTCCCCATAGAAAACATCCGTTTTATTTTCTTCATTGTGAACACACAAAACAGATTCTTAACGTCAGCACTTTACGACAGAATATCCGTTCGTTAAAGTTCAAAGTACACTCGTCCGATATTTCGGTTTACTTTCACGATAAACATTTTCGCACGCTCATAAAGATGAAAACGTTTGAACTAAATATAGTCAGGTTAGTCAGGTCACTGCAGTCGACAGGTCATGATTGTTTTTTTTAACTCGAAATCAATGTCGGTGAATCAAAATTATAATTAATGAAACATTTTACAATTCTCAATAACATATAAAGTCGATAATACGGCGTGAAATATGTATTTTTTGTTTTAAGAAATATTTGGTCTTGTACAAACCATATATTGAGATAAAAAGAGGTAAAATAGGGTTTAGGAAAACTATGAAATTCGAGTTATCTTTATAAGTATTTATATATTAAAGCTAGTATGTGAGTATTCAATGATTGGCTGACGAGTGACTGATGGGAGTAAAATAAAGTCTTAAATAAAGTCTAAAATAAAGTAAAATAAAATAAAATTAAAAAAGCTGAATAGTAAGCTTTTTGGTTTTTTCACAGCCGATATATATGTCCCACTACTGAGTTCTTAGTCTCCCTATTTTTAAAGGAATGGACATTAACGCACCACATTTCTCTAATGAATAAGAAATGACAGGCCTACAAAGTGAATAAACACTTTGTATGCCTGTCTTTACTTGTTTTGATGAAGGAATCGAACCTGTGACCATTGACTACGAGTGTTCCAAGTTTTTTCATTGCTACGAGTGGTCAAAATTTTTCAACTTCAAATTTTTCAATTTTTTTGAAACTTTATTTATGAAAAAATTTTCCTCACAATTTGAGAAAAAAAAACAATAATTATAGCACATAGTCACTTTTAATTTACATATGTAATAATACCAAACAATTCATTTGTACTTTTGCTTATGTGAAATTCTATAAGGAAAATTAATATTTAATAAGAAAACAATTTGTGAATTTTGCAAAAAAAAATTATAGCATATATTGCCTTTCAATATTACCAAACAAAAAAATTTTAAAATGAAACTAACTCTAAAATGTGCGAAAAAAAATTCGCGCGCAAAACTATATTCGTTAGTTTTTTCAAAACTGCGCACACGGTGAACACAAGGCGCTACTCGGCGCGTACTACTACACCATGCCGCCCACAAAAGACTAATTGAGGCGATAGATCCCGTAGGATGTCGATACACAGTGTCCTTTTGTCACGAAGACGTATACATATATACTACGTCCTACATTCGTTGATACTTGATAAATGGTTTTATAATTCCAAATGTCTTTCATTTGTAATTCTATTTGTCCATTTTATTTTTAGCATTCTCCGGTACATCCACATATAAAAAGGTCTTAATTTACTACTTAAATTAGAATAAAATCCAACTTTCCGAAACATAACCATAATCCCATGGTACGCATTTGTCGCACATATATGTATACAACAATATATTAATAGGCAACAGCATAAAAACATTCGATATTTTTGAAATTAAAATACACCAACTAAAGCGATCGCTCCGGGATACTTTTGATAGATTACACGTGAGATTATTGTTATCCTTCTTTTTTATTTTATATTTAATTTTATTATAATGAAATATAATAAAATTAAATATATAAAATAAAAAAGGATATATGTAACACTTATTGATATTTTAATGTAGCCATGCTGTACGCAAATCTTAAGAGTTATAGTCCGGACGTATGAATGAACAAGAATCAATTTTCAAAATATTTTTAAAGAGAACTAATTTTATTTCAGGTTGTTAATTAGAGACTATGAGAGCAAATACCAATAGACGGACAGGGGCGTGTACCAAATGTACTAAATTAATCTGCGACCCCCAAAACCAAGCATGGGGATTATAAAAACACCTCTCAATGTTACGATGATAATAGTTCATAAACACACCATAATTGTTTATCTAATTGATTTACGCAAATATTGACAAATTTATTCTTGACTTTCCATCTGACCTAGTTAGAAAAACTTTTCAAATGTAATCAAAAAATTTTTCATAAATTTAGGTAACATTTAAGTGGGTTTGTTAATATTATTCGAATAAATAATTAGACAAAGAAGGCCAACTATAAAAAAAAGTATATAAACAAACTATGTAAGTTGAAATAAGACGAACATTTCCTATATAATAGGAAAAACAGTTTTTTTACTTCAAAATAATTCTAAATTAATTTAAATTTATAAATGAAAAAACGGAAAATTAAATAAATTTTTGTTTAAAATTTAAAAAAATCAAGTATCAAAAAGTCTTAGACCGTACTACACTAAAAAGGTGCATCGTACACCCACACAATAATTACGCTATCAGTCCGGCACGAACTCTGTGAGGCCTAAAGCAATTGTGCGGCCGTACCCGCTGGTAAACAAGACATTACTCTGACTTATTGCCTATTTGAATTCCTTCTGATGGTGTCATATGTCCGAGATTAAGAAGTTGACAGGAGCTATATATTTGTATATAATTGTACTTACTGAATATGAGTATAAGGCATGCAATACAAGAAAATATTCTTGTAATCACAGTTAAATTGTTTTGACTTATACTATTGTAAATAATTGATATAGAGTTCGCCCACGCGTTCAACTTTTACGTTATTTAATACTTTTTTGTCACACATCTACCAAGCGTCATAGGACGCTTGATTGATGACGTTTCGGCCTCTACCGTATGCTCACAGCCACGTGTAAGTGATCCTGTATAGAGTCAAGTGGAAGGGAGCGTAGCCTGCATCGAGACGACGTCTCGGTCAACGTTCGTATAAACAAAACGTGTGCGTTTAACACGCGGCAGAGGTGGAACGTTCAATATTGTATTTCAATCCCCAGCAGGCTAAATCCTATATTATTTGATGTATGTTTTTGTCTTTTTTCAGTGTCGCTATTTCGTTTTATTGAGTTTCAAATCGCAACGGTGCTAATGAAGTTCAAAAAGTTTTGAATACACAATTATTGTGTGCTTTAGAATATTAATTTTGAGTTGTGTTCATTAAAATTTCGGCTTTAGCTCATTGAAAAAGTCGGTGAGAATATTGGTGTTAACTGGTGGCATCTCTGTGCATTACCGTGATTCTGGCGGTGAGTACGATACGGAGTAAGATACGGAGACCTAACATCTTTCTCCTTCCAATAGTCCCTTCTCTCCCTTTACTTCTTCCTACTCCTTCCATTATTCACATCTTGGCTCTAAGGCGCTCTGTTTCTCCTTTGTACACGTCTTTCTTAAAAAAAACTTGACAAACGTATTCTCAACATTTGAAGATATTAAACGATTTATTATAAAATGGACACAATAAATAACAACGAAGAAATATGAACATGTATTGTGAAATATTCGGACCACGTGTGACCCGAAAATTAATAAGATCGAGCAATTTTTCAATTAAGTCCAATCGAAACAAACGAACGATTCTTGTATTTGGGAACCATTATATTGTTAACTCTAATTGTAGAAAAGATCAAAAAGATCTGAGTAAACAAACGATTTTGCTCGGAAACCAATTTATTGTTTTGATGACTTTTGGAAGAGGTTGGTAAACAGGGAAGCGAAGCGAAGAACTCGTTGGAAAGTTGTCCCAATGGTCTGAGTGTCACAGCTCTACGACCAACAAAAAATTTTTGTACAGCGTTTGTGGACCGTTTTTGACTGATTCGATACAATTTTTTGAGGATTTTTGGTTCTGGTGGTTAGTTTTCATTTGCGGTTAGATATAACAAGAAAGTAAACTCACCTTCAGCGCGCGCACGTCTCTCGAACTCATCGAAGAGTCGGTTGACGTCATCGATCTCGCGACGCAGCCTCCGTAATTGGGGATCGGCTGCGTCCCCTTCACCCAGCAGCTTATCAGCGTCCTCGTTCAACGCGCGACGAATGGCCTGACGCTGTTCCGCGCCCATTGCGACGAACTGGAAACGAGTTAACACGTTGAACCCCACGAACAATTTTACAGGGATTGTGCGTAGCGTCTACTTCGTACGTCCTCCCCCAACTTCGTATATCAGCAAGAGAAGCTTCCGCCTGGCTGCGATCTGCAATCACCTACGTGGAGATCTCTTAAGAGACTGTACGTAGGTGGGCCGTTGCAGACATAACATGTGCTGGGTGCAACAAATGGGGCTATACTGCACCGCAGTTTGAGGGGTAACAAGTCACACGATGGAGCATCTGTTCGACTGCTCACTGTGACCTAACACCTGCACATTCCAAGACTTCATCGAGGCGAATGCTGCTGCCATTGCAATGGCGAATTACTCTGGGCCGGAAAAACATCGGTCGAACCACTGACACGAAAGAAGAAGACGTGGGCGCCACGATGTATTTTCTATTACGCAATAAATATTTTTTTTATGCGATAGGAGGGCAAACGAGCAAGCGTGTCGCCTGATTGAAAGCAATCAACGCTGCCCATGGACAACCGCGACACCGCAGGAGTCGCGGAAGCGTTGCCGGCCTTTTAGGTATATATAGGCTTGTTTTTTGAAGGTTCCAATGTCGTAACGATTCGGAAAGACAACCGAGGGTAGCTAGTTCCACAAACTGGTGGTGCGTGGAAAGAAGTTACGAGAGAAACGCACTGTAGTAGATCGCCACTCATGGTGGATAATAAATGTAATGATCAGATATTATCTTCAATAGATAATTTAGTGTATTATCATGTTTGACATGTTAATTGCGACGAGGGGTTACCGGTGATCCCTGACACAAATAATATGTCAAACAAATTAAATCAATCTGGGGTGCCCATGACGTCACTGTCAAGTTGAGTGCCGGTCACGTGACTCCGTACGCGGCAGCCCTGCCATTGGACCAAACAGATTGTATAGACTTATTAATAAATATCTCTTTTTTTCGTTCCATTTTATATTTCACCGGTAAAATTATAACGGAGAATAATTGATATGTTATCAATTAGACAAAGCTCCTTTCAATTTAATAGTATCTGCAAATAAAACTCAATACACAGGTGACTTTTTATATCATATTTTTTTGTACGTCATTTTATAAAAATAGCACGAGTCTTTACTTTAAAAGCGATGTTAAAGTATAATAATACTTTTTATTCTAGTTTACAAGAAATGCAGGAAAATATATCAACTTACTTGGGGGAAGTCCCATCCTTTCACCACCTTGATGGTAGCGAAGATCATATTCTGTCTCATGCGCAGCTGCTTCCTCTGCCATAGTTGTATCACCTTCAAAACACAGAAAACGATCACAACACACACATAAAACGCATCGTTGCATGTGAACAACGGGCGCATCTTACTACTAGAGACATCTGAATAACTAACTAATCGATACTTTGACTCACTAATCGATGTAAACTTTGACATCAATGTTAAACAACATTGAATATACTTTTACATATTACATCAATATATAATTTATAACTTTGTGATAAGGTTGAAATTTAATTGGCAAGAATACTGAAATTAATAAGTGAATATAATTTATATATTATGGACCAGTGATTCTCAACCTCTTTTTGTTGTAAACTTTTAACTAGAATATAAGAATTTTGTTTACCTATAAAACACTGAAAAATATTATTTTTTCTTTGCATTTTTAAAATTAAAAAAGTATATTTTATACAGTGCTTTATTTTTTTGAGTTTTGGTGTTTTATCTATTATTTTTTTTTAAATTTACCGGCACAAAAATTGCCAAGGCGAAGTGGTTGAGAATCATCAATATATATATATATATATATATATATATATATATATATATATATATATATATATATATATATATATATATATATATATATATATATATATATATATATATATATATATATATATATATATATATGTATGTATATATGTATATATATCTAATAAACTGCTTTGATCTCGCTCAGGTTATTTTTAAGTTTCCATTCCATTTATTTCTTAGTTCTCCTTTGAAAGAGTTTTGGCAAACATACACACATAAACCTCGGCTGGCTACAGAACATACGAGAAGATCTTGCTGCCAAAACGATATACCATGGGACTACCGTCCTGTCAAAATATGTTTGGTCGCCCCAAGTTGGAGTTATCTGGTATTCGTCTAGGTAAACGAGCATGATGGAAAGCCATAGGCATTGCAGAAGCGTTGCCGCCCTTTAACGAAAGTGTAAGCTTGATTCTTTAAGGTTCCAATGTCGTATCGGTCCGGAAACACCGCTGGAGGTAGTTGGTTCCACCAGGTAGTGGTGCGTAGAAAAAAGTTTCTGGAAAATGCATCGTACTGGATCGCCACTCACACAGATGGTGGGGATGAAACTTTTCCTAGTGGCAAGTTGTATGTCAGTGGAATAATGTATGTTTTACTATGGTGCAAAGATAAAAAATTAAGAAAATGCTGTAAGAAATCTTACCCTGTCGTAGGCGGACCTCAGCCGTCCAGCGGCGTCCAGGGCCTCGGTGCAGGGTGGAGGCAGCGCTAGCACCGCTCCGGGGAGCACGGCTTCAGTTCCCGCTCCCCCCAATCTCACGCGCCATCGCACGCGGCCAGAATTGTCTATCACAGTGACAGATGCCCCTTTCTCCACAGCAACCTGGTTCACATGAAACATTCCGACATTATGTTAAAAGTTAAAACTACATTTAAATTCCATTTGTCCTAACAAATTTTTACGATATTTTTCTTCTTTGGGCGGGTTTAGATATCGAGCTAGAGCTAGAACGAGAATACTATATCTCGATTTTTTAGTGTAAACGAAAGATATAAATATATAATGTAACTCCTGTCCCATAAATAAATTAATAATAAAATTTATAAAGAATTATAAAAAACTCACATTAGCGTGTTTATACGCGCAGACAGTTTCAGCTCTTAGCGGCCTGGTGACAGGCGCCCGTCGTTGCTTCACGGGCCTAATCTCCTGCGCCTCTTCCACCAATCGGGAGACCATGGCGCCGTGCGAGTTGAGCTCCTCGCGGACCTCCTGCATGCCTTTAAGCAGCCTCTCGCCTTGATCCAACGTGAACTCCGATTGGGAGAATGTCGAATTCAGGGCTTCTTCACGTCTGTAAATTTTGAAGTTTTAGAAATATTGGTAAAATAATGGTACGAGAGGAAGAAATATGAAGATGAAAGGAGAAAAAAAGAAGAAACGTTACGAAGTACGAGAAGTTATAAGAAAAGAAGAAAAATAAGTTTGCAAACTAGCTAAAAGATAGATGCTTGGTATACAGCCTGGGATCGAAGAGAATGGAAATTTCTAGATCGACAAACAGGCTCTAGTGGTCATGAATGTATGAATGTGTATGAGAGAGGGACAAAATAAAAGTATATTAAAATAATAGGCTATAATAATATATATTATTACTAAATACTTCAAATTATGTGATACTCACTTCTGTATCCACTTCTCCGCTTCCTTGACTTCCTCGAAGAAGTTATGGTACTGGGTGGTATGCTTTAAGTGAGTTTCGAGGCACAGGGTCAATTGTAACACCCAGGCCCATTGCGATTGCATCACCTAGAAATTAACCATTATTAATATAAGTTTATTAATTGTATATGGCATGCATTAATATCTTTTAACTATACTTTTTACTTTTAATGTCCAGTAATTTTTGTACTATTATAACATATAAACGACAAGGGCAAACACCCACATCCCGAATTAAAACCTATATGTGAGGTAAGATAAGTCACTCATTTGGCGCCCATTATTGCATAAATAACACATATAATGAAAAAAACTTTTTTAAATTGGTTACCAAGTCTTTTATTGAATTTAATATATTTTTTTTGTTTCAGGTTAAATACGATACAATTAATGAAGAAAAGAAGCATCATAGATAGGATGCTTGGTAGATGTGACACACTAAAGTTGCGCTGAGTAGAGTAAAGGGGAGCGTACCTAGAATCGAATCGACGACTCGGTCTCTACATACGGTACTCGGCTCACGGCCACGTATAAACGACCGACCGATAGAGTTGAGGGGAGCGCAGCCTGAATCGAGACGACGTCACGGTCTACGATTTCGCTCCTATACCCCGCGATATATGATGTTTCATATTAAAGACAAATATAAACAAACACTTAGAACTTTAACACTTAGAACTTTTTGTTTTCAGAGCCTTTTCCAAAACCATTTTGACAATAAAAACATATAAACAGATATGTTTAACATATAAAAATAACATAACATAAAAAAAAAAAATATATATATATATATATATATATATATATATATATATATATATATATATATATATATATATATATATATATATATATATATATTAGGTGTACAAATAAGTTTCCGCAGTTTTTTATAAAAAATTAGGAATTTATTGTAAAGGAAAAGTACATTACGTTTTATTCAAAGTATTTTCCATCATTTGCCACTACTTTTCCCCATCTTTCTGGCAACATTCGGATACCCCGTCGAAAAAACTCTTCATCTTTTGACGCTATCCACAAATCTACCCAATTTTTGGTGTCTTCATATGATGTGAAGCGCTGCTCAGACAGACCATGTGCCATCGACCGGAACAGGTGATAATCAGAAGGGGCTAAGTCTGGTGAATACGGCGGGTGGGGTAAAACTTCCCAGTTGAGTGTTTCCAAGTATGTTTTTACCGGCGCCGCAACATGTGGACGAGCATTATCGTGTAAAAGAATAATTTTGTCGTGTCTGGAGTAGTAATGGGCGCGTTTTTCCTTAAGTGCCCGACTCAATCTCATCAATTGTGTTCGGTAGAGAGCTCCAGTAATGGTTTCGCTTGGTTTCAGCAATTCATAATACACGACACCAAGCTGATCCCACCAAATACACAGCATGAATTTTTTTCCATGAATATTCGGCTTAGCTGTCGATGTTGATGGTTCGCCGGGCTTAACCCATGACTTTCTCTTCTTTGGATTATCGTAGTGAATCCATTTTTCGTCACCAGTGACTATACGATGCAAAAAACTCTTTTTTTATTCCTGGCAAGCAGCATTTCACTCATGCATAATCGGCGTTCAACGTCTCTCGGCTTTAGTTTATATGGAACCCAATTTCCTTGTTTTTGAATCATTCCTAACGATTTTAAACGATGTGAAATTGCTTGTTGAGTCACTTGTAGAGTAAGTGCAAGTTCTTTTTGCGTTTGGGACGAATCTTCCTCCAATAGTACTTCTAATTCCATGTCTTCGTACACTTTCGGCCTTCCACTGCGTTCTTTGTCTTTAACGTCAAACTCACCGTTCTTAAACTTTTGAAACCATTCCTGACAACTTCTCTCACTTAAAGCAGCTTCACCATATGCTTCTAGAAGCAATCGATGCGCCTCAGCTGCAGATTTTTTCACATTAAAGAAGTAAATCAAAAGTTCCCGCAAATGATGCTTATTCGGAATAAAACTTGACATTTTTGCACGAAAAAAATTACGTGATGCTGATACGGAATCACTAGTACTTTAAGGTTATGGTGTTGCCAGATGACTAAACTTGGGATATTACGTTTTACATCTGACAATTTCTCCATAACCTTCTGGTGGGGCCATCTTTTGACAAACCGCGGAAACTTATTTGTACACCTAATATATATATATATATATATATATATAAACGGCAGTAACCAACCTGCAAATGTGATTCGATAGTCTTTGTCGCTGGATGATGTTGGGCGATAAGAGCTTCCCCTCTATCTATCACATTGCTGAACTGTAGCTCTCTCTTCTCCAGAGAAGACATCAGTTGCTATGCAAAAAATAATCTTATTAATACTACGATTAAGGTAGAGTAACCCATGCAAGAATAAAGCGGGTAAATAAATTAGCAACTTAAATAATTTAAAAAACCATTCACAAAATAATATTATATGAAACAAACCTCTCTATCATCTCCAAATGAATGCTTGCAGGGAAAACAAAGGAAATATTTAACTCATTTGGAAACAAATTTGACTTTAACATCGGATATCTATAAACTAGATCTACACGGTACGGCTCTATGTTTAAGATATCAGGCATATGTTCTACACGTTGCTATAAAAAGTGACGTCTCTGGCGTTGCGGATGTCTATGGGCAGTCATCACTTTCTACCAGAAGATCCGCATATTCGTTTGCCTCCTCTGCTAAAAATATCTATTCTTAAATGCATACGGCAGCGGTCTAAAATCTATGCTAGGTATGAATTGTTAGAGAAGTTCTACAGCGTTACAGTCGGTATACAATTCTAATATGCCATGCCACAGTAGATTTAATACTAAAAAACATCATTAATATTCAGTGTATACAATATTTTTTATGCTTTCAGTATGTGTCAAACTTAATATATATAAGGCCGTGGCCTGAACTCTAAGCTAGGCATGAATTGTCAGAGAATCCGCCATAACGCCACGTGAACAAATTCTTCCAGCCTGGATAAGGCCTTTGTTTATAATTATACATTTAATAATCTGTCTTACCTTTCAATTATTGATTTTACATATATAAATATGATAATAAATTTGTCTGAAATACCTATAAACTAATAGATTTATTTTTAAGATACTTAACCGCTCAGACGCTATTTAGCAACCGTGGTTGTCAAAATTTTAGCCCAAATTTGATTTCTGGCAACCGCGGTTACCAATAAGCCATGTCTCAATTTTTTCTCGATTTCTATAATTTCTAACAATTTTTAATAATTAAAAATAATGGATGGAAATTATTTAAGATAGAGAGACGATTTTTTTTTTGAGTTTAGTATGAAGCACTTAGGGGAATAAATTATATAGAATTTTACCATGCCACCGACAGTAGATTAAGTACTATAACACAAAATAAGGGCTTTTATTTTAAAAACTTAATTATTAACTCTGTTTCTGAAAATATATGTCGATAAATATCTATCCAATAGGCTCTGTCAAAACACGTTTATTCACATCTAGACTTTTTGTAATTTTAATAAATCACATATATTATAGTTACTTACTGAAAGACTAAATCAAATATTAAAACTTACTTCATAATAGTGCTGAACCGCCGGCAAGTTGATGTGAGGGTCGGCCCAATCGCGAGAAAGTTCCACTTGTTCTTTTTCATTTAGCCAATTTAATTCCGCCGTAGCTGATTGCAGGAAGTCTTGTAATGCGTCCAAATCTGATATACTATATATAAAAGAAAATTAACATAAATACCCATGTATTTTAAAGTCAAGTATTTTAAAATTTTAAAGAAAACATATCCGGCTCGAAGGTCTAAATGCAATAAATGATTATATGTGTTAATGTTTTCTTTCGATGATTACATTTTATGTGTATATAATGTAACACATACAGTTTTAATAACTCTGACCAATAAAATTGAAAAAAGTAATGTCTAACATTTCATCCAAATTTTGTCTTATCGTTTATAAGGCCAGTTAGAATTTTTATTTGGCTAAGATCTACAATAGGTTATCTGTTCTTGTATGTACCTTAACTGATTCGGGCTATGCTTGCCTTTGTAAGATAATTAATAGTCAGGCTTTACTTTGCAGAAATCCATAACAATGGACTTCCGCAAAGTAACGTCTGACTCTAGTAATCATCCTATTGCTTAAATAAATTTCTTGTGATTTCAGTTTCAATGTACTTTGTGCTGTTGTCACGCCACAAAAAATAGGTAATAATAGTTATAGGTTTTCACCAAATAATTAACTACACGCTAGTTCTTACCGTTTAGTACTGGTCGATAACAGTTCAGCGTACAACTTCTGTAGCTGACTGAGATGCTGATTGTATAAGGTGAGCTCTTCACCGCTGAAGTTAGATCGGTTATGTACACATTGTTCGACCTGCAAACATAAAAAGTTGCTTGAATAGAGTAATAGGATCGAGGAGAATTTTGTTGGGTTAGGTGTTTTTGATAATCTCGATGGTCTGATGGCTTAGAGTAGAGATTCCTAAAGTACCCAGGGACCCCTTGGGGTTCAAATCGGTTTTCCAGTTATCGACATAAACAAAAAACTGATTTTGAGGATCGATGAAGTCCAAAAATCGACCCCCATCAATTGGCACAAGTTCTAATTCGAAACTTTTAAGATACTTGAAACAAAAAACATCAGGCACAGCCATCTCATTGATTAAGAATCAATAAATCTGTTGTTACTTATTATTTTTACTTACTATCTAATAAATATTAAGGTATTTAAATTTCAAAATAAAGAAATTTGTATAAAATTATTGTGTAAAAAAGTAAAATTACTTTAGTAAATGTTTAAAATAAATATACAAACACAGTATCTAATAGATAGTTTTATTTTAATATAACGAAAATTACTTTTTAGGGAGGCCGATGGAGTTTTCGAAAAGTTATATTGGGATCGATAATCAAAAAAGTTTGGCAACCCCTACCCAAGAGCGTTTACAATTTAAAACTCCACACAAATATGATAGTTGAAAAAGTACATGTTATACCTTAGAGTGAAACTGATCAATTTGTTTATGCTCTCTCTGGTGTTTGTCCAACTCGTGCTGTACTGCAGGTAGATCTGACCCGTATTCTGATTCGTGCAGCTTTTTCTGTAAAAAAAATATGACAGTATAGCAATAACAATATATAAAGCTAAATATAAAATACTATTACTCTATCAATATACAGAATAATCTTACAGTATTAAACTTCTCCCTTCAATTTAATTTCCTTTCCATTTATTATAGCATATGATCTACTCACCAACTTATCTTTGCACCACCGAGCAGCGTCGTGCAGCTGTTGGAAGCGTGGATCAGTATCGTGGACCCTCGTTTCCAGCACGGTTCTGGTCTCACGACGCACGGTCGTCTGCTGCACCGGCATTCGCACCGAAGACAGCCGCGATACCAAGCGACCGGTGAAAGATTGTCTTGCGGCAACCCACCGCTCGTGGATTTGTGTTACGCTGCCAAAGACATAATACATTATACATTGCTCACATGTGCCTATAGCCTTCCATTGCTGGGTTTAAGACCCTAGATTCGTTTTGTTCGTGCCAGTGATTCGACTTATATTTTTTTGGTACAGTAATCTGAAAAAACACCGAGATAGAAGACCTGATAGACCAGCCAAACATTATGGGCGCGATCAAGGTCCATCGACTTCCTTGGCTCGGTCACCTTGAGCGAATGGGCGAGGATTGCAGTGTGAAGACGTATATATTTGTATCGAGAAGTGTTCGAAGGCCAGTTGGTTGACCCAGATATCGCTGGAGAGATTAGGTGAAACTTCAAGTCAGCAATTGGCAAGAATTAGCGCAGGACAGCGAAAAATGAATGACTCTTGTTTCGGAGGCCATGTTTCACATCGGGTCACTGAGCCAGCAGGGTAAGTAGTAAGTGAATAATTCGCCACTGTAATTGCAACAGTATTTACCTCAAAAGGTCTTCGTAACGCAACTGTTGTGCTTCTGGTGTTGCAGATGTCTATGGGTGGCGTTAATTAAATTCCACCAGATCATACGTTTGCTAGATTACGTAAAAAAACTTTCCTATCCCATAAAAATATAAAATAAATGTCGAAGCGATCCATTCGTGTTACCATGGCCATTATCTTAAACAGGGATTCCCAAACGGGTCGAAACTCATCACCTACCGCAAAGTTTTCATTTGTTGTTGTTATATTGTTATTGTTGTTGATAAGTATTTTGTATCAAGAAGTAGAAAAAAACTAGAGATAGGATTTTTAAAGTAATTTATAGCTAAGGGGATCTGACGTATCAATTTATTGAGGAAAATAGTTATATAACCCAAAATAGTTTGGGAAACCCTGATCTAAGGAGTATCATAATTCACGGTAATAATACTATTCTAAACAACTCACCGCCTATGTAAATCGCCTGCCTGAGGGTACCTGCCCTCTCTCAGTGCGTGCGAATCTTGGAACATTTCCTGAATGGTGTGTTCCATCGATCTTAGTTCTTGTTCAATTTGCTCGGCCGCCATTTTGGCTTCAGCCGGATGCACTCCTCGCTCCACTCGCCTTATCTCGCTCTCAATGTGCCTCTCAACGTTATCGAGGCCTCCTTCGGTTTGTTTAATGTCCCTGTACAGACAAATTCATGATATTCAGTTAAATGTTCCATCATTAACTATTACATTAATAGTTTCAAAATCGATGTAAAAATATAATCTGACTTTTTTGTGTTTTACTCTATATTCATCTATATTCATTATAATTTTTAAATTAATGAAAATTACGATCAGAAGGTATCCTACTAATAGCTATTAACGTTTTCTCAAATTAAAAAAGTTAGTAGAAGTCATAAATAAAAAACTACGCAGAGTATCTGTAATCTTAAATATTTTAAACATAAATGAATTATCTTAAGAGAACCGTTAAAATTCCCTTATTTGAAATGTAATAAAGGCCTTTACATACAATTAGAAATGAACCAAAAATTCTTATTTATATAACTTGATATTTATTTATTTTGTTTACGACAGTTATTAAGTGAAAATTTATGGAGCATAGGTAGGCTATATACCTGTGTAGTTTTTCAGCGAGACGCTGCAACCGTTCGAGACGGCGTATCTCGTCAGCCAGGTCACGTTCTCGTTCCTGCTGCGCCATAAGCAGTCTAGACCAGGACTGCTCCAGCGCTTCAGGTCGTAAGGTCGGCTCCACTTCGCATTCACCCACCGACTCGAAGTATTTCTGTAAAATCATAAATAAAAAATAAAATAGAAGGGTTATACATCCGTAGGAAAAATCGATACGGTGTGTCGTGAAACAGAAACTTTTTACGGTTTAGAGATAACAGTTTCAGGTTGTTATTTTTTAATACTAGTGTAATTTTTTAGTACACATGAATTACTCCTAATTTAAATACTAGTAAAATAATAACAATAAAAAGCCTTTTATTTGCCCCAATGTACCTTTTGGCATAGGCCTCCTTCAACTCTTTCCATTGCTTCCTATCTTCTGCTACTCTTGTCCAGCATGGCCCTAATGTTTGTTTGAGGTCATTCTCCAATCTCCTCACTGGGCAACATCTTTTCCTTTTGAAATCCATTGCATACCAAACTGACCATTTGGCTCCATTACCCTAAGTTACATCGTATAGTGTATGTCTGTAACTCTGGTTTTTGACCTTATGTTGCAGCTGTGTTTTAATTTTAGATTTCAGCTTTACACCTAACATGCTTCGTTCCATTGCTCGCTGACATTTTGCCAATGTCTCCCGTTGATTTTTGTTGAGGGACCTAGTTTTGCATCCGTATGTTAGACATAGATCTGTACTTTTCATAATTTCCCTTAGTGTCCAGTATTTACACCTACCATTTAAATACTAAAAATGATATTGAACAGCTATTACGATGATGAATTACGATATCTGATGTCTTAAATCAAATCCTTTACATGCTGACAGAAAAGGACTATGAAAGTAAATTTATGTAAGTGAACACCGACCTCTAGTTCGCGGTACTGGTGGAAAAGTTTCTGTTTCTCCCGCTGGCGCAGAGGCACCTCCTCGTTGCGGAAGCGCGTGCTTTCCGCGAGCAGCTTTTTCATCTCGATCAAAGTTGACGGGAAAGCACGGTCCTGTGAACAAACGTCATTATTTACTATTTTGTGAAATGTATTATAATTACATAAAAAACCAATATGCACTCGTTCCCGTTGGTACTGATAAATAAGAAGGACTAGCAACTGATACGAAAAAGTATCCAACTTTGAGAACCTGTAGTTTTTAATTTTTTTTATGGAAACTTGAGCTAAAATCAACATTAAGACATTTGAGATTAAAAATTCATATACCTAAAGGCTTATATACTTATTTATTTATTAGGCACCAAAACAAGTTACTGTCTTAAAGAATACAATATAACATAAACTTAACAACGGCCGGAGTATAACTCTTTAAATTTGCGCACAGTATGGCTACATTTTGACTATAGGGTTACCTATGTAATAATGAAATATTATAACATTGAACACCTAAAATTAAATAAAAAAAGAAATAAAAAAAAAGAAGGAAGTAATAAGAGAATACTCAAACTTGCAGGTCACCTGATGGTGGACGATCACTGCTGTCCTTAGATATCTGCAACGCCGATGGTGTTACAAACGCGTTTTCGACGTTTCTTGGACAAGTACGTTATTCTTTTGAAAACTCCGTCGTAGGTTGTTACACCGTTAATGAAAAGTGAAGTCTCACCTGCATGAGAGAGCATTTCTCGTGCAACCAGGCGCGGTGCTGCGCCGCCTGTTCTGTGTAAGCGGCGGCCCTGCGCTGCGACTCCGCGTCGAACAGCGGGTGCACGGTCGGGGGCTCCGGGAACGTCTCGTATAGCGACGAGATGTACGTGATCAGTGACTTCTCGTCCGGCTCGTGGGTGTCCACATCTGAAATGTTAAAAACAAATTTAATTAATATATTCACTTTAACTTTTGATTTCTTTTAGATGGAAAGACAATAACTAGGTAAAAAAATAGTAATAATATAAATATTTAATACACACATATATACTATATGTGTGTATACCGCGTCTTGGTAAACGTGGCAAAAGTATGGGACGGCCCCCGGCCAGATTGTGCGACGATCTGCGCAGGACGGCTGCCAGAGACTGTGTGCGTAAAGCCGAAGAACAGCTAGATGGCGCTTCTTGAGGTAGGCCTATGTCCAGTAGTGGACTACCGTAGGCTGTTGATGACGATGATTGTTTTGTATCTATTATGAAAAAACCTTTTCTACCAACCCTGTGGACTGGCAGAGAATACCTTGCATTAAGGCCGCCTTTATTTTAGAATCTGCACGAGAAGAATAAATAAATAACTACATTGCTAAGATACGCAAAAAACAAATTTGAAAAATAAACTGGTTTGTATGCGCAGAATATTATTATAATTTTCAAGTATGTTTCTGCAGTCTTCTAAAGAATACATCTCACAGTAATACGAAATGATGCCAGGACTTCCATTAACTCCCCAAATGCACATAAAATTGCAACAATGCCTGCAATTCTTTTGCACTGTCACTTATCGCGTTTCCCATCACGGGACGATTCTTGCCGAGGCAAAAGTGATTATTCACGCCAGACCAATTATTTTGCGCCATGCGACTGTGGGATTTGTATTCTTATTTTAACAAAGCAACTAAACCAACGATAACCCATTGACTTAGCGGGTAGGCTCCCGCCTACGGAGTCATTGGTTGCGGGTTCAATCTCCGCATTGGAACAAATATATATATTTATTTATTCAAAGCGCTCCACCAATTTTTTTTATAGGATAAGAAGGCAAACGAGTAGGCGTGTCACCTGATGGAAAGCAATCAAAGCTGCCCATAGACATCCGCAACGCCATACGCAGTGCGGAAGCGTTGCCGACCTTTAAGGAAAATGACATTATAGTAGTGGGAGAGGGAGGGGGAGGAGGAGCAGGGGAGGAGGAGCGGGGGAGGGTGGTAGGCCTCCGGAACTCAGGCCAATCACCGTACGAAATGCGGTAGCTAAGCTACCACTCGGACTCTGGTTTTGACCTAGCCCGATGTTCGGCTACTCGCATCAAGCCTCTGCCAGCCGTCTTGCGTCACTCTATCTATCAGGTAGGGAACTAAACGCTTTACAATAGGTACTTCTGGGAAAAAGTTATCGAAATACCGATATTATATTAAGCAATCCCGCCTATAGAAAACGATATTAGTCACACAACGTCTGTGAGTGTAGACCGAGATATACACTCGGATATAATTGTACTATAGTAGCGCGGCGCGTCAGACTAGCCAGAACAATGGATCGTAAAACCGCACCGAACGGAACCAGTGTGGTGCAATTTTATACAATTGGTCGGTATTGGTACAGGTGATGGGAGTGTTCGCGAACCATACCGTTTGCTCCATTGGAATTTTGAGTGGACTGTATTGAGTTGGTGAATTAAAACACTTCAACTGCCAGTAGATCTGGTGGTTTTTATTGACTTTTCACTACGTAATTCTTCCTTATTATACTAGCTGACCCGGCGAACTTCGTACCGCCTAACAGTCGACTCTTCAACTTTTTATTTTTTTTTTAATACTTGTTCTGCTATTCGGGGTAGTTGATAAGTCAAGAATCACATTATGGTTTATAATTAATAAAAATTATAAAACACTTAAAATTCTTTTAACAGTCACTAAAAAATCACAATGAAAATTACAATTTCAGATTTCTTATTATGATACTTATTTATCACATTGTCAATATTTATAAGATGGTAACGTTACTCAATTGTTTTGTCTTCCCGAAACCCCTCCACTAACACTTAAACTTTATTATATAGTATTAAAGTTCAAATTAAGTATTATTACGAATCTTTTCTATGGGAATATAGAAAAGTGTTGTTTTTAAACTTTTCAGGCAATTTCTTAAATTTTTCTCTCCGTAAGAATCATCCTCGTACTTCAAGGAATATTATAAAAAAAAAAGAATTAACGAAATCTGTTCAGCTGCTCTCGAGATTTGCGCTTAGAAACACATTCAGCGATTTATTTTTATATTAAATGTGAGAGCGCGTATGTGACAATAGCTATTTAGCGTGTGCCTTTGCTCTGTTATTATACAATACTACCTACCTACTTTGATTACAAATTTGAGAAACAGCTGGATTACAAACTCTTAGCAACATGCACCTCATATCACTAAAGAATTATATTTTATTTTTAATTCCAACATTTAATTCTATTCTATGTAATAATAATATGAAACAAGCAAGGCTAAATAAATAAAATAAGAGTAAGCTAAGAAAAGGGTTAACAGAAAAAATAATAGAAGAAAACATCGAACAGGTTATAAAAATCCAAAGGTGGATACATCTCTTTGAAGACTCTAGAATTTTGTCATAGACAACGCGCTAGGCTAGTGAACGATTGTAGCTTAGCTATCGTGCCTCGATAGGAAAACAGAACCTCAGTATACAATATTAAATTTTTTCACCCGAAACTACTGATAAATTTACTAGCGAAAATGTTGAATGTTTTTTACAGCAGAGTAAGCAAACGAGCATGCGGGTCACCTGGTGGTAAGCGATCACCGCCGTCCGTGGAAATCCGCAACGTCGGAGGCGTCAGAGATGCGTTGCCGCCCTAAATTACCTACTTAAGAATTTTAGAATATTTATTTTTTGGAAAAATTACGTAATAAAATTACATTGCAATAACTTTACCGTGCACGTGTGTATAATTTTAGTTTATTGGCCTTTGGAACCAAAAACCCTGTTTTTCATTATTTGAAAAATAGATTTTTAGTTCCAATGCCCCGTTTCTATCGTTGTGTGCATTGTATAATACCAAAATTACATGATATGTAACAATGACTGGGATATTCACTATTAGGGTCACATATACGAGTCACGCGCCGTATTACGTATATACGTATAACATGTAAATTAATATATAATAAATTATATTGTGCAGTCTGACTTCACTTAATGTTGTGTGTTGTGCTTTGATATATTTTATGAATGAATTAGAATAACGTATGTAATTATAACTCTTGCTGATGATCCGTAAATAAATTAAAAAATATATCATTTAATTAAAATAAACTCCTGTATTGTTATACGTTAGTACATAATGAAACAATTCCATTGACCAATAGACGAATTAAGTGGCTCAGTGACAAAGTAATAGCTTTTGGAGCTAAAGAGATATAAATGTATGATGCCTACAGATGCTTATTTCAAATGAAGATGTTCTCCTAATCCGCTTTGGATTAATCCCTTGCCGTGCTTTAACGAGTCTGACTCATGATAAAAAATATTGGCCCAAACACGAATATGACGAGCCAGGCTCGTGAATATATAGTCGGGCCAAACGTAAACATCACGAGCCGAGGTCGTGTACAGATAGTCGGATCAAACATAAACATCACGAGCCTGGGTCGTGATTGAACGTTAGTTTCTATCAGTACGCAACCAGAGTTAGTCACGAGTCTCATAATTGCTGTTACAAAGTAGTTATTGTAATATATTGAAATTTAATTTTTAAAGACTATAGAAGATAGTAGTGAAGAGGAAGGTGCGACGTGTTCGCCACGCGTTGACGCGTAACACTTGGGCCTGAGTTTCGTCGCGCTAAATCCAGGGGTATCCATTAACCCAGAAAACTACAATCAGTTTTCAAACCGTGTGGAACAGCACTGTATGTTGTGTTTAATCACAGGTAGCAAATTTCACCCACAATCGCGTTCATCTCAAAAAAACTTGACACGCTCAATTTAACATGCTGATGGGTTTGCGCGTCGAATCGGCTAAAACAAAGACTCACGTGCAGTAGTAGTAATTGAGGCATATCGGGTGTGAGTGTACTACGCAATTATAGTGAATGTCTATAGTAATAGCATCTTTTTTATTGATTTTTTTTCTTTTATGTTTGTGTATACATACATATCATGTCATCGCCATACGCCTGTATCTCGGAGGAGTAAGCAAAAACCACAGATCTCCATCTGCTACGATCTCGGCACACTTTCTTTGCTTCATACAACTTCGCCGGTTAAGGGTACTTTTGACCTGGCCTTTGGCAACTTGGGCAATTTGGTCAACGTATGTTCTCCTTATTCTTCCCCTACCGACCCTTTCATCCACATCCACAACGTGAATTTACTTTATTAGTCGTCTTCATCCATCCTATCATCTATTTTACATCTATTTTTTTATATATATATTATACGATCCATTTTTCATTGTATAAGACATATTACACTTATCCTCTTTCTGCCACCACGCGCGAATAGCTCCATCTAGATGAGATGGGTGAGAGGGAGTTGTTCCACTACATCACACTACATTTGCCAAGACGTCATCGAAAGGAAAAGTTTAATCCCCGCCATCTGGATGAATCGCATTTGCAATGCCTATGGTATTGCAGACGTCTATGGATGGCGTTGATTACTTTCCATCAGGCGACACGCTTGTTCGTTTGCCTCCTATTCCATAAAAAGTACGATATCTTTACTCAGCATTCGTTTACTCCAACGGTTATCAGTTCCCCAATAATCTTGAAAAGACTAGTTGTACTTCGGAGGATTATGTCGAATGCGCGGAGCCAACAATCAGACTTAGGGTCGTGATTAAGTAGCGTTCTGCGTCCAACGTTGAAACTTAGAATCATCACCACTTGAGACACTTAAAGCATAACAATACAATAATACAATAGTACAATCTAGAAACAAATGGGTCACCATATGTTTTTTTTCACAGCCCATAAATGTCCCATTGCTGAGCACGAGCCTTCCCATTTTTGGAGGAACGGACGTTAACCCACCACGCTTGTCCAATGCGGATTGGAAGGGTTACCAGATTCGAAATAAATGTATGTAGGTCATACATAAAATTATTCCGATGCGGGGATCAAATACGCGACATATCTTATGGTGAACGAAAATTTTTATTACTTACAAATTATACTAAAGAAAGGCACTTTTTTTTTATAACTTACTTTTGGACTATTACTCAGTAGAATACTATAACGAACTTACCTTCGGGGTCCAACAGTCTAGTTACTCCGTACTCCTTCTCAACGACGTGGAAGGCGGTCTCCAAGCGCTCGCGAACCTGCCTTGATCTGAAAGAAGGAGACCACTTATTGTACACGTGAAAATATTACAATTTATGTAATTTTTTATCACAGCCCATTAATGTACCTCCCTGTTTTTGGAGGAATTAACCCCACCACGCTTGTCTAATGCGAATTGACGAAGTAACCAGACACGGGATAAATATGTGTAGGCCATACAGATATTTATACCAACGCAGGAATTGAACCCGCGACCATTGCCTCTTTAGGCAGCAGCACCGTCACTACTGAGACATATAATCGTTATTTAATATCATTAAAAGGTATTAAAATAAAACACATGACAAAAATCAACTTCATTTGATTAACTTTTTGAATGCCACGGGGGTCACCGGTGACGGCGCGCTCAGATTGACAGAAATTTATATAACTTAAACAAATGACAATACTCACATACTACACACACACACAGGTGTACATGAATTAAACAAATATTATATTAAATTTTATAGATTAACTGCGTGACCAAGTAAATTGTAGGTATATATTTTTACTGTAAGTTTATTATAAGATAATATATTTTTTTTATGGGATTGGAAGGCAAACGAACAAGCGTGTCACCTGATGGAAAGCAATCAACGCCGCCCATAGACATCCGCAGTGTCATAGCGAGTGCGGAAGCGTTGCCGACCTTTAAGGAAAGTATCATTATGAGATTTGGAGGGGGAGGGTAGGGGAGAGTGATGGGAGGGGAGGGGAGAGTGATGGGAGGGGAGGGGAGAGTGAGGGGAGGGGGTGGCGAGGGAAGGGGAAGGGTGTTGGGCCTCCGGAACACAGCCGCTCACCGTACGAAGCGTGATAGCTAAGATACCACTCAAACGCCAGTTTTCTGCGGGAGTGTGGTACTTACCCGGGCGAGCCGGCCCATTTATGCTACAGACAAACATTATGCCATCCTTGACAAAGTATTTGTCTGCAGCGTGGCTCTACCACTACAATGTAAAATGCAAGTCCGTTATTGGCTTCGTAAGTGTTCAATTATTTATATAACTTTTGGGAATAAGATATGCTGTGGATTTTGTTTTAAATAAATTTATTAATAACACGGCAAACCCGCTACTGAGCCGATGGGGTCAAATAAAAATATATATGCACACCTGATATTACGCCAGTCAATCAGATCAGGGCGGTTCCTGTGAATGAGCGCGTTGAACGCCAGCCCATCGCGCCACGAAGACGTAAAGTCGGCCACCCGCACCCCCGGGTACTTGGCGGTGGAGCGACGCGCCCAGCTGAGCAGGGCCTCTCGCGCGGTGACATTCGGTTCCTGGCCCACTACGATATCCGATATCTGGAAAAGGACATTACATTTTAGATTTTCACCTTCTCATAGAGGAGGAAGGCAATATATAATTTAATAAAGTTTTAATTCATTTTAGTTTTATATGGGACAAAAAAAAATTCTCTTTTAAGATATTAAGCAGGATAAGAATGCGAATTAATTGTATTTAATTAATAAAAAGTAACTAAAATAATTCTTTTCTTGGTTGACCTAAATAGGAATTGACTTTGAATTTTTTTTTTATATTACTTATTTATTTTGAAGATAGAATATCGATATGTTTTTTAAGTAAAAATATTATGCGTTACTACTATTAAATTTCGTAAATAGATTATAAAGAATCCAATAAAAATCTTCATTAATTTCATCTCGTTATATGTAATAGAAACAACCGGCATAATCAATAAAATTAAGCGTTTAATTAAAATTAATTTAAGTGTTCAATTTTAATTTATTTATGATGAAATACAAAATTTAGTTTAACACTACTGGAGTACGCCTTTCATCTTCTGATCCTATTCGGTAACACAGCGCTTCACGATTAGCGCTGATTATCGATTGGCGGAGTTAGCGATAAGGCGATTTCTCCATTTCGCGGCGATGACGTCAGTGTGAAAGCGTTACGTACTAATTATCCGCGACAAGAGAATACATAATGATCGCTATAAAATTGTTTTCACTATCGCAGCTGATTTGAAAAATCAACCATGCGTGCAGTCTTGTATGTAAAGTGACGTGCTTTTGGCAACTACGGTTGCCAAATCTTTCAAATTAGACAATTTTAATCGTCTATAGTTCTTTTCTTTGATGGGAATTAGTTATAACTATTATGCCAAGTAAAATACATTAATAACCGATTTCCTGATATGTAACAAGTCAACTTAACACGTTACATGTTTTAAGTTCTTTTTTAGCATTTAATTTACATACATATAATCACCCTGCTTCCCGTAGGGGTATGCAGAGACCACAGATCTCCATCTGCTACGACCTCGGCACATTTTCTTTCATTCATCCACACTTATCAAACTCTTCATAGAAGCTCGCCGGTTAAGGGTAATTTTGACCCAGGCTTTCTTAAAAACTTCAGCAATTTGGTCACGGTATGTTCTTCTTAGTCTTCCCCTATCGACCCTTGTATCCACATCCATATTAATTAGATTATTTTGTCTTGTAAAAAACGGTGTGTCACAAATAAATGTCTTCCTATTCTATTATTATTCATGTGTTTATAATGGCTACCATGACATAGGGAATCCTAATGACAATGTAAATAAAATATGATGATAATATGAAAAAGGTATCGAACTCTTTTCTCACATTGGACAGTCAAAAGTTTTACTTAGCTAAGATCCGCGACAAGCAAAACAATAACAGAAAATTAACAATGTGTGTTTTTCCGTTGGCTTTAGTGGAGTCTAAGTTCCAAATAAATCCACTAATCCCAACGAAAAAACACACATTGTTTTGCTTGTCGCGGATCTTAGCTAAGTAAAACTTTTGACTGTCCATATAGTGATGGATTTCCGCAAAGTAACGCCTGACTCCATTAATAATCTTTTCTCACATGTTACACAAATCTTTAGATTCATTGGTTTACTACGACCACTCAATGTATCAAGTTAATCGCATTATGTATTAATTATATCGTAACATTTTTTGTAATCACAGACGGCTAAACGCACGATCAGAGAGAGAGAGACGTCACTCACCATCATTGTAACATGACAGGCGATTATCTTATTTCAATAATAACATAGCTATTATTCAAATCGTTATTGACTGTGAGATCAGATTGTCACGTCATCGTCTGGACGTTCAACGTGCCTGATGCGTGGAGCTCACGGGACAGCTGACAGCTTCTAACAGAGGTAAGTAGCCGTTTTTTAGGGCACTCACCGTATGAGATGCGGTAACAGTAAAATGTTTTTGGTTGTCTTCCGTAGAGTCTACTATACCTGAAGATGCCTCGTGTTGGGGCGAAACATGTGTCGTTTACAAGATGGAAAAGTGGTAATGTGTGTTTGTTGTGTATAGTGGTTGGTGGGTGGAGAATTGATGGCCGATTTTCGGTAAGTTTTTGGTTTAAGTTTCAAATAAATCCACTTCATCCAGCAGAAAATCACACGTTATTATTTTTCTGTTATTGTTTTGCTTGTCGCGGATCTTAGCTAAGTAAAACTTTTGACTGTCCACATAGTGATGGATTTCCGCAAAGTAACGCCTGAGTCCTGAGTAGGGTTATTTTTTGAAGATTCCAATGTCGCATGGATTCGGTAATACAACCGAAGGCAGCTAGTTCCATCCAGTTGTGATGCGTAGAATGAAGTATTGATTCTCCTCAATCGCGTTACGTACTTGTTTAATGGCGTCAGGCTTTACTTGGCCTGACTCCAGTCAAAACTTAGCTCGGATCGGAGAATATTTTGACTATCCATCGTTTACGTTCTTGTATAAATGTGACCTATATCTCTAGTCTAGACCTATAGGCGGCACAGTGCATTCGGCTCCAAGTCAGCAGGTCATTAGCCCAGCACGTCCTGGCGTCGATCCAGCCACAATAATAGATTGGCAACTATGAGGAAGTGCTAAATACTTCGGAAATATACGTGCCGGCATAGAAATATTATTATCAGTTATGATATTATTATCATTCAATCACTTGTTATATCTCTTACGGGTTACCGTTTTGAGAAGTGGTCAAAGTAAGTATGGGTTTAATTGATTTCGACTCTCTCGTATCAAAATCCAGTAAGAAATTCAAATTGAACGTCGCAGAAAAGCATAATAACACTCAATATAACATAGCAGCAATTATTTCTTTTTGTGATTATTATATCTTTAGTTATTTTTCTTACAGTAATGGTCACGTGCCTCCCCATCTGTGGAGGAATACGCCCACTACGCTTGTCCATGTGCACATTTTTGTTTTCGTTTCAAGTGAAATAACTTCATGCGAAACACGTTAATGCACGGAAGAAAAACAACAAAGAATACCGCTTTGTATACGAACAACATTAATAACAACAGGATGTTCGTTCATACAAAATATAGATGAAACAAATCACCGCAATCACCAGTAATCATCAACCCGGCAGTATCGTCAACGGCGTCTTAATTAAAAACACAATATAAACTTTGAGAATGTGTAATGATCTTTGAGGTCGGTTCATCGTCATGAGGTAACCACTTCCGGCCCTCATATCATTAAACTGACACAACAAAGTACTTTGGATTTTTATACCTATAGTCGTATAACCAACATTGATTGATAGTAAAAAAACAATAAAAAATTACAGTAAAAAACTTCTGACATAGATATATAAGCTAGCCCCAGCCAGATGAGACAACGATAGAAACTAAACGTTATACAATTTAAACGCGTAAAACCAAATATTAGAAGTCTTTCAGAGTCAGAGAAGAAGGATACGTAAAAAGAAGAAGGTGGACTGCGAATATGATTCGAAGGTAAATATGATAATTCAGATTTTGTATATGATATGGGATGACGCCTATATCCAGTAGTGGACTGCGAATATGATTCGAAGGTAAAGATGATAATTCAGATTTTGTATATGACATGGGATGACGCCTATATCCAGTAATAGACGGCAAATAAGATTCGAAGGTAAAGATGACAATTCAGATTTTGTATATGACGTGGGATGATGACATTTATTCCGATGCGGTGATCGAACCCGCGACCATTGACTCCGTGGGCGAGGGGCACCCTTTCTTTGCTTCGTCCACACTCATCACTCTCTGCATACAAGCTTGTCGGTTAAGGGTACTCTTGTCCTAATTTTTCTTCAGAGTTTCGGCGATTTGGCCAAGGTATGTTCTCGTTGGTCTCTCCCTGCCGACCCTTCCATCGTTCCAACGTTCCCTTTTATCAGTCGTCTAAATCTTTTACTTTTTGTAAAATAGGCGGAATGAAGCTGAATTCACATATCGTCATGATGTCTGTTGATAACATAGTCTCGTAACTATCCAGTTTGTAAATACAGTACGCTTTATTGACGAATTCAGTCACGTGCGCTGGAGGAATGTTCTTCACATCGCCTTGCCGAGATGCACAAAAACCTCCGATTATGTTTGTACAGTTAACTGTTGTTTTTGTTTTTTAAACCACATTGTATTGGTTTCGTAAATTGATCTTTTTTTTCTCTTTACATTCGTGATAGCCATGTTTGTATTTTGTACAGTAACGTATTTTGATGTTATTTATGGTTAGGAAGACAAACGAGCAAGCTTGCCATTTGTCTTCACAAGCAAAAACCTATATAATGGTTACACGCTGTAAATCTTATGATCTATCTTTTACTACACTATTCATATTAAAATATTTAATTCCAGTTCTTTATTTCGACGCAACAAATTATATTCATTTGTCAAATATCACTCATCCAATAATTAACTTTCTACCATAATTTCAGAATGAGATTCCTCTAGAAGAAGAAGAAACGACGTAAAGGGCAACAACGTAGTTGGTAAGGATTGGGCTTACCATCTGAGTTTGTCAGTTGGTATCTTCCATTGAGTTATTGATATAAACCATTTCTTAGCAGTATTAAAAACAACAAAGAATTCTAGTGGTATAAAAAAACATTGAAAGTCAATACAAAACTGCAGTATTACTGGTATTATACTTAATTGTGAAAGTATATATAAAATGTCTGTTTACTGAAAACTTTCACAGTCGCCGCGAAGCGATAAATCTTCACAGGAGAAAGGGTCACGATTACCCTTTACTTGGTAAGGTCAGATGGCGTTTGCGACAGTAAGTGTACTACTATTCGAATAAAGTTTATAGAACTTCCTTTTAGTGTTATTTACTTTTCAAATACTAATTTGACGATGAATAAATTAATCGTCATCATCATCAACAGCCTGCGACAGTCCCCTGCTGGACAAACGACTCTCCCAAGAAGCGCTATCTAGCCCAATATTCACCTTCACACATCCAGTTTCTGCCAGCCACCCTATGCAGATCGTCGCATGGTATTATATATATATATATATATATATATATATATATAATATATATATATATATACATCAACCATAATTTATTGTTATGATACCGAAAATATACCTTTACATACCGATAACTGAATGATAATTTTTATGGAGGGGAAAAGTTATATGTTGATATAAAAAATAGTTTTAAAGTTGTTATATAATACCTTTTTAAAAAATAAAATCGAAAGCAATTGTTAATTGTCTCGAATATAAATGTAGTTTCATTTATCCTTGATTTTTCTTTGAATTTTGTATAAGATAATATACAAGACAAAATTCAGGTCATAATGAAACCTATCGAAATAAAAATATTTCGGCTTATTATTTAGATTGTGGTCTAAATAAAAATAGTCTTATCTCTGGTAGAACGCGGCATTAGAAAAAGAAAAGGATTAGATAAGGTAAGTCCATTTTTCTGAATTAAATAGTTTCGAAAAATAAAATTTTATAAAACAGTTTTACATCTACAAAAATTAATCTTAAAGCAGCATATTTGGAAGAGTGATATGTAACGACAGAGAATTTTGTAAAATTGGACAAGACAGACATTGCAGAAGAAAGTCTTAAACAAAATATACATACGTATGTATGTAAAAATAAGTAGTATGGAGAAATAACAATTTCAAATAGTTGAGACAAACATGTACAAATTAAACACATGAATAGCAAGATGTGTTTTGTTTTCACATAACTTTAAGTACTGACCCCGTTTTATTTAAGAATTCCAAGGATACGGAAAAAATTTACTTAGAGATGTGAACAATAATGAATATGCCTTCGTGTAAGTTATATTTCATCTTAATGCCATACAAAATAAGGTCAAAACACTGTTCTCAAACGGCATCGACATTGGAGATGCGTAGGCGGATGGCGTTGAAGTCTAAGGAATTCATGATGTCATCTATGGCGATGTCAGGGCCTTAACTTACTCGTCACTTGATCGGTTTTACTGCGTATCCAGATAGTTTATTGCCGAAGCGATAATGCGAAAAATACTTTTAATGTTGCAGACATTAAAACTGTTTTTATACCACAACTCAAGTCATAAAAAATAACAAACTTGATTAGAAGGACAACTGTGTTTTAAATACAAAAGAGTTTATAAAACTTATAGTCGAAAACAATTTTATTTCCATAAACCATCGATTTTGTTTTACGATTATCGAGATAATTCCAATATTTTTTTTACAGCCGATATATGTGTCACTGTTCAGCACGGGCCCTACTCATTTCTGGAGGAGCAGACCTTAAGCCACTAGGTATGTTTTCAGGCCACCCAATGCGGGAATTTGCGACTAGTAACTCTGTTAAAGGCAGTCCCACCACTGAGTTGTTTCGTCGTCAACCTCAATATAAATATTATATATAATATTTTTGAGTACAAATATTAAAATTTGGACTCAGTTTTTTTGTATTTCTCAATATTGTGCAATACAAATCAGATCACTAGGGCGTGAGTGCGTAGTGTAATAAATTTACGACAAACAACTTTCATCCAGTACCAAAACAGTATATTTATAAAATTACAACAAAACATACACTTTTTTTTTAAAATGATGATAGTCGATAAATAAACTCTTTATATCGACGCAAAGAAGCTTTCTGAAGTTTTCTGAAAATATTGTATCGAAATTCTGAAGAAATATTGCATCACTCAAAAACAGTCGGTTTCAACGCTGTACAAAATTTCCTATTCGTCGTAGAGCTGCAAGACTCGGATCATGAAACGTATTTCTTTCTGAATCGAATATACAATTTATTTTTTTTTGACAGCGATGCCATGTACAGCGTTTTCGTTTTTTACGTCGTTATCAATTTATTTTTGTTATTTTTATAATAATTAATTTCTTTACACTAACAGCTCCACAATATCCTATATCATGGGCATAATTAGAAACACCAAATGACAAGGATAAACAACACCCAGACACGGAGTAAATCCTTATTGTGTGGTATATAAATTTTAATCATGACGAGGGAATCAAACCCGTCGGAGGTTTGATTTCTTGACAACAAGAAAAACCACTTCACCACTGAACCATTTGGGCTGTATGAAAAGTCTCAAAAGTATAAAAAGTATATTTTTAAAAGCCCTAAGATTGCCGACGTTTTTCGAGCTTGTGCGAAGAGAGCGATGAGTGTGGATGATGCAAAGAAAGTGTCCCGAGATCGTAGCAGATAGTGGCATGTGGTCTCTGCCTAGCCCTACGGGAAACAAGCGTGATGATATGTATGTATGTATGTTAAAAGCTTAGCTAGCCTTATTATCAGATTTAGTAAGTCCATATGAGTAAATTTTACAGGAACAACGAAATACTGACTTGTATCGTAGTTTAAAAGTTTGTTATAAAACCATTCATAGTATAGATATAAAAGAAGCTATTTATGGAGGTAAATACGAAGTGCTCTATCGGATACGCTTTAAGATTTTCCGTTAGATGCCATCGGAAATTAGAAGAATTCTAATTTCCGATGGCATCTAACGTTTCTCCATCTCGACCTTTCGGAGGCCGTACGCTTCACTTCGCCCCAGGATAGGCCCATGTTCTGCACTTCGGCCGTCACAGTACGCCGCCAGGTTTGTTTTGGGCGCCCACATTTTCTTTTCCCCTGCGGATTCCATTCGAGGGCTTGTTTGGGGATATGACTAGCGTCGCGCCGAAGAGTATGCCCTATCCATCACCATTTTTGTCAACGTAGATGTTCAGATACGTCGACAAAAATATATACTATATAGCAGAAACCGGATGCGTGTAACCGAAGATCGGGCTAGGTGGCGCTCCATGGGGGAAGCCTATGTCCAGCAGTGGACTGCCGCAGGCTGCTGATGATGATGACAGTTTTGTAAAATTCATCTATATAAAACAATATCACGGGTAAAGGAAATCGATTAATTTTGTATTGCATACTTTGTTTTTACCGTGCCGTATCTGCGGTTCAGTGCCGTTGACCAATTCGCACCGGACTCCAAAGTTTTCTTGTTTTTATTTATTGCCACAATTTGCCTGCAATATATGTATGTCTCAATTTTTTGATGTTTGATTCGAAGACGTTAATGCCGCTAGCCTATTATTGGCTTTAACAGCTTTATCGAATACTGGGCCACGTAAGATATATTTGGGAATCCGCACAAATCGCAGATACCATCGGTTCGACGCTGTGTCGGAGTTACACATGTGTGTCGATGTCGATTTTAATTTCTTCATGATGGTACGTTAAACGTGTAGGAGAGTATTGGACCTAAGTAACTATGGTACAATCTATAGACATCAAATAGAATCAATTTTATATTCGTATTTCAGATTAAATTTAGCGATTCTATTGAATATGAAGAATGTTTGAAATAATTACTGATGACTATCAGAATTCGTTACTCCAAAAAAAAAGTTTTTTCTCACTTCTCATTTCAAATATCATTTATAAATGATTAACTTAAAACGTAACCGATTTAATACTTAAAATTACCTTAAAAGTCTTTTCTTAAATGGTTTTATTAAAACTTTTTAAACTACGAAAAAAAAAATTTTTGTCCAATCGAATTTTGGTACGAGCTTACAAGCAAAATTTTGATATGTACTTCCATTTGACCCGAAAAGCTTGTACCAAAATTCGATTGGACAAATGAAATTTCATGAAAAGTTTTTATGAAGGGTAAAAGCCTGAGTTTTTATAAATATGTTTAAATTATACATTTAATGATATAAAATACGAATAAAAAATACTATCCTATAAAGGAGAACAGTATAAACACCAGAAAGATCAACACAAACAACTGCCGGTTCGCAAGCCATCAAATTAATGAAATGGCAAAGTCACGCTCAGTGTAACAACAAAGTTATAAATGCGGTCTCCGAAACTAAAAATTCCCCGTACTAGTTCACGATAAAACTTAAATTTATAGTGGTCGTGTACAAAGTCATAGTGTGCCTTTATCTGCGGTTGTGAACGTAAAAAACGAAATGTACAATAGCAAGACGGTACGCTCGTGAAATATGGAACAGACAATTATTTTGAATTTAGTTTTTTTTTAATATTTATTCTATCTCTAAAAATAAAGAAGTTGATAAGGGAATGGCTCGACTTCATTCGAAATGTTCGCTATGGTTTTTGTTTTAGATTTTTGTGGTTATTTGGTACTTGATTTTGCAGATAAAATGAAACAGAATATTTACAAGTTTCAGTTTTACCTGTATATGCATATAATCACATTACAAAACTCTTTTCTTTCCAAGTCTTTGAGATGTAAAAGAGAACCTCCATTATGATTTTACATAGATGATAACTAATTAATGTTTAAAAATAAGACTCGACTTTTGTCAATTGGTGGTCGATAACCTGGTTGCCACGTATACTACTTTTTATATTAAAAAATTATAACGGCGAGCCGTTTCGCTACGATGACTGAGGTAGGTAACTAAGCCTGTACTGACATCGTGTATTCGTGACTTATTTGTAAATTTTATTATACTTGCAAGATAAGTGTAGTAACAATATGCAGTGATGGTTCAGTGAACTTTAAACCTTTCAACTTGTGAGCGGCCGCTGCATTGAAAACAAGATCAAAGCAATAACGCCTAAATAGCACACTAGTGTTGCCATTGTTCAAGATTTAAATAGCATCGGCACCTCACCAGTTCGAGAAAACTTTTAAAAGCCCGCCATATTCGTTCCGCTTCGAGAAACCGAATGCCGAATATGAATTGACGAATGATCGCATTTCTTGATATGGAGACCGAGAATGAACTCGAATTGTCAATCCAAAATTGAAACAGACTGACGTAAAAGGAAATGGTGGCTTAGTAGACACGTTAATGATATTTAGATCAACATCAAGTCATGGACCAGACCGTTTCTTTTCACTAAAGTTACGCGTACACAGAACTAAAGTAACTTGAACATATTAAACATAATGGTAGATTATTTGCTTATTACAAAATAGTACTTTGATAGTAGTAGAGCCACGCTGCAGACGAATTCTTTGTTAAGAATGGTATAATATTTGTCTGTAGTATGAATGGGCCGGCTCGCCCGGGGAAGTACCACACTCCCGCAGAAAACCGGCGTCTGAGAGGTAGCTTAGCTACCGCGCTTCGTACGGTGAGCGGCCGAGTTCCAGAGGCCCAACATCCTCCCCCCTCCCATTCCCACTCCCATAATGACATTTTTCTTAAAGGTCGGCAACGCTTTCGCACTGTCTATGGCGCTGCGGATATCTATGGGCGGCGTTGATTGCTTTCCATCAGGTGACACGCCTGCTCGTTTGCTATAAATTCTATTTGTATAAATATATATTTAATAATTTATTAAGCTGCTAGGCATAACTGCTAAAATTTCTATATTACTGTTCATGAACAAACAAATGTAAAATACGCTCTGTGTGCGTCGATCTTTACAAGCGCACGTATACGATATTAAATGCCAATTTTCGAACCAAGTTTTAATCTTAATAGGACCATTAAAATCAACTTATGTTTTAATATCATATCATATTTTAAAAACTTCTATTAGTCAGGTGATACTAAAATATTGAATTTATAAGTTAGTGTTATAATCAATATTTGCATATGATATTATATTATTTTCTTTGTAGAAAAATATTCAAATAAAATAAAAATATATGTTCTTTATAGACCGCATATCTAGTTAAATTCGATATATTATGTGTCTAATCGAATTCGAGAGTGGAATAAATATATATATACCTATATGACTTACAAATATTAATTGTGAGTCTGGATATCTCGCCGATCCGTTTTGAACGAACGTGATTGATTAATGTCCATAACTTCAGAAATGTAAAGCTTTCGTGCTCAGCAGTAGGACATATATGAACTGTGTAAAACTGTAGTCGTACGAAGCAACTATAGAAGCAAATACCAACCAGTAGATGGCTAGTAATGTCTTCCTGAGAAATAAAAGCACATGTGCGAGCCCAATCCTACTACCCTATTTGGGGTCTCACCCACCTCGTGGAGGCCCACTAATCCTTTAATTTAGTAGGAGAACAACGTCTAGCTGAACTACAGTGAAGGACAATGTTATGCTGTATTGATGATTGATTGAAATATAACAGACTCTTAATTATGATGATGGTTTAAATCTTATCTACATATAACGCCTTTAACAAACGTTATCTATGTCTTTCCATTAGAAGTACCTTCATCCATAACAGTTGAACAGCAAATTATTGGAGTCGTGTTGCACCCAGTCGCCACGCCGTCGTGATTGGCAGCCCGATCTCGTGATCGGAAGATAACAACTCCACGACCCAGTACCTAACGTCACTCTAACAGGTAGTACCTCGTGGATGTAACGGTTAAGAAATAGGCTCGATTTAAATAAACCGATAAAGCGGTAATAGCTCAGTTGGCAAGGGTTTACGATTTGCACGTCTTGAATTCGTATCTTACATTTGCGTATGGATGTGAACCATTTTCTATTAGTGGTAGAGCCACGCTGCAGGCGAATCCTTCGTCAAGAATGGCTAAATGGGAATATTATTTGTCTGTAGCATGAATGGGCCGGCTCGCCCGGGGAAGTACCACACTCCCGCTGATAACCGGCGTCTGAGTAGTAACTTAGCTACCGCGCTTCGTAAGGTGAGCGACCTGAGTTTCGGAGGCCCAACACCCTTCCCCTTCCCCATGCCACTCCCATAATGTCACTTTCCTTAAAGGTCGGCAACGCTTCCGCACTGCCTATGGCGCTGTGGATATGTGCTATGGGCGGCGTTGATTGCTATCCATCAGGTGACACGCCTGCTCGTTTGCTTTCCTATCCCATAAAAAAACCAAGCATTGTAAGCTTAACCGGAATAGAACATTCATTGTAGTAATATTAAAAAATATTGATAGTCTTCATTTTTATAGCAGATCAGGCAAACGGACGTGCCGGTCACCTGGTGGTAAGTCACCGCCGCGCATAAACATCTGCAACGCTGGAGGCGTCTCAAAATTCCTTTATGTCGTATTTACGTGGAATTCACATTATTGTATTTTTTTTTCTTCAAAAAAATTTCTGCCCTCCATCTTCCCTTGCGGCTCGTGGGATTACTTTGATGAATCACGTCACGTCCTGATTCCCGCGAGGGCGAGAAGCGACGAACGGAGAGGCGTTTCACTACGATGAATGTGAGAGGAAGGATGGATAAACAGATGGATGAGTGTGAAGGCTGCACGAACGGTGTGTCGGAATGGTAGCGGATGGAGATCTGTGGTCTCTGCCTAACCCTACAGGGAGACAGGCGTGACTATATGTATGTAAAAGAAATTATATAATAGATGGGAAAAGTGATTAACACTGTGAAGCTTTTGTAATGATATAATCAATTACTAATATACTGATTTTATAAGTTAAAAAAATAAACAAAATCATAAATAATAAAGCACACTTTTTCAAGAATAATAAAATTTATTAGCGCAAAATGACAATCTAGATTCAGACTAAAACAGGAGCATAAAGATGGAATCTATTTTAAAGACAGACTCCGACCGTCAAAAGGCCACTTAAGCGGTCAAAAACCAGAACATGTCTTACACGAGAGAAGACTTTATACATGAGGTATATACTTTATAGGGGTCGGCTACCTAACGCAAGGATTTCACTTTTTTAAAAACAGCACGAGTAGCGACTGCAATGTGACTTTCCAAACTTAGAAGTGCCAAATATTTCATAGCAGATTGTTAGTACGGATTTTATTTGCGTTTAAATTATGAAAAAACCGAATTGATGTTTTTTTTTCTATAATCGTACTATATATTACGTGGCTATATATATGTATTTCCAAATATTTGATACTATGAATATGAATTCGATATTCTAAAATGGTATATTATACGAAAGCAAAATACAAATCAATATCTATATATGTATTATTATGGCATGTTTTGTGATATGTTTATGTACTAACAAAAAAATTATTAAAATTGTATAAACGTGAGGAATTTTCTCTAAGTGAATTTCATAGAAATTAACAAAACTAACGAAAATTCCCAATGGTTTCAATTTTAATACTGCAATTGATTTAGGAATTTTATTACATATTTAGTATCTGCCCTGCCGTACAGAAAAAAATATGCATACGTATAATATATATATTGTCACATCTTTTTTTCGTAGGGGTAGATAGGCAGAGACCACAGATCTCCATCTGCTACAATCTCGGCATACTTTCCTTGCTTCTTCCACACTCATCACTATATTCATACAAGCTCGTCGGTTAAGGGTACTCTTGACCTGGCCTTTCTTAAAAACTTCGCTAATATTGTCAAGGTATGTTTTCCTTGGTCTTCCCCTACCAACCCTTCCATCCATATTCGCAACGTAAATTTAATATAATATACATACAATATGTTTTATGTGATAACGTCAAATCTGCAATAGTAATTGGCTTAGGAGTCCCGCATCCTATATGCGGGACTCCTATGTCCATAACTGAGCTCATAGAATATAGTGAGCTCTATCTCTAGGCTGTTACCGTGTACGTACAGTTGATAAAAAAATATATGTCTAGAAACGAAACATTCAAAAGTGTAAAATTTATACTTGTGTTGCTTCTATATTATAAATATCAAAATGCAAATACACAAAGACCGTTAACTTCTTAGAAGACTCATTAAAACAGCAACGTTCAATAAAAGCGAATATTTCTAGCGGATTGTAAAAACAAATGATCAAAACAATAATTTAGTGTCCCACGAGAAAGCTGCCAGACGTTAGAATATCTTATCCCTAAGCAGACTGGCGTAGAACGATGCGAAATGTGAAAGAGCCCCTTTCGTAGATTGTCGTTCGATACAGTGGGAACAAGTGCGGTGATTGTTTCATATCAAAACATCTAACGTGGTACATATATCTACATAAATTCGTAAACAACGACCAAATAATGTATGTATTCTCAGTCGTTTGTTGCATTTAGTGTCCCACTATAATAAAAAAAAATTGTATTGCTTTGAAAATTTCGAAAGTTATTTGGATTAAATTTAAGTGTTTTTATATTACAATATTTGCAAGCTAAAATAATTTTTTTATGGGATAGGTAGGCAAACGGGCGTGTTACCTGATGGGAAGCTATCAACGCCGCCCACAGACTTCCGCTGCGCCTATACTAGCTACTAGCGCCATAGGCAGTGCGGAAGCGTTGCCGACCTTTAAGGAAAGTGTCAGTATGGGAGTGGGAATGGGAGGGGGAGGAGAGGGGTAGAAAGAGAGGGGAGGGTGTTGGACCTCCGGAAGTCAAGACACTCACCGTACGAAGCGCGGTAGCTAAGCTACCACTCAGATACCGGTTTTCTGCGGGAGTGTGGTACTTCCCGGAGCGAGCCGGCCAACTCATGCTACAGACAAATATTATGCCATTCTTGACAAAGTATTCGTCTGCCGCGTGGCTCTACCACTATAAAATATTATTCACGAAAGCATTGACATTTCCCTCGCCTACACATTTCTTTGTCCGAGAGGGCGATAATTTATCTTTCTTGTCTGGAAATATAATAATGGATGAAGTGAGATTAGTATCGTTTATTATCCATCATACTAGTGACGTCACATGTAGTAAACGTAGTGAGAAAAATGATTGCGAGTGTATTACAGCAGTGGACTGCCCCAGGCTGTTGATGATAAATTATTTTCCCGTGAAACTGCCGCAAACAGCATTTAAGTAGCTCATTCATTGTATTTGTCCTCTATACAATACAGAATTAAATTTTCATTCATTGTTCGAGTCTTGAGTATTGAGTGAATGAACAAATAGATATACACAAATACCTCACCTTGCGTCATGGTTACGTTCCAAAAATAACGACACAAAATGAATTAAGATTTTCTATAGCAAACCATGTAAAGATCGAAGATTATAAAAAAAAAATTAAAGACCCGAACCCAAAACAAATCTCGAAAATCTAACGACCCACAGTGAAAATTTAGTACTAATTAAGCAGCGACGCAACTTTGAAAAAACGCAAAACGACACAAAGGAAGTTATTGGTGTATTATCATTAAAAAAAATTGGGAAAATTACCAACCCGAACTACAAAACTGAACCCGTTTTTTTTTATCATACAATACGAAGCACAAACGAAATTTCTATTAAATCTTTGGCTCTTTGAGAGAGACCTACTACACAAACTAATTCGGTCTTTGCAAACTGCATAAAAAATTACAAGATGCCTACCACAAAAAATATTTTAATTTTTTTTGTAAATAACAACAAACATACTGATTATGAACAAACATGTTATGATGATAATCAAACACAGAAAGCAAACATAATGTATTAGATGATGTCACTCCACAAACCATTGACATCACTCCGTATTCGGTCATCGATAAAGCTTCGAATAACAGAAGACAAAAAATGATAGGGATAACATGAAGCTAATTTGTCCACACAAGATATGAATCAAAATTTGACATTATTTATCGACAGTAATAGATTCTACCTTGCTACTAATATAATTAGAAGTGATACATATCTAGAAAACTAAGTTTTGAACAAACGGTAAGTTAGGCTTTGCTAGTAAGTAAGTTGTAAATTCTCTCTAATTCTTTCTTCTAAAGCTCTGTAGATGCTATGCCTTTAGAAAACATTTGGATAATGGGTTAATGGGAAGGCGATAATGGGAGCGGCGTTGATTGCTTTCCATTAGGCGCTACGCTTGCTCGTTTGCCCTCTTATCCCATAAAAAAAACTAAGTAAGCAGAAGTGTGTAATAAGATTAGGCCTCGGTTATAAATTCCAAGAAACATCCTTGATTTTTTAATAACTGAGAATGTAGTTAAATCACAACAATCCGAGTCATAATTGTAAATTTCATTACTAGAGTGCTTTTAAACATATTCCAAGTTCAAATCTTGCTATTTGACCGTGAATTAAAAAGAGGAAGTTCCTTTACTTAAATTTTGTACAAGTATATCCAAGTGTTGTTATTTACTTATAATGTGCTGCCTCGGTAATCTATGCAAAACTAAACGAAATGTTTGAATCTCGCAGGATGTCCTTGTTTGACGGGATGTAACAAAGGTTAAATATATCATGTAGGATGTTTTTCAACCAAAACTAAAAACGTTGTATTCTCCTAAAGTAATTCGCTTAAATAAAGACCTAAACCACTGGTGAGTCATTATATTTAAAGTTATACACGACTTTGTGAAAAGAGTTGTACGTATATGTTCTGGTGACATGAGTTAATATTAACCTATAACTAAAAAAACTATAATTTATAAATAAATTTATATTTTTTTTAAACAGCTATTCAATTACGTCACTTTCTTTAACGAATCATGCTATAGATTAAAGAAAAAAAATATCCTATTATAAATATATAATAATCATTTATTAGGTGTACAAATAAGTTTCCGCGGTTTGTCAAAAGATGGCCCCACCAGAAGGTTATGGAGAAATTGTCAGATGTAAAACGTAATATCCCAAGTTTAGTCATCTGGCAACACCATAACCTTAAAGTACTAGTGATTCCGTATCAGCATCACGTAATTTTTTTCGTGCAAAAATGTCAAGTTTTATTCCGAATAAGCATCATTTGCGGGAACTTTTGATTTACTTCTTTAATGTGAAAAAATCTGCAGCTGAGGCGCATCGATTGCTTCTAGAAGCATATGGTGAAGCTGCTTTAAGTGAGAGAAGTTGTCAGGAATGGTTTCAAAAGTTTAAGAACGGTGAGTTTGACGTTAAAGACAAAGAACGCAGTGGAAGGCCGAAAGTGTACGAAGACATGGAATTAGAAGTACTACTGGAGGAAGATTCGTCCCAAACGCAAAAAGAACTTGCACTTACTCTACAAGTGACTCAACAAGCAATTTCACATCGTTTAAAATCGTTAGGAATGATTCAAAAACAAGGAAATTGGGTTCCATATGAACTAAAGCCGAGAGACGTTGAACGCCGATTATGCATGAGTGAAATGCTGCTTGCCAGGAATAAAAAAAAGAGTTTTTTGCATCGTATAGTCACTGGTGACGAAAAATGGATTCACTACGATAATCCAAAGAAGAGAAAGTCATGGGTTAAGCCCGGCGAACCATCAACATCGACAGCTAAGCCGAATATTCATGGAAAAAAACTCATGCTGTGTATTTGGTGGGATCAGCTAGGTGTCGTGTATTATGAATTGCTGAAACCAAGCGAAACCATTACTGGAGCTCTCTACCGAACACAATTGATGAGATTGAGTCGGGCACTTAAGGAAAAACGCGCCCATTACTACTCCAGACACGACAAAATTATTCTTTTACACGATAATGCTCGTCCACATGTTGCGGCGCCGGTAAAAACATACTTGGAAACACTCAACTGGGAAGTTTTACCCCACCCGCCGTATTCACCAGACTTAGCCCCTTCTGATTATCACCTGTTCCGGTCGATGGCACATGGTCTGTCTGAGCAGCGCTTCACATCATATGAAGACACCAAAAATTGGGTAGATTTGTGGATAGCGTCAAAAGATGAAGAGTTTTTTCGACGGGGTATCCGAATGTTGCCAGAAAGATGGGGAAAAGTAGTGGCAAATGATGGAAAATACTTTGAATAAAACGTAATGTACTTTTCCTTTACAATAAATTCCTAATTTTTTATAAAAAACTGCGGAAACTTATTTGTACACCTAATAAAATAATTCAAAAACGGTATGACTATTCTGTAAGCTATGTTTTTTTAATACGCTGAGATGATGTCCCTAATGTGTAAAAAAAACTCTTATAAAATGAATGTTATTTTTGGAAATATGAGGTGTAAAAACTAGGAATATAAAGAATTGTAAATCAAAACCCTACGTATAAAAGTAAATTATTATATTTATTTGGAATAATGCAATAAATGCCGTCCTAAGTCCATGTACTGTATACGTGGTATCAAAAATCGATACATCCATCGATCCGTTTTTGATATTTGATAATCGAATATTTATTTCTACATAACAGGACATCTAGTTTAAAAAAAAAGAAATATTTTAAATGGAGATATTTAGTATTTTTTAAACAAATAAAAATGTAAAATATTCTTCACAACACGAAACTATGGCACGCCAAAGTAACATTAACGGTTTCACCAAATTTTTGGTACATTGAGAATTCAGCGAGACGCTTACGTCAGTGTCTCCGTGGGACATCCTCTTGGAGTACGGGACGTGAATGTTAATTTATATTCACATAAATAACCAAACACGGTCATCATGATACTTTCTTGTGTTAACTGTATAAAGTCGTGAGATTTACAAGTGCTAAAATTTTTAATGCGCTCGTGACTTTGGTTTGCGACGGTGGAAATGTGTGCCAAAAATACATACATATATTTATTTATTTATTACTTTTTTAGAAATTTGGTACGAAGGCGGAATTAAGCCTGAATGCCGATAGGAATTAAATCCATTCTTGTGAATGCATTCTTTGAACGTTGCCCAAAGACGTACTATGTAGCTCGATTTTCGACTTCACGAATCCAGTTTGTGGCAGCCGTCCTGCGCATATCATCGTTCTATCTATAGAGAGACATTCGCAAGAACATAAGCGATGTAACATCGTCGCCAGCCTTAATCGGTCTCTACGTTTACCAAGACACAGTCTATTTGAGATATGTTTATTTTTTAAAGATTCTAAAGTATCTGTTCAGAAATATCGCTGAAGGTACAGAGTATACATGAAAAGCTTAAGGAACTGGATTGCTACTCATCCAGATGGTAGGAATGAAACTATTCTTTAAGGCGAGTTAAAGTTGAAGCCGATTTGGAAGAGCCGTGTCATAACAAAAGCCACCAAAACGCGATTAATGTTGGCGCTTGTTTTCCTTGTATTCCCTTATGCGGCAGAGACATGGACCCTGCGACGCTCTGACAGGGAGAAGATAGACGCTATAGAGATGTGGTGTCGGCGGAGAATACTCGGTATCTCGTAGACTCTCATTTTAAAGTATAAAGAAAACCGAAAGTATTTATTTTTGCAATCAGTAACTCTGCTGTATAAACAGTCTAGTTGACTATCATATATCGACATCTCACTTTCCCAGATGCCCTTTTGCTTTCTCATCGGCGTCCGTGCTTATTAGTTCGGAACTGCCACTTTCCACATCTGGTCCTACGACTTCGTTCAAGAAAAGCAAAAGGTTTCTTAATTTTCCTTATACTAATATTTCCTTATATAGCAATATATAGTTTTTATTTTTAATATACACACACACACACACACACACACACACATATACACACACATATACATACATATATACATATATACATATATATATACATATATATATACATATATATATATATATATATATATATATATATATATATATATATATATATATATATATATATATATATATATATATATATACTAGCTGATCCGCCAAACTTCGTACCGCCTCAGAATCAATAAATAAAAAAGCTGCGATAATTGTAGAATGTTTCAACTTTAGTAAAATATGTGGTCAAAACTTAACCAAAGAAATGAAACAAAAACCTTCACTTTTGAATTTAATTTAATTTCTGAACGACGGGACGAACATCAAATATTTGACAGGTAGGAATAGTTTCTAAGGGATAACGAAATTGTTGCTTTTACTAAATTCCTTATATTTTGATCATTTACTCACTTTTTAAACCTTCCCTGAACTTCCAAAAATAATTCAAAACCAAAATTAGCCAAATCGGTCCAGCCGTTCTCAAGTTTTAACGAGACTAACGAACAGCAATTGATTTATATATATATAGATGAAAAATTTTGAAACTCACAAAATGGAAAAAATCAATTATTCTGTACAATCATTTACGTACAATATTAAAAGTGATCAGGGAAAAATCCCTTAAAAACAATTATAAAATCCATAGAGGATTGTTCAATGAACAATAAACCGCATCAGTGTTTTGGACCCCTAGTATTCTTTTGATAAAAAATTGTATGTTAAGTGAGAAAGTTTAATACATTTTTCCACAGCCCATATATGTCATACTGAGCACGGGCCTCTCCATTTCTGGAGGGATGGACATTAACCCACAACGCTTTAATACATGTACTGTGACAAATATGTATAATAAATATATTCTTTGAAGAGTAACATCAAGTAAAGTTTATTTAAATTCATCAAACTTATATTAAATCAATCGTTATTGATTGTTACAACTAATCATGATCGGAAAGATCGAGGAAATACGGGTTGGTCGGAGAAAGAGATCTCGGCTACACAATAAAGGTGGACAAAGATGGCGACTATGTAATGTAGTGTATACATTCATAAAAAAAAAATAATGCTGTGAAACTTTTTATTTACTTTTTTTTACATTCGTTATATTCAATAACAAAATGAAAAAGAAATAAATTGTTATAAAACAAAAGGCATTAGTTCGACTGACGTCTTTTGGATAGACATGACACCTCGTCCGGCACAGGTAATTGAAATTATATATGTATATTAAAATATAATATGTAAATTGATAAAGTATGAATAAAATATATAAATGTGCAATGAATGGAAGAATAAATTAATATCCTTTTGAAGAATTTTATTTGAAGAAGTCCCCTAAAGATCCCGAGTGTCGGTGTAAGCAGTACGACAGGCACGCCACAGTAACGAATACGAACAATTTCATCTTGTTTAACTTCTTCAGGGACGTATTTTTTTAAGTGACTAAACATTGATAAATTTTTTCTTTTTATTACGAGTTATTCACCTTATATCTATAACAATTTAGTAAGATAAGAATAAAACAGAAAATAGTAATTTTTACAAACAAATAGATAATGTCCTCATATGTGGCCATTTAGCGTAATTTCTCTTGAAATAACTAAGATAAAAAAAAATGCTAAACGTACACACATGTGCCAATTAAGAGGTTAAGACGGAAAAAGAAAGTGAATTGGCTGTCAACCTTCATTAGTCACTAAAAGAAACAATATTTGATATCACGTATGTGGATCCCTAAGTGGATTACATTTATTTCCATTGTTTCAATCCACCGTTCCACCTGTGACGTTGTAGACCTCTAAAAAACCAAAATCCGGGGCCACACAGCGTGGACACGTCACGCCGGTAACGCACGGCTGAGCAACGCGCCGCCTGTCATGTGCGGCAGCCACACCTGTTGACGCTTCCTGTACGGAAAGAAACCTAAGCTTGTATTTCTACAGCTTTCCTATACCCAGCTTGAGGTTCTATATGTCTTTATAAGTTCACTCACTAATGTATATTCTCGGTGTATCGAACTAAGAGAAAAAAGTTGACATTTCTCAAAAGCCGGCAACGCTTCTGCAATACCTATGGTACTTTTAATAGTGGTAGAGCCACGCTGCAGACGAATTCTTTCTCTTAAAAAAACTAGTCTGACTGTTCGAGGGTCACATTTATATTCTCGATGTATCGTATCGAACTAAGGGATAAAAAAATTAACATTTCTCAAAAGCCGGCAACGCTTCTGTAATAGCTATGACACTAAGGATGTCTATGCAGCGTTCATTCCATCACGTGTAACATGCTTACTTGTTTGCCTTCCTATTCCAAACAACTAGGTATATCAATTAATTATCATTTCTTTATAGAAAAGCCACTTTACAGGCAAATAAACAAGTGTTTCATCCGATAGTATGTGATCACCATGGCCTATAGAAGTTATCAATATTAAGGATAGTACAGATGCACTGACTTATACCTGATGACTGACACTGACGCATACCTTAGTAGATGAAGAACGAAGAGGAAGGAAGAAGAAACTTACTTAGACGTACAGACCAACGTATCGACGAAAAACGATAACATAGTAAAATGGTACTATTTAAGCTTTATATTCTGTGAGGTTCGGATACTTGTACTTCCCTGATAGAGTAGGTTTATTCGAGCTACTATTATTAAATAATTATTTTAATTAAAAACTTTATTTAAATAAAACGGAGACTGCTGAAGTCCTACAAAATACCAAAATAGAAAAGCTCGTGACCGATGCTAATAGAATCGGAGAGACAAAGGCGCATTGACTCCGTTGGCTCGGTCATCTGGAAAGGATGGGAGAGGATCGCACGGCCAATAGAACATACGTGGCAATACCGTCCACTCGGTCGACCTAGGTTTCAAAGGAGCGACGCAGTGATTGCTGACCTAAGCTAGATTCGAACTGACAATTGGCATGAGGCAGCCCAAGATCGTGACAAGCGGCGAGTTCTAGTATCAGAGGCCAAGACACGCTGTCAGTCATGTGAGTACCGGCGTAATGTATAATTTTAAAAGAATATAGCACAGAAAAAAATATTATAAGTGACGTACCGAACAAATTGCACATCATTATGTCTGCCGAGTCTAATAGCAGTAGAAACAATTATTCACAATTCCACCTATTAACTTCTAAGTTTTAAGGTCTCAGACCCCATAAAAAGGTTACGAACCGACGGTGTTCTCAGACACCATTACAAAACTTCGCATGCTGAGCTCAACGATGCGAATCTCCGTTAAACTTCGTGATTTATGGCACCGTTTGCTACTAAGTGGTAAAAAAATCGATTACTCAGAGGTGTTAGAAATACGGCTAAGGATTCCATCTATGGCACACAATAAGCAATACCATTAAATCTTCGCTCGCATAATATCACAATACATAACAAATGGCAGTAATATATTACAGACGACGAAAATTTAAATAGAAAATTCAAATGGCACAGTCTTATCAGAAATAACAATGTATTATTTACAGTATACGATTATAAATTATAGCTTGGTATACAATAAATGGAATTGGTGAAATCTTATTGAGTAAAAAAAATCCTACAGTAGAAATGGAGGTGATTAATTATTTTTTGGATTATACCGAACATTCTTGTTCTGATATAAAAACAATACACAGATTAAATGAAAAACAATAGCGTTTGTACAAGTTTTTATTTTAAAATATTTTAATTGAAATTAGAAATAATAGTAAAGTGTCGTAAGCGCGACGATGGATTGACGTTTTGACGTCATCTACTAATACGTGAACATAGATTGTCCACACATTTATAACTTTGTGTGACAAAAAAGAGATATTTTATAATATAAAACTTATTTTATTTATTTATTTAATACTTCATTGTACACAAAACAGGAAATACAAAAAAAAATAAAAGGAAAGAAGATGTACAAGGGCGAGTTTAAATCAAAATTGAGTTTTCTTCCAGTAAACCCAGGAGTGAAAGAGAGATAAGAAAAGTTGTGAGGATAGAAATAAGTGTACAACAATAAAATATAATAATAATATACATAACAATACATACAACTACATATAATATATAAAAATATAAATATTAATATTATATATATACTATATATATTAAGAGGATATATATATATATATATATATATATATATATATATATATATATATATATATATATATATATATATATATATATATATATATATAACATATATAAATATTGTATAAATAAGGAAATGTTCCCTAACTCTTCTCTTAAAAACTTATTGCTTTTGGAATAAATTACCAGTGAGTAATAAGTCCATCGTTTTTCGCCCATTGCACTAACCATAACAAAGTGGATTTTAATCACTGACATACAAGTACACATATATTTATAGACACGCTGGATAAATATTTAATAAATGAATTTATACGTTATTGAATGATGTTAAAGGAATCACTACTTTAAAGGTCGATGCCCTCTTCCTATTTGTACAGCTAAGTTTTATATTCAAGACAAATTCAACACTTCGTTTTATACCAGCTTTAGTATGAAAATATTCGTTGCCAATCGTGCGTGCTAGAAAGTGGGTGTTTTTGTTGTCATTCATTATTTAATATGTAAAATTTCTATTATATAATTTCCATAATTTATTCTAAATTACTTGTTTATTATCGCTCCTTAGTTTAGTGCAACCCAACAATTTTCTTCTGACGACAAAAGTAATTCATCTAAAATTGCAATTTGTGTGTTCAGCGGAGCAGGAAACCGATCTGGAGAGGATGTTCTAAAAGAAAACGAGAAGACATTGCGCAATGAAATTCAAATCAACTGTACTATAAATACGAGACGACCGATTGGCTCAGTGGCGCGGCCCTCCGCCCATGGAGGCGGGTTCGATTCCCGCATCGGAATAAAATATTTATATGGATTTTTAAATGTTTATTCCGAGTCTGGTAACCCCCCCCAATCCCCATTTCCTTTCCTGCCCCTTCCTTTCTTCTCTATCCTTTCCCTTTCTCTCCGCCAATCCACGGTCTGCCGTGCCAATGGATGCGTGGCTAGGGGCGAGCCTAGTCGTAAGCGTGCCGATCGTCCCGGGGTCGAGCTCCCCTGGGGACTATGGTGCCTTACCTCAGCATGCAGGGCTCTGCTGGGGCTGACCTCCATCCTCCCTTGCGGCTCGTAGGATTCACTAAAGACGAATTTAATATACCTAATTTGTCGAAAATGACGGCGACGTGGTTCGCCACCCGTCACGTCCTGATTCTCACGAGGGCGAAAAGCGACCAATGACGAGCCGTTTCGCTGCGATGAATGGCAGCGGATGGAGCTCTGCGGTCTCTGCCAACCCCTGCGGGGGATAGGCATGAATATATAAAAAAAAAAAAAATACGACACAAACTTCGTACAAATATATTATTGACTGGTTAATCTTTGGCTGTTGACCCAAGAGTTTATTTTTATAGATAACACATGAACCATAGTAGGATACAAGCCTCTCTCTTTTCTAGAATGGGCATTAATCCACTGCAAACCATACAAAGTGGATTGGTATTGTACCGACATTCAGGATAAGTATTTATAGCCATTGACTTGAAACATGGGTCTTTTCCCAGCAACTTACATCAGTGACGTTGTGCTTTTATTTCATTTTCATAATGTTACGTTACTGTCAGTTACATTTTTCTTTCTATTCGAACAATATAACTGATAATATAATACAAAATAAGATTATGAAATAGAAATAAGAACAACGCCACTGATGTAAATTGGCCGGAAAAGTCCAATATACTATTATTATGATGTATTTTTGTTTTTTCTGTTCCTAATAACTCTTGTTTGTAATATTATATTAATTTTATTTGCATTATTTATGTATGTATTTTAATTTATAATATTAATTACATATATTAATTATAACTTTCATTTATTTTATCTATCTTTTTTTAATGTATATTCTTTGTTTACTATATTGTGTATATAATATGTAATAAAGTTTTCTTGCTTTTTTACATTCTAAATGCCCATTAAACGTACAAGTGTTATTTTCTTCCAAAGCTCATAAAGATTTTAAGTTTGTACTATCATAATTATACATGTTTTATGCAAACCACTTGACGATAATCCCACGCGTTCACCGATAAGCAAAATCGACAAGCAAACCGGTTGCCTTTGCCCGGTGACATTATTCGCTGTTATTTCAAGAGCTGAACTTTAAACGATTATGAACGCACTACAATCTATTTTACCTCTCCTTTTCATTGCCTTCCTTCTGTGTGGGTTTCACTTATGGCTACGTGCTATGATGAAACCCTTTATTTTAGTTGTATGTATCTATATTAGCTTTGAGCTTAGCATCAAACGAACACTTTCGTCGATTGTACAAGTGCGAATACTTAAGATGTTTGGGCATACAATCCGCACTAGAACAACAAGTGATACAAGGGAGAATTTTTACTCTCAACGACGTTCTTGCGGCCGATTACCTACAAGATGGTCAGGCCTCATAACCCCTCATAAGCTTCTACCAGGTGTTCCATTACTCACTGTACACGCAGTGCCACAAATAGAAAGAGATGGACAAGCCTCACTCAAGCCGCTACCACCTTACTGGACGATCCATTACCACGACCACTCTATTAGGAGTATACGACTGAAGAGAGGGAGATATATCTATATATACTGTATTTATTAAGTATGTATTATGTAAAAATATAATAATTTAGCTGCTCCCCATCCCTCATTCATTTTTCTCTGTTTTGTCTCAGGGTAAGGGTTTGGGTAGACTGGGAGAGAATGTCTTTTGACATTAAATCCGCCTTATGTACCTTTTGTGCATTAATGTTTAAATAAATAAAATTAAAAGAATACAGAAGAGAAAGAAGAACATATGTTATGCATTAATTTAAATTATATATACATATGTAAATGATGATAAAAGCAATTCCATGATAGAAAGTGAGAAATATCTACCTTGTCTTTGCACATCCTACAATTACCAAGCACCGCATGATAATTCGAAGATGTCCATTACTCTAAACAACTATAACTACGACTCTTTTTGGACGGACATATAAAAAAATAAACACGTAAAGCAACAAATGTGTAGGAAGCTTATAACCTGAGGCAATTCTGTGCAACGAATATAACCTTCAAAAATATACAATATATCGTATGGATAGCCTTGCGTGATCGGTCGACGCCATTAGCGCAATTAGAATTGATTTAGATGCAAAATTAAACGTTTACAAGTATTAAGAAGGACGCAGAGAACACTGTTTACACCACTTAATACTGGTTTTGTATTGATGTGACGATAATCTTATTTTTTTGATCATCCATCCAGGTTGGGAAAACTTATGTACTCGCAGACCGCAGTTTTGGCGTCAGCATTTCATGCGGCTAAGTACATCGGTGTATATTTTTTATGTAATAGGAAGGCAAACGAGCAGGCGTGTGATCGATGGAAAACAATCAACGCCGCCAACAGAAATGCCATAAAAGTGTCATAGGCTTTGCAGAAGTATTGGCAGCCTTTAAGACATGTGTAAACTTTTTTTTAAAGATTCCCACGTCGTATCGGTTAGGAAACACTGCTGGATGTAGCTAATACTGAAGGGTAGTGAGTTGTGCGTGGAAAGAAGCCGTAATTACTATTATATAGCTTATTTGTATTCTGTGTTGATTATACCGTCATCATTTAATCATCAGGGTCATTTATTGATTATGAGCTGTTAATAACATAAGCAGTTATAATATTCAAATAATTAATATTATATATAGAGATATAGTAAACCCGCTTAATATTCTGGCATTATTTACCACGTCTTGAAGTGAACCATTTTTCCTTATATAAGCAATATTTAGTTTATTTAGAGTGATAAAGATTTTCAGAACATTTGTAGCTTTTGCGCGTTATTTTTTTTTTTTGAATGTTCTTTAAATAGAAACAAATACACCTTATATAACTGGCTGAATAAATATTTTATAATTTAACATAACGAATATTCTTGTATTATTGAGTATCATGGCATACATTTTAGCATAATTAAATAATGATACTATTAAAATTAACACGACAAATATTTAAAATTTTGAATTGATTGATAATTTGAATTAAGAATCACAGACATGCAGCAAGTTAATTTCGATACAAAATATTCCACAACATAATTATTTAACAAGAACTGTTTTCATTGCGTATTATCGACTTCTTCACTTACACTAGCAGGCAGATTCGCGGTTTTTATTAATGAAAATATTATTTTATTTTCTTATCTTTGATGGCAATTAGTCACAAGTATTATGCCAGTGTCAAGTAAAATATGATACCATCATATCTCTTGAAATATAACTAGTCAATTTAGACGTTACGTCTTGATAAAATGGTGGCTATTCTACCAAAACCTTCTATGGACTTTTTTAGTCAACCTAAAAAGTAAAAAAACACGCATTTATTTCATATCACTTCACTAATAGCCTTAATCGAACTATATTGCATAATTCGCCAACATAATTAAACAATATAACTGATAATAATATAAGATTATGAATATGAAATAAAAAGACAACGTCATTGGTGTAAGTTGGGGGGAAAGTCCTATAATTTTATTACAAACTTCACAAATATACGTCATATATATGTAAGCACATAAGTTTCAATTCTTATAATAATTTAACGTATCGAACTGCGTAATTAAAAATCCTTAGCATTTAATGAAATGTCTATTTTATAATAGTCAGAATCATTTGATTTTACAGTGGCATTACAAGCAAATATGCAAAGTTCAAATTGCAATAGACACTGAACTTTATCTATCAAGGTATTAAACGAATGTAGCTTCAACCGCGGCAATTGACAGAATAACCATTTGAAAATTAACCTTTTCGCGCCGAAGGCCGTATATTCTCGCGATAAAAAAATATGACAAATATTCGAATATCGTAATTATCCGATTTCATTATATATACGCGACGAATGCCGGAGGCTTCCGTTTTGTGTTTTAGATATATTTGTTGTGTTTATAGACAAGTTTAACCTTGTCTCCTAATTTATTTGTCATGTATGAATCTGGCAGTAGTAGTTCTTATTTCATAGTGGCCACACGAACCTTTACATACTTGATAACTATCAAAGTTTATAGATTTATAAAGTTATTATAGTATTTGTGATTTAAAGATCCTAGGTGATTAGCAGCAAAAATTTATTGATATGTATTTATGGTAGAGTAGTACATAACTATGAAAATACATAATTATATACATAATTTCTTTTATAATTATATACATAATTATAAAAGTGCTCCAGAGCCGCTGCACCTCGCGAAGGAGGAGGAAAGTTGTGCTGAATTGGCTGCCAATATTCGCAAGTCAGATGCACTTTTAGAAGAAGAAGTACATAACTACATCATGATAAGAACATATACCATCATCAGTGGAAGAACAAAACGGAAAATTGTTACTCATTGACGCTGGCCTAATATGTCACCGCGCGAACATTATTCGTATGACATAACCACCGGTGAACGATGACGTCACCAAGGCTGTATAGGTCAACACTCGTGCGCGGCTCGTTACTGCGATTTGAATCGAAACAACAATAGATTACTGCTTGCTCGCGCGATGCAATGTTGCAGGTGACGACACACGATTTAATACTGATCTCCAAACCAGCACCGTAGGATAATTTTAAGAACTTAGAGTTTATTAGTGGTAGAGCCATGGAAGCATGAATGGACCGACTCGACAAAGAACGTATCATGCTCTCAACTCTCACCTAATATCGTCGTTAAGTGATAGTATTTTACTATGTTAACGCATTTCGTATTGTGAGTATGCATATTATACGTACATATCGTCACGCCTGTCTCCCATAGTGGTAGGCAGAGACCACAGATCTCCATCTGCTACGATCTCGGCATACTTGCCTTGCTTCCTCCACACTCATTATTCTCCTCATGCAAGCCCACAGGTCACGGTTACTCTTGACCTGGCCTTTCTTAAAAACTAAATACCCATACGAAAAATAAAAATCCATACGAAAGCTAAAAGTTCTATCTCTATTGAATACCTGAACGTATAAAAATAACAAATACCTCATTCAGAGCGAATTCTTCAAAAGATGATAAATCATCTTCAAATCGAGAGAGTGCTCGACTGAAATTAACTCCGACTACGAGAGCGCCTGATAAAAGGATTGCATCCACATTCGGTTATTCGTCTGAAATTACTACTGCATCGTCAAGTGGCTCTTGTGGAGGGAGCATCCTTATATGAAATATGCCTCTATATTCAGTTAATGAAGCATCTCTCAAACCATCAAGTGTTGCAGATAATACAATGATATCATCGGAATGTATTTCAAATTATAACACCAATACACACGAGTAAGCAAAGAAACAATCCAGAGTACCTAAAGTTAAAGGATGGCCTTAGTCTACGGCGGAACAAAACGACAAGAAGAAACTCCACGATAAATAAAATATAATATATCTTTTCTAAGCCGTGAACTGCTGGCGAAGTGTTCGTGGTCGTGGATCGTCTAATAAGGCTATATCGGCTTTAGCTACGTTTCACCAGCTCTTTCTATCCATAGCACTGTGTGTACACACAGTGCTATGGATAGAAAGAGCTGGTCATGAGAAAGAGTCAGTAATAGAACACTATGTAAATTATGGACAGTCAAACTTACTTTGCTAAAATCCGAAAATAATGGAAATTTCTTGGTAAGAACTGCAGAAGAAGTAACTTGTAATTTCCTGTACACTTCTTCGCAAACACATAATATTATTTTTTTGATTAGATTTCTAAGTTGTTTTTTCTGTTGGTGTCGTGGATCTTAGCGAAGGAAGTTTGACTGTTCATCTTTGTAACGAATGTCTACAAAGTAACGCCCGACTGCATCAATTAAATTTGCTTTTCGAAAAAATTCTCCAAAACTATATTTATTTTTCAATTAAATAAATTATAAGTTAATGACGCTAAGTTATTTTAACAAATAAAGATTAAGGACTTTAACATTCTCGTCAAGCTACATCTTTCAAAAGCAGCGTTTTTTTTTTTCTTTTCTTTTATGGCAATTAGTTATAACTATTATGCCAGTGTCAAGTAAAATACAATACTATCAAATCATTTGAAATGTAACTAGTCAGCTTGTCACGTTACGCCTCGATTAAATGGTGGCTATTTTACCAAAACCTTCTATGGACTTTTTTAGTCAACTTAAAAAGTCACGATACACTCGTTTATTTCATATCACTTCACTTATACGCCTTAATCAAACTATAATGTATAATACGCCACCACAAATAAACAATATAACTGATAATAATATAAGATTATAAAAATGAAATAAAAACACAACGTCATTGATGTAAGTTGGCGGGAAAAGCCTAAGCAGTGGTTATTTTCGGAATCAAAGCTCGCGTATCGATTTTCGTATTGAGACTAAAAATTTTATTGTCTACAGTTATTTATTCTATTATGGTTATTTGTGTTTCTAATAACACATCTTAAGCCCTTAGTGTGGGGCTATGAGTGAAAAACGTTTTATTTTATATCAACAAAGAGGTTTCTACGCACTTCTTCACACATAATACAAAGAAACAATTTAACAGTGGTCATGGGTTCTTCCACAATCACCCGTCCATTGTATCGTCGTGAGTACGGTAAGTTAACGTCTTATCTTCCTGCAAAAATACTTTAAAGTCACACGCGTTTCGCTTGTAAATGTATTCATTTACTAGCACTAGAATTTGGTCTGCTACATTAAGTTTCGTGACAGATCATTTTAAATACTTATATATTTTTTTAAACTTAATTTATGGCTCACAATTTTGGTCATAGTGGCTTCCACATAAAAGGTTTAACTATTCAAGACAAACAATCATACGGTACATCATCTTTGTGTAACTCCAATGGTTTAGGCAGCGTACGCCAAAATAGCTCTCAGAGGCCAGATTTTTTTCCGACTTAATTGACATGTATCGTTATATTACGACCAAAATTACATAAAATCATTACAAATTGTAGCCTATATGTTATTCCGATCTATAACCTATATTACTGTAAAGTTTCATCCAAATCTGTTCAGTTGTTTTTTCGTGAGAGTAACAAACATACATCCATACTCACAAACTTTCGCATTTATAATATTAGTAGGATTTTAAAATAAATTCGCCGCACTCTCTTTTCAATCAGTAGGGTCTCTGCTTGGTCAGTAAAATCTGAGTTAGCATACGTTTATGTTGAGTGTATTTTACAAGTGCAATTGTAATTTATATAGAACATATGGCAAACGAAACTAAATTTATGAAACATAAATATATCATAAATATATGATACCTTAACCAGCAGGCTTGCATGAGGAGAATAATGGGTGTATAGAAAGCAAGGGAAGTATGCCGAGATCGTAGAAGATGGAGATCTGTGCTCTCTGCCTATTCCTAAGGGAGACAGGCGTGACGATATGTATGTATACCATAAGTTTATGTTTAAAAATATATGTGTATTTTTTTAAATATATATTATATGTAAACTTATTCCTAGGCTAATTTAAAATGTTGGTAGGCTGTAATTTAGTATACGCTTCGTTGCATAAACTTTTTACTAGAACATCGGCCGAAACTTTATTATAAAGTTTACGAATTTGATAGTACCGATTAATCAAACACAAAGACTCAAAAAACGTTATTGAATATTACAATGGTAATTATAATAGTTCTTCTTCTTTTCTTTGATTAATCGGTACTATCAAATTCGTACAATAGTTTCGGCCGATGTTCTGAGGTTTATGCAACGAAGCATATACTACTAAATTAATAAGCATATAATATATATTTAAAAAAAAATGCACATATATTTTTAAACATAAACTTTGGTAGCGCGTCTCCACAAGTTGGGCGAGAGCACAGATCTCCGTCTTCGGCACATACTTTCCCTTTAGCTCCTCCACTCATTATTCTCCTCAACAAGCCCGCCGGTTGAGTATCATGTATTTGCGATATGACATGTTTCATAAATTTAGTTTCGTTTGCCGCCTGAACATAAATTACAATTGCACCGCCTCAATAGAGCATTGTAGGCACTGATAAACTTAGCGGCAATTTATTTTATATGTACTCTTGTTGCCTAAAACAACTTCAATTTTAGATTTGGATGAAGCTTTACAGTAACCAGGATTGCATCGGAATATATATAGACTACAATTTGTAATGATTTTTATGTAATTTTGAATAAGTGATATAACGATACATGTCAATTGTTCGAGCTCGAAATATCTTGACGTACTGTATTCTTTGAATAGTTGTTAAATTGTGTGCTAGAATTAAGTTTAAAAAATATATAAATTATTTAAGAAGATCATCTGAAAACTTGTGGCAGTTAGAACTACAGTACTGAAAAATGAATACATTTACAAGCTCAATGTACACAAGTATTTTTACGGGAAAACTAAACGTTCCCCACCGTACTCACGACGATACAATGGCGAATTGTTGATGAGCCGCGACAACAACGCTGTAATATTGTGAAGAGATATAGAAACCTGTACTGATATAAAAATAAGGCGTTTTTCATAGCCCTACTTTTTAAGGAGCTTTAAAGATGTGTTATT
>JASFAT010001635.1:0-59264 GCA_031353405.1 Baronia brevicornis | reverse complement strand
GACTGTCCATATAATGATGGATTTCCGCAAAGTAACGCCTGACTCCATTAATAAGCTTGTTTATAATAATACTGGTGGAATTTTTCAGGAAAACAAGAGACATCAATGTGGAGCAAGACATCCGTTGAAAACAAAGACGGTGATAGAAAATCTGAAGTGGTTAAATGTATATTACCTAAATACAGGGAGAGGAAAGTCTTGGAATTTTACAACTTAACAGAAATGAAAAGAAGACGACAATTTCATCATAGGAGCGAGGTTATTTTGACAAAAGAAGATCAGAAAGATGGAGAGAGATTAATTGTTTACAAACCTAAAGAGGCTCTTTCATTAGTTTATAAAATGTTTGAGAAAACTATGTAAGTTGTCTTGAATTGAATTTCATTATATATCATCATCATCAACAGACATAGAAGACATAGAAGAAGCAATTGCCCTATCCCCTCTTTGGCTTCACACATCGAGTTTCTGCCAGTGCTTAGATTTGTGCATTGCACCATTTAGCCGGGGGGCATCCCACACTACATTTACCGAGATGTGGTCTCCACTCCAGAACTGCTGCTCCAACGATTGTTGGATCTCCGACAAACATGACAAGCCTATTGCCACTTTAGTTTGCTAATTCGAAAGGTTACGTCGGTGACTTTTCGTCGGTTCGTTCATTGTCTGTTCTCTGGCGGATTTATTCATTCCGAATTCCAAACCCAGGCTTGGGAAGCCAGGTGGGTGGGTAATGAAAAAATTGACACATAATCATCTGTTTTCTTATCACGATAAACCTTGTCGTCAAAAAAGTAATACACACGAATCCTCTGAGAAAAGAGCAGCACGAAGCACAGAATCAAAGTTTTGCTTTAGTAATACAAAAGATACAAAAAAAGAATTATCTAATTTGGTGCGATCATTCTGATCATACGTTTCGGCAATTCATGTTTATTTATATAGATCTACCGGGCCAGATACCTGGGTGCACCCGGGTCCCTTGAGGATGCTGTAGGCAAACCAAAGAGGCTGCTGCAGTTCTTTGAGGAGCTGGGGTGGATAGAATAGGAACTATCCATTCTGATAACACGCAAAATAGGCGTATGATTACGTCGAGTCGTGGAAACCAGCCCGTTACACCATCTACCATCTTATATAGATCTATTAATAGTAAATAATGTATTCGGAGTCTATTGTAATGAAACTTCTATAGCAAGCATTACTTGTTTCAGAGACTCTGACAACGAAAATGATGATGATGAGGAACAGAAGAGATATATGAAAGAGGTGGCCTGCTGTAAAGTATGCGCTCCTTGCTACCAGGTCTCTTGGAGGGGTTTCCGCAACAATGATAAGAGTGAGGATATCAGCTTTATTATTTATGCTTCTGTGTTGTCTCTGGGATCAGCATGGATGTGATCAAAGTGCAACAAAGGAAGAAGCCAGGCGTTAACTGAATACTCTTTCTATTCTAATTTAAGATGAAACCAATTCATATGTATTAATGAAAAGTTTAACACGTTAAGTGTTAGGGTCCAAGCGGGGTCAAATGACCCTTTTCAAAGTTTGCTTTAGAATTCTCAAATTAATATTTTCTTTCACTCATTTAAGTTTTTCCTTTAAAATTAATTTTTTCTTTTAAATTCTCATATTATCTGATTATTCAATCTTACTTTGTGTTTTATTCATTACTTATTTTTTTAACGAGAATTTTTTTCACCTAACTTACGTACTACGAGAGAAAATATTCCTTTTAAAAAAATTAAGCTTCTTTCTAAAAATCAATGTTTATTTCATTAGAGGTCAAATGACACCTCATTGTACCCCCTAGTGTTAACTGAATTTACATTACCTATGAAGTGTAATTAAATTCATGGTATCTCGCAGAAAGGATGTATGCAAAGGGGGGTAACCATAGCTTTTACTTCTATTATATTCGTTCATACACCACCTGCTCTAAGGAGTAACTAATGGAAGTTATGATAATCCTTAAAATGTCTTCAGCCTTCAAAAAATTCACCGAATTAAGCCCTTCACAAGACTCGATAAATGTAGCCCGATCATTGTCTTCACCCATCCAGTTTCTGTCAGCCGCTATGCGCAGTTTCTTTATTTGGTGGAGAAGCATCCCACGCTATGTTTGCCAGTATTCATCTTGTTTATATTGGATATAATTTTATTTTTATTAATTATTTCAGAAATAAGATGTCAAATATGCTCCCAGCTTTGCATCAACGTATATAACCTGTTGTCTCACCTGAAAACCCACTCTGTGAAGGATATCAACAAATACAAGAATTTGATATCAAGAGCTTTAGCCAGGGTGAGTTATATGATTCCTTCTAGAAATTAACTCACACTACTTATTATATGGAAGAGGTCTCTTCTATAAAAAGAGTGGGTCAGTAATAAGTTATCATTGTGATAGACCACCCAATTGGCTTAAGAGGGGAAGTTACTGCTTTCAGAGTCAAAGATAAAGTCAGAGATAAATATATGTATGGCATTCTTCTTCTAAAAGTTCCTCTCTGACTTGCGAAGGTTATAAGGTTATGTATGGCATACAGATACTTATTTCGAGTATGGGTGTACCACCAATCTGGTTTATAGTGTGGTGGGTTAATGTCCGTTCCTCCAGGCATGGGGAGACTAGTGCCTAGCAGTGGGACATATGTGGGCTGCGAAAAAACAAATAGATATGGATAAATCTTTGAGCATATCGGCTAGAATATTTTGTTTTACCTAAAAAATACAGCTTTTTATACCCAAAGTAAAAATGGTTTTAGATAAAATTCTCAAAATTTGAAAGAGAATCAGTTTTTTGTAGTTCCTGTAAAATTTACAAAAACTACGAAAAACTAATTAATTTTATTCATATGGAATTACGAATTTTGATAATTTGGCTGACGATATGCTGCGTCATTGCTAATCTTCTTTAAAAAAAAATTAAGTAACATATTTTTTATCGTAAGTACGTTTTCCAGGTAGTGGAATATCATTATAAATGCAGAATATGCCAAAATAGCTTCACTGGTGTTAAGGAGCTGAGAAGACATGTTCTCACACATTGTGGTAAGCATCGCACATTTTTCTATGTCAGTGTTACCAACATGAAAGAGGCCGCTGTTCGTACTAAGGGCGTAAGATTATCCTACCTGACGAAAAGTTATCGTACATGTGCAAATAATATTAAAAAGCATTAGTTATTAATAAAATTGATATTAACACGAACTTATATTGCGCTCGACACGTATATTTTTCAATTTTATGTTTTTCACACGCGGTAGTAGAAAATTTGTGCGATTCAAAAATTTTACGAAAATTAAATGGCTCCAAATTTAATTAGTCAATTATTAGATTAATTTCTACACATAAAAATGACAAAATATGTAATAAAAACACTGTGTCGTTGTTACTTTTGGTTGGTATTATCTAAACTGATTTGGTTCGAAAAAAATTTTTTCGATATCCTAATTTTATCGTACATTTGCGTACGATTTTGAATCATTAACGTACATCGTACGTTTGTATGAAACTATTGTACATCGTAAGTAAGTATGAAACTATCGTACATGTATAATAGTTATCGTACGGTTGTCAACACTGCTTTATATTATAAATAGGAGTGTTCGCTAAGGCGTTTATTATTTTAATCGATTTGAAATAAATTCTTTATCTGTATCGATAAAATTAAAATTAGTTACTTCTCTAATTTGTATTATTTGATGGCAATTAGTTATAACTATTATGCCAGTGTCAAGTAAAATATAATAATATTAAATATTTTGGGATGTACTATTTTGCTTGTCTCTTGATAAAATGGTGGCTATTCTACCAAAATCTATGGACTTTTTCAGTCAACTTAAAAACTCACGATACACGCATTTATTTTATATCACTTTACTAATACGCCTAAATCGAAATATATTGTATAATACGCTTTCACAATTTAACAATATAACTGATAACCATATAAGATTATAGAAATGAAATAAAAACACGTCACTCATTTAAGTTGGTGGGAAAAGTCCCATTTCTCTAATTTATTAATATTAAGTGTGTATTAGTTTAAATAACAACCATACATTTATTAATTCGTTTGCTTTTTCAGGTACGGACCCATTCATATGCGACATCGGACATCATGTTGCCACCTAATTGTTAAAAATATAAAATAAAATGTATTATTTAATTTTGTGTTTTATTAAATTGTCTAGATCCACATAAATTGACATAAAAAAGAAACACATTTATTTATGACACAAAATAACTGAATATTAACAATGTGTCACAAAATGATTCTTAATCAGTATAAGTTAGTGTTCTTTTACACATTCATTTGCTTCTGCACTTAATTCGAAATATAATGAACAAATGGACAACATAACCGCAGTATATATAGTAGTAAAAAGAATTATGAAATTAAAATCACAACCTCACTCTGAATTCGCATATTCGCGCCTTTCATAAATTATAGAGTAGTGTTTTGTAACATATTTCACTAGATGGCGTTATCGTGTACCGTAGTGCTAGCACAAAGACAAAAGTTGTCCACAGATGTCACTAGCATAATTGAGCTTGAATATTTATGGCTCTGAGAGCTCTTTGTCTATGTTTTAAGCATAAAAATTGAAATTTAATGATATCGAGTTACAATTCTTGAAATCCAATTAGGTAGTCGATAAGAGGCAACAATAAATAATAACATTTAAATGTATATTTAGTTGATCATGAATTAATGTCATGATAAATTCATGTCCACGGTATTTGAAAGGTTAATGAAAAATTCTCAATATGACCAAATGTAGGTTTGATAAGAATTAAGGGTATTCCGAAAAAGTCCACAACCCCTGTTATAATATTATACGTTATTAGGGCATGAAATAAAAGAAAGCAAGTGTGCTTTCATTCATTTATTGTCACGAGGGGGAGTAAACAAACAGGTGGAAGGGAGGCGAAAAAAATCAGGGGAGTTCAGTGGATGCCAAATGTGTCTCCGAAATCATGTGTCTCGTTTTGAAATATCGAAATTTTTTCCTATTTTGAAAATTCAAAATAATTTTCGATTAGGATTTTGAAAACTCAAAAAAATATATATATACTGAGTGTACTTACGGTTTAAAACATACATTCAATTATCTAGTAACAAGTAACAAGCATATATTTTTGTCTTATACAGGGCCGTCTTAAGCATATTCCGCGCCGGGGTGCTGGTAATCAGCCCGCGTCCCTGCTGTTGTAAAAAAACGCAATATAATTTTAATCTTTTATTTATTACTTTCTTAAAACTCTGTAATTTACAAAAAAATGAACAAACAATAATCAACATTTCAATATATACTCGTATTAATATTATATATTTCAATAAAATTTCCAATATCTAGCATTCGGCGCCCCCTAGGACCCCTCGTCCGGGTGCGGCTGCACCCCTTGAACCCCCGGGTAAAGACGTCCTGTTCTTACAAACTAAGAAATCTTGTTTTATGCAATCAAAAATATGTGATCTCAATGGAGTAAAAAAGGTGTCGTGACAAAAGTTGAGAAAAGGATACTTAGATGGTTTGGACATAAAGAGGATGGATGAAAGACGACTGGTGAAAGAAATTTACGTTGCAAACGTAGATGGAAAAGTCGCTAGGGGAAGGCCATGGAGAACATACCTTGACCAAGTTGCCGAAGTTTAAAAAAATGCCAAGGTAAAGAGTATTCTTAACAGACGAGCTTGTATGAATGGAGTGATGAGTGTGGAGGAAGCAAGGAAAGTATGCCGAGATCGTTGCAGATGGAGATCTGTGGTCTCTGCTATCTACAGGAAAGAGGCGTGACGATATACCAGGTCAGGTACCCATAGGCAACGAGCTTATATAAACAGAGTGATGAGTGTGGATAAAGCTAAGAAAGCGTGCCGGGACTATAGCAGATGGAGGTCTGTAGTCTCTGCCTACCCCTACAGGAAACAGGCGTGATGTATGTATGTATGTATGCATAGTCACACTGGCCAGTTTAAAAAAGGTTATTGATCCCGTTACGTCATATGTTCCAACTGTTGAGTTGGACGTTGATACTACTTTATGAATGAAAAGTTTAATTTAAACAAAACATTTAAAAATAAAAAGATATAAACAAAAATATACACTCTTGCCTCTCACACATGCACATGCTCACACACTACACACACACATAACATATTATATATAGATATACATGTATATAAAACGCTTTTGTTTTGTAGCGTATATATTTTTAAGATAAGCAACTTAGTACTTTTAATAAAACCAACGAATAACTGTATATATTTTTAATACATATAACTTATATTAATTAAAATCCACCAATCTACGGTTTGCCGTGCCAAAGGATGCGTGGCTAGGGGCGAGCTTAGTCGCAAGTGTGCCGACCGTCCCGGGATCAGGCTCCCTCGGGTACTATAGTGCCTTACCTCAGCATGCGGGGCTCTGCTGGGACTGACCTCTATCCTCCCTTGCGGCTAGTGGGATTCACTATGACGAATCTTAATATACCTAATTCGTTGAAAAATGACGGCGACGTGGTTCGCCACCCGTCACGTCCTGATTCCCACGAGGGCGAGAAACGACAACGAAGGATGCATGGGTGTGAAGATAGTATGAAAAGTGTGTCAGGATCGTAGCTGATAGAGATATGTGGTCTCCGCCTAACCCTACAGGGAGACAGACGTGACCATATGTATGTATGTATGTATTAATTAAAATGTAAATCCATAGTTGGCTCCAGAAGTTTTCTAAATTTGTATAATATATGATATGCTATGAATTTTGTATTACATAAATAAAAAACGACTTATTTTAACCCTTCCTTTTGTAATATATAACGTATATTAACGTAATCCACAAGGGTCAACTTGCGTAATAGATACAACCAACATCCAAAATTCGAGAGAAAACACAGATCATACAAATCCCTTTCCATTGGGATACTCCCGTTCGACCGGCTCATGTCGTTGACCTCTTTACGTTGACAAGTGATGGGGAGATGGGGGAGGGGGGGCACGGGGCAGTGAGGGTGTTGTGATATAAAGGGTGGTTAGCACCCTGATTGTAGCCGTACGCGTTTCCATTATACGATAGCTAAGAGAAAGACGTTTTATTATTTTAATTTCGACATATTATTATTTTTTGTTTATTTATTATTTTTTATAGCACAGCAGGCGAACGAGCATCGGAACAACATGAATCGGAAAATCGGAAGCGCCTCACCTGAGATATTGCGTTTGCTTTGCCGTTCTTTTGTAATCAAATACGCTCGTTTGTTTGTCTTTTATATACATATCGTCACGCCTGTTTCCCGTAGGGGTAGGTAGAGACCACAGATCTCCGTCTACTACGATCTTGGCACACTTTCTTTGCTTCATCCACTCTCATCACTCTCTTCATATAAGCTCGCCGGTTAAGGATACTTTTGACCTGGCGTTTCTTTAGAGGCCTTTCAATTTGATCGAGGTATATTCTCCTTGGGTTTCCCCTACCAACCCTTCCATATATACATATATGCAACGTAAATTTCTGAGTATTCTTGCATCCATGTCCTCTATGAGGTAAGTAGTGAAAGTAGTTGTCAAGAAACCTCATCCTGCCTGCAATAATGATAGCCAGTAATAAAGCCTTTATTAATTTATTATTAAAAAAATATATGTGGAAGGAGTGTCGGACGAGAAGACTAGGAATGCCAATGAAGGAACATCATCTACTACGGTGCGTTTCTCTTGTAACTTCTTTCCAAGCACCACCAGTTTGTGGAATCGGCTACCCTCGGCGGTCTTTCCGAACCGTTACGACATTGGAACCTTCTAAAAACAAGCCTATACATACCTAAAAGGCCGGCAACTCTTTCGCGACTCCTGCGGTGTCGCGGTTGTCCATGGGCGGCGTTGATTGCTTTCTATCAGGCGACACACTTGCTCGTTTGCCCTCCTATCCCATAAAAAAAAAACATGCCAGGTAGCGCGTCTTACGTGCGGTGTTTGTCCACCATTGAAATGCAGATTATAAATATTGTATATTGATATCTAAATGTTTTTTCGATAGACTATATTAAAATTATTTCAAAAGTACAATGTAAACGCGCTACTACCCTCGCCTATGACTGAAAAAGCCGGTAGCTACCCTAATAAAGACATTATCATACTAAATTCAAACCTAAAACATTTATATAGAGTGCTATATCGCTTAACACTAAATTTCTTCAAAGTTTAATAGAACAACTTGTTTCATAGTGAACGGAGACTTGTTTTAAACGACATAAGGTGGTGTTTAGCTTGGTAATATCACATTTATTATGATGCTATCTCTTCGCAAAAGTTTGTATTTGAATTGTATTTTATATCGCAAGGGATAATGTTTACTTTCGCTTGTAATAACTTTGTTCGCCGTTTACGTAACGCAATATAGCCTTAGGGGTTTAGTTGGTTTCGCGAACTGTTGTGTTCTTCTTGATCCCCTTGCCGGGATCGGCAAAGAAAACGAGGCGATGCTTGTTTTTCTCTGAAAAACTTGAAAGTTTTCCACTTAGAACAAAGGACATATAGAATAAAAGGGACGTTTTAAATTTTATTACTTTTGCGTTTAGCTCCGACGAAAATTGTAATTTTCCATTCAATTGTTTTAGTATTTGTTTTAATCCAGAGGTTCTCAAAGTGTCGTGTCACTAGCCTTCCACCTCTTATTGCGAATTTATTATTAATTATTTTTATTTTTTTTATATATTCACGCCTATTCCCCGCAGGGGTTGGCAAAGACCACAGAGCTCCGTCCGTCCTACCAATCATCGCAGCGAACCGGCTCTCCATTAGTCACTTTTCGCCCTCGTGAGAATCAGGACGTGACGGGTGGCGAACCACGTCGCCGTCATTTTCGACAAATTAGGTATATTAAATTCGTCGTAGTGAATCTCACGAGCCGCAAGGGAGGACGGAGGTCAGCTCCAGCAGAGCCCTGCATGCCGAGGTAAGACACCAGATATTAAGTAGATATTAATACGGCACGTATTAATATCTATGCAGAAATAAATAATAAATATAAAATGTAATTGGCTCCGGCGACCGATTGGCTCAGTGGCGGGGCCTCCACCCGCGGAGTCAATGGTCGCGGGTTCGATTCCCACATCGGAATAAATATATATATGGATTTATAAATGTTTATTCCGAGTTTGGTAACCCCCCCCCAATCTGCATTTCCTTTCCTGCCCCTTCCTTTCTTCTCTATCCTTTCCCTTCCTCTCCGCCAATCCACGGTCTACCGTACCAATGGATGCGTGGCTAGGGGCGAGCCTCGTCGCAAGTGTGCCGATCGTCCCGGGGTCGGGCTACCCCGGGGACTATGGTGCCTTACCTCTGCTTGCAGGGCTCTGCTGCAACTCGTGGGATTCACTAAGACGAATTTAATATACCTAATTTGTCAAAAATGGCGGCGACGTAGTTCGCCATCCGTCACGTCCTGATTCTCACAAGGGCGAAAAGCGACCAATGACGAGCCGTTTCGCTGCAATGAATGGCAGCGGATGGAGCTCTGTGGTCTCTGCCAACCCCTGCGGGGGATAGGCGTGAATATATAAAAAAATATATAAAATGTAAAGTGTTTCATTTATAAAAAATATAATTAATTAACATTAATATAATTAATATAAAATGTAAAGTGATTCATTAATAAATTAACTTCACTTGAAAGAGTAAATCGAAGATAAAACCCGTGTCGCTGTATCAGTACGGCTGGCACGCTATAGTACCTAGAGAGACCCACTGAACGTCGACCGTTTAGCCTCACGATCCTCTCCCATCCTCTCGATGGCCTTTGTCTCTTTTATTATGTGGGCGTAAGTCTTAAAATCTTCACATAAAATTATTTTTCTTTTAAATGGCAGTAGATTCATAATACTAAATACGTAGACAGAGCCGGCGGTACAGCGTCGTTTTAAAGGCCTTTGTGGGTTGCCAGAGAGAGCGCCATTCCACTGGAATTAGCATTTAAATTGTTCTGTCCATGCTACCTGTAGGGCTGCCAAGACAATATAGCCTTATCCTGCCATATAAAATAACAGCCTTTATTTATTTTTATTCATTAGCAAGGTATACGAAACGAAAAGAAAAGGGGACATCAACACCTCGCCCAGGGTTGTGGGATCGAGCCTCGGGGATGAACCACACTGCTCGGGCGGCATCTCAATGGGGCGACCGCCTCCCGGTCCTATGTGCCGCTGTTCTTAGCGGCTTTTTTGGGCGTCCTTTAACGACTTCACGTCGTCGAGATGTGGCCGAACCTATTACTACGTTGGATTCGGTGCTGGTCCTTCTCTTTCGCAGGAGCCAGGCGGCGACAGGAGGATTTCGCGTGGGAAAGTATACGAGCAAGCGTGTCGCCCGATTTAAAACAAGACATCTTCCATAGACATCTGCGAAACTATAGACATCACATATGCATTGCCTGCCTTTAGAGATATGAGTAGGCTTGTTTTTGGAAGTTTTGATAATGCGTGGAATAAAATTACTTGAATAAAGCACTGTACACTTACAAGATAGATACATTTACTTCCTTCTGCAGCGAAACATAATACATATTAAATTATTACATATTAATTCGCAGTCCACACTCTTAGTACTGTTCGTTCACAGTACATACAGATGGATGGGCGATGGCTTAGTCAAAACCTCCACTTATTGAGCAGCGAAACTGATTTTCTGCCACCTCCCAACCCTCACGGAGACTTAATTAAAACAAGCCTACACATTTCTCAAAGGACGGCAATGTCTATGGCACGTGTTTATGAGCGGCGTTGATTGCTTTGCATCAGGTGGTGCGTCTGCTCGTCTGCCTACGTATTCCATAAAAAAAAACTTTCAAGAAATTATAAACAATCACCAATATAAATAGCAGATAATCTACACCGGGCGAGTTGTTTCTGTTCGCTATATGTATAGTTATTGTATTTATTATCTGTGTCTGCGACTACGGCTGTACTGAGTGACAGCATAAACTGGTGCGCCAATGAGACAAATATAAAAACAGAGGAGCAACATAAGATCGTCGGTAGATATGAAAAATCGACGACGGCTCAGTCGTATAGAGTCATACAGGAGGGGAACGTAGTCTGAATCGAGAAGACGTCTAAGTCTACAATTTCATTCCCATACTCCGCGATAAGATGTTTCACATCAATATTACTTATTATAAATTAATGTCGTCCATGCGTTTTCTCACAGAATAACTTGGCTTATACTGAGTAAGAACTATTTTGTGACACTTATATTCCAAAGATTTTTGTTTACTTGTTTTTGTTTGACATTTATATCTTTATAATTAATATTAAGTCTGTTGTTTTACAAATATTTTTTCTATTTATAGTTCTATTAATATTTTATGCGTATTTAGACTACATTAATAGAATAATATAAATTTTTTATGATAATTATTACTATCTATGGATCTTATATGAATAAATATTTTTATCAGGTACAGCAACCTGAAAAAACAAAATAAAAAAATATATATATTGTCGATACTTTATGTTGATTATTGAAATCAGGCGTTGTTGCGGAAATCCATTACAATGTGGATAGTTAGAACTTTTACTTAGCTAAGATCCGCGACAAACAAACAAAAACGGAAAAATAATAATGTGTGTTTATTATTTTTCTGTGTTTTGTTTGTGCAAAAATAAAATAATAACTTACACTACCATCAGTGGTAGCGTTTTTCGGTAAGATTTAGTTTAGGTTAAGATTAAGTTCCCCGTAAATGCACTTCTTCCGGTAGAAAACACACATTATTATTTTTCTCTTTTTGTTTGCTTGTCGCGGATCTTAGCTAAGTAATATTTTATGTGTTATATTTGCTGTGCAACTTTTATTAAATTTTCTTTTAAAGTCCATTTAATAAAAGTTTGTTACCAAAACTTGTTCACAGTTCACCATATATTGGCAGCTTGCGTGACGCAAACACATATTTTTATTTTGTGTGCCTTGAACTGGTTAACTCTACGGGGACAGCTATAAATCACTACAGATTAAACGTGTTACATAAAACAAACTTACCTTTAATTATTCTAATAACGCAATAAAGTAATATTACGTAAACTATTACTTTCTGTTATATTTACTTTTAAACAATTGATATTCGATTAATTTATTTATGGACCGTGAACAGAAAAACACAATATAATGTATACTTAATTTAATATGGTCTATTTGGTTATTTTTTATGGGATAGAAAGGCAAACAAGCAGGCGTGTCACCTGATGGAAAGCAATCAACGCCGCCCATAGATATCCACAGCGCCATATGTAGTGCGGAAGCTTTGCCAACCTTTAAGGAAAGAGTCAGTATGGGAGTGAGAGGGCCGGGGGAGGGAGGAAATGAGTATATAATGAGGAGGGTGTTGGGCCTGCGGAACTCAGCCGTACACCGTACGAAGCGCGGTAGTTAAGCTAAGGAAAGATCGTGTGCCGAGATCGTAGCAGATGGAGGTATAAGAGAACGGCCACCATTTTATCAAGACGTATCGTGAAATGTTGAATTTACATTTCAAGATACTTGTTATTTTTCAACTTGACACTGGCATAATAGTTATAGCTAATCGCCATTGAATAAGAAAGAAGCCCCATCTATTTTTTTCTCTCAGGTATCAGTGTTAAATAAAAAATAAAATTTGTGTTTGCCAATTCACCGCCAAACATAAAGATTTCTGCAGTCTCTTCCGCACTGGACTGATATTCTCGTATTGATGATGATAACATTAAAAAAATTGCTATTAATCATAGATACAACTAGTGTCACCCCTACGCAAAAACAGGTGAAGCTTGGCAGAGAATTTAACATGCAAAACGCTCCTCCCGGTCTCTTTGCCGCTTTAAAATGGCCGCCATTGCACGACACTATAACTTAATTTTGCACGTGGAATAGACAAGCATTGTTTTTTTTTTAAATTTTCTTTTAAAAACGACGCCGGAGTAAATTATTATATGGTGAGGTAACCAGACTCAGAATAAATATCTGTAGACCATACATATTCCGATGCGGGGATAAAACCCGCGACCATTTATACTCCATAGGCCGCAGTCCCGCCACTGAACCAATTAGTTGTCAAAATTTATTATAGATTTATTGGATACTAGCCTTTGCCCGCGGCTTCGCTCGCGTGGAATTTGGCTTGCCACATTAAGTTTCATGATAGATGATAGTAGTTTTTTCGTGAAATAGTAACAAACATACATACTCACACACTTTCGCATTTAAAATTATTACTAGGATTAGTAGGACTAGTAGGATAGGATAGGATACGACTAGTAGGAAGTATGATATTTCTTTCGTCAGATTTCTAATATAAAAGTACGGTTGCAATAGTTTATTCTAAGCTAAAAATCTAACGTTGCATCTAAAAATTGAACCCCATGTTTACTTGAAACACGGGAGGGTGTAATTTTAAGTGAGAGGGTACGAAGACCCCAGTTGTGACAAAAAGCCTTTTTAGGTCATGGCTCATAGCTGTGGTGGCATAAAAAAGGGGTTGTCTTAGGCTTGAAACAAAAAAAAAGTGTACACGCGCTCACGGGTTTTGTGTTACAATTGACATTTCCCGCCATTTGACACCATAGATATAAAGTAACGATCGGTCAAAATAAGATAATGTTTTTTAATATCAGATCGATTGATTGATTTTTGATTTTTAATAATCAACGTTTTTAGGACTTAGAATGGAGTATAATAGAAACTACTTAGTTTCTTGCCGATTTTTCTTTTGAAATAGTTAGGCAAAAAGCACGATACTTGATGATAAATAATCATTACTACCTAAATACATCTGCAATACTATAATATAAGACACACAGATGCATTTTCTACCTGAGGATATGGATGCGTATATGGAAGAGATTTATTGATAGAGGAAGAAGGCAATCATTAATTTAACAATCTGCGGTAGTCCACTGCTGGACATAGGCCTCCTCCAAGAAGCGCCACCTAGCCCGATCTTGGGCTTCACGCAACCAGTTTCTCAGTGCGCAGATCGTCGCAGAGACTGGATGCGTGTAGCCGAAGGACGTGTTAGATAGCGCGCATTGGGCGCGGCCTATGTCCAGCAGTGGACTGCCGTGGGCTGACAATGATAATTATTGATATTGATAAATAATTTAGATTCATAAAATAAAGAAAAATATTTGTTGACTACAATTGACACAAGTTCAATTAAGATAAACGGGCATATTATCTGAAAATATATTTTATTTTTAAATTAAATGTGAAATTTCAGTAATGACAAATACAAAAATCACAAGGAATCATTATATATTTCATTATATATCGACGCAAAAAAGCGAAAGTCTTCATTGGGCTGGGCAAGTAATACGGATGGATGAGGCTAGAGGACCCAAACGCCTACTTGACGGCAAACCAGATGGTCGAAGAAGCCGCGGAAGGCCTAAGCTCAAATGGCTAGATGGAGTCGAGGATGAATTAAAACCAATCGGTGTGAGGCGCTGAAGAGAAAAATCCAAACTGAGATCCGACTGGAAAAATTTACTGAACCGGGCTAAGGCCCACCCGCGGCTATAATGCCTTGATGATGATGAAAAACGCGAAAACGCTGTAAATGATTCAGATGTCAAATTATTTTGTTGTATATTCATATCACAAAATAATGCTGCGTCGAATGATCTGAGTGTCACCGCTCTACGTAACAATAGAAAATTTAGTAGGTATAGCGTTGAAACTGACTGTTTTTGATTGATCATATACAACGTTTTCAGAAATCTTAAAGTTGTTTTGGCTCGGGCGTAAGTTCTCATTTTGCGGTTTACTACGTTTTCGCCTTTTTTTGCGTCGATATGAAATATTTGATAATGTATGTTTACATATTTTACATAAAATTCTTTTGGAGTTTCTACAAAATAATTTGATTCCATATGCATCTTACATTTTTATTTTTAAATATTTATTATATTTATCGGACCATTTCATTTACATCACAACAATACCACTTTGGAACCTTCAAAAAAAAAGCCTGAACCTTTTTCAAACGCTTTTACGATACCTATGGTGGTGCAGAAATTTCAAAATGAGCTCATTTGATTTATCCAATAAAGAAATCACTTCCGTGTTTTTATTTCATTTTTATTATGTTGTAATCATTTATATTATTTAATTTTAATAAGTTTTGTTCCACATAATTATTATTATTTAATAATTAAATAATAATAATTATTATTGAATTTTAATAAGTTTTGTTTAATATATTAAGGCGTAACAGAGGTGTGAAATGAAATGAATGCGTGTCCCGTGACTGTTTATGTCGATTACAAATATCCTTTACAAGTTTTTTAACATGATTCAATCACAATTAACAATTTTAATTATTTTTTAAACGTTAAGAATATTCATTCCTTTTTCTTTAAGTTACAAAAACTTAATTTTTAAATAATATAATATCCTTGAATATGAATAAATTTTGTGCCGAGGTAGTTGGCCACAGATAATAAAACAAATTTAATTAACAACGATTTACTTTAATATTAAAATTGATCCACTTGTCAATTTTTTTAAATAATTATTATTATACTTTGTAGTATCTCTATTGTGTTAATAGAGGTACTACTCTCTTTCTTTTTTTGATGGCAATTAGTTAAAACTATTATGCCAGTGTCAAGTAAAATGGAATAATATCAAATTTCTCGAAATGTCTAGTCAGCTTGTTACGTTATGTCTTAATAAAGTGGTGACAATTCTACCAAAGCATTTTCAGTCAACTTAAAAAGTCCGATACATGCATCTATTTCATATCGCTTCACTTATAAGCCTTAATAGAACTATATTGCTTAATATGCCAGGACCACCAAACAATATAACTGATAATAATATGAGATTATGGAAATGAAATAAAAACACAATGTCACTGATGTAAGTTGGCGGGAAAAGTCCCGTAATATCTTTGATTATGAATAAATTTTGTGCCACAGATAATAAAACAAATTTAATTAACACTTTTGATACTTTATTAAAAAAATTGATCCATTTGTCAATTTTTTTAAATAATTATTATTACATTTTGTAGTTTCTCTATTTTTTTAATAAAGGTAATTATTTTACTGAAATTCTTTTTTTTTCTAAATTGTTTTTTTTTGGCACAGATGAAAAACAATTTTTTTGACACAATGATACATTTCAATTCCATTAGTGGATAATGAACGCCAAGTCGTCGTACTACTTCAGATCACAGTTTTTGGGGTCACGGAGTACAAAGGAATTTTGCAATGAAAAGGGACGGTAACAGCGAAAATCGTACGTACCCCTTGCCAGTGGGGCATAGAGTCGAATTTCGCGCGACACATAGGAGGGGCAAAAGGAACCCGGTTACGTACGTAGCTGGAGTCCCGGGAACGGGGGATCGATGTTGGCGCGTATCTGGTTTTTTCGGACAGCACACTAACACTAGCTGGGAGGGGTGAACGCACGGCGTTATGTAAGGGCGGTCGATAGCTGGCGACATGCGCGACCCCCGTCGGAGCGCCGGAGCCCCTTCAATCCAGTTCGCGCGCGCCTCACCGACGGACGTGCCCTGTTTTATTTTTACCGCGTTTTTCGTTTCCCTTTCGTTCTTTCCGTTTATGATTTGAGCCATGTCGAAGGGCGACGGTGAACAGCAAAATGGCTCCGGCGAGGAGTCCAAGACCAACCTCATCATAAACTACCTGCCGCAGAGCATGACGCAGGAGGAGATACGCAGCCTGTTCTCCAGCATCGGCGAGGTCGAGTCTTGCAAGCTGATCCGCAACAAGGGTGCGGCGTTCCCGGACGCCCTGAATCACGCGCTGCACGGCGGCGGTCAGAGTCTCGGCTACGCGTTCGTCAACTACCACCGCCCCGAGGATGCCGAGAAGGCGATCGCCACGCTCAACGGGCTCCGGTTGCAAAACAAAACGATAAAGGTCTCGTACGCGCGGCCGAGCAGCGAGGCCATCAAAGGCGCTAACCTATACGTTTCCGGTTTACCTAAGACGATGACACAGTCGGAGTTGGAGCGGCTGTTCAGCCCGTACGGCCGCATCATCACGTCGCGTATACTCTGCGAGAACTCGGGCGGGAGGCCTTTCACGGGTGGTGAGCAAGGCCTGTCGAAGGGCGTCGGGTTCATACGGTTCGATCAGCGCGTGGAAGCAGAACGAGCGATACAGGAGCTGAACGGCACGGTGCCGAAGGGTGCTACGGAACCGATCACAGTGAAGTTCGCCAACAACCCGAGCAACAACGGGAAGGCTCTAGCGCCGCTCGCTGCGTACCTGCCCGCCGCGCTGCGCTTCCCCGCGCCGTTGGGACGGTTCAGTTCAGGCAAGTCCCTCCTAGCTATAAATAAAGGTCTGCAGCGCTACAGCCCGCTGGCCGGCGAGCTGCTGGGCGGCGTCCTGCCCGGCGCCGTCGGCTCCGAGTGGTGCATATTTGTGTATAACCTAGCGCCGGAGACGGAGGAGAACGTACTCTGGCAGCTGTTCGGCCCGTTCGGCGCGGTGCAGAGCGTCAAGGTGATAAGGGACCTGCAGACGAACAAGTGCAAGGGCTACGGTTTCATCACGATGACGAACTACGACGAGGCGGTCGTAGCCATCCAGTCGCTGAACGGCTACACGCTCGGAAACAGAGTGCTGCAGGTCAGCTTCAAGACCAACAAGATAAAGACGATCTAAGTCGTCCAGCACCCGTACGCGGCCTAGCCGGGCGCTAGGGCGCTAGGGCGGCACGGCAGGCTCGCAACCATACATTCACAGACGGAACTATCTAGCTGTCCCGGTCTCGACGCGATACGAGGACCTCATCTGATCGTGTCTCCCCGACTCAAGACGACCCCTGGCCACCCAGTCAGCGGGCATTATGTTAATTGACAAACTGGAGGGTGTAGTAATCGATCCGGCGTCCGGGTCTTTGTTCAGCGCGGCTCAACGAATTGGGTTAAGTGTTTCAGGAAATCAAAATGGCGGAGTCGAGCGCCGTGCGCATGTCCCAATAAGATGGCCGGCACTGAATGGAGGGCCGTGAAACGTAACGGGCGTGTGACAAAACTGCCGGAACTGCCGCGCACGTACGACAACCAAAACACACGTGTCCCAGTCGATAAATAACCTGACAATGAACTTCGCTTATGAAAGGTTGTGGTTTAACATGAAATAGTTTTTCGAATGTAATTAATAATTAGCAATAATGGCTGGGGCTACGCTCCCTTTCTGACGTTCATATCGTGACCGCGGTCGTGGGGCGGCCGAATTCGCAACACGTCGACCCATTTGCCAAAGTACCGCCTGCATTGCACTACACTACCGGAGCGGCCACCAACTAAAATACTGTTATATTGTTAAACATTGGAAGAATATATATATTGTCTATACGTATATTTTAATCATATATTAATCTAATTAAGGATGAAAACTAATCAAAAACTGTGATAGGTTTTGATAAAATTTTAAAAAATAAAATAAATAACGAAAGAGCAACCGGGGCGTTGTTGAGGAGTCGTCAGCGTGGGAGTTCGTACGCGGGTACGTAGGTTAGGTTTTGAGATATTTTGAATCGAGATGTGGGGGACATTGCTATATAGATTACGGCACTTCGTGTCAGCGGGAACGGAGTTAACGTTCGCAGCGGGAGGGGTGAGGAAAATCGATTCAGCTTTTCTGGGCTACGAGAGGGTGTGGGAGGGACCACCCGTTCCCCCCCCCTCCTTCCGGCAGGAGCGCAGCCCGCACGGGAGAGGTGCCCCTCGCGGAACTATGGTGCATACTAGTCTAACAATACGAAAAATTAAAAAAAAAATAAATCGATGTCTAAACATATGATCGGTACCTGCTATTATAATAATGTATGGATGCGGACCTGCGTCTATTCGAAGTAGGCTTTAATCGTCTAGTTTAAATGGAAATTTGTAAATAGAAAAAAATTTGTTTAATGAAAAAATACATATAATAATAATAATAATATTAATAGTCCATTATTTGCCGCGTCTGAAAACACGCCACACAACACTAGAACCACGAACATTTTGATCCGAAACAGACCTATTTGCTGAAACATCGAACTTGAATAGATTATATATCGTGCCGTCCTAACGACCCTACGACTTTTGTAAAAAAAAAAAATATATACATAATATATGTAAAAACAGTTTTGTAACATTTCAGATATTAACTGATAGGTAAACATTACATACCAAAGAAGGAGAATAAAATTTACAAGTATTTATATATTTATTATAAATATAAATCGTGCAATAATTGATAGTCAGTAATTTAATAAAAATATATTAAACAAATTAATGACTCGAAGAGACGTTACAGATAATGTCGATGTGGGGGATGGGGGGGGGGGGTGAACGCGTCAAATTTACTATTTATTGTGAACTATTGGTTTATCAGGGCTCGGGCCTGGCAAAAGTACAGGCGGTCACACATTTCTTTGAAAAGGAAAGAAAAAAAACTTAAAAAAATATATATTATATCTTTCGCTTTATTTATCCAGCTTCAATATGCTTGACATTCCAATTTATGTAGTATTAATATGTTTTAATTACTAGGTATACTGTATTTATTTAGATGAATTGAGAGTTACCAGAGATTTCTTGATGTCACTTTCACGAATAACGACCATATTGTTTTTGGTATAAAACGGTTTTCCCGCTAAAGTGACGTTCAGAAATGTAAATGTTTGATTTAAAATTAAAAATAATGGATCGTAAGGTTGGCAATAACTTTAGATTCGATGGTCGGGAGTGTTATGCACAACTTTTGCAAATCTAATTATTATATGCTATACAGTAGCGACATCTTAGGTTAAAACATAGTTGTTGTATTTTGCGTTTTGATTAAGCAAAAGTGTTTCAACTATTCTCTAGTCAGTCCGTTGCCGCGGATCTTTTGTATTCATAATTTGAATAGTTGGACATCGATGTTGGTAATTAATTAATAATCATTTCTAAGTATACTTTGTTCGTAGGTTCACTTATATAATTTAGTGTATGCGTATTTTAATTGTATTCGTAAGTAGGTGTGTTCGTTCGAATTATTTTAAAGAAATATTTGTAACACAAATTCTGATTCGATATTTGGGTGAGTTGACCCTAAATTGATTTATTTATTAGGGAAATATATCAAGCGATTAATCGATGTCGGGACAAAAATTCAAACCTCGGGTTTTTTTTATAACTTTTTGTCAGTTCGGTTTTTTTTTTGACAATTTTCGTTCGAAAACTTAACTCTTTTGAATCGAAACATGAAACACCAAAGTTTTAATGAGAACTCATCGACTTTTTAGATAATAAATTAATGATAATGTGCTCTGTTCGTTAGGTGTACGGTTAGATATACAGTCACTTGATGTGGATATTAGTAGAGTGTTTTGTACGTTGAACCCTTTTCGTTCGGTAATAATCGATTTAATACTTAAAACTAAATTAAAACTTTATTATAGTGCTCAATAGTTTAGAGGGAGACGTAAAAATAAATACTAGAGAAGCAATAACGAACATTGTGAATTTTTATGCCATTACATTATGCTACACTATATTTAACTTAATATTTTTATATGTATTTTAAAAATATACTGTAATTCATATCTTCATAGTTATAAGTGGCGTACATACAGAACATTCTACTGATATAATTAGTAATGAGTATTTGATAACTATCGATTTTACAAATGAAATAAAAATCGATATCAATAAGCAAAAAAAAAAACATTAAACGATCACTCACACCGATAGTTATCAAAGCCTCAAACATTTCAATTGTATCCACAATCTATTAGAAATAGAGTTGTGGACAGAGTTGACTGGATATTATAACGAACCCCAATAAGTGACAAGGGACAATCAGACCTATTATCAATAGCATAACGGCTACTTTTTGAACGGTGTTTTGATGCATTTTTTAAATAAATTTAAAAATATTAATAATATTATAAAAAAAAAAATAAACGTAATTAATTGGCAACACAGAAACAATACTCTAACTAAATAAATATGCATAGGCTATTTGACATTGAGGCTGTGAAAATTAGCAAAAATAAAGTATAAATACACGTGACGATTGATCTTAATTAATTAAAATAATGGAATAAGCGGGCTAGCAGGACGATGGGGAAACCTAATTTCATTACATACAGAACTGTCATGTGAGAGTGTCAAAATTGCGCGCCATTTTGTGAAACGTACTGGCAACATTTGACGATTCGCTATTTAAGAAACAGTATTTTCGAATTCAGTTAGTGGTAGTATTATTCAATTACGGTTTAAAGATACGTTGGGGCGTGTTATTTTAGCTAATTGCGATGCTCGCGCCATTGTAATATAATAATATTATCATTAACTCGGATAACACTTTCTGCACTTCGTTGGGCGAATGTATAGTTTGGCACAATCACGCGTACAAAATGGTTAATAGCCCACATTAATAAGTAAATCAATTGACTTTCCGAAGGCGTTGCGTGAACGAACTGTCCAGAAAATGTGAATTCGGTAATAAATGATAGTGGTGGATGGAGCATTTAGCATTTTCTATGCATTTGTACGAAGCTTTCTCGTGGTGTATAGGTGATAGGGAATCGCTTTGGCCTCGCACATGTGCACAAAGTTACAAAATGAGCGAGTCCGATTCGATTCCTGTAGTTAAGTCACAAATTGAAGAAATGAAATCTTCCATAGGAAATAAATACGTAAGTTACAGGTTCTCTACGTGAAAGTGTTTCAAATCCGTGTTGCCAGACTCGATGCGGCGTATCTAGTCGAATGCTCAATAAAAAAAAACTGCATTTAGTGTTGTGACACAACTCGAGAATTATCGATAACCGAGCACCTATCGATAACGAGTTTACGATTGGAATACTTTTCACGTGCGGACAACTCGAGACATCGACTAAATGTGTTACTTCATTCGTCAAAACGCTGGTTAAAAATTTTAATGCATGGCATACAAACTAATTTCAACGCTGCTCGGCTATATTGTTGTAAAATTATTAAAAAAAAAAATATTTTAAAAATAAACTATGTTTGCTCATCAGGTACTTCCTCGTCCTTTGAAACTGTTTCTGTAGTGGTTAGCTTTAGACGTATACTCCTTAATAGTTTTATAAAATATAGCCCTTGGCGGCAACATGGTCATCGTCACATCAGATGGTAATAACATGGCGTCGTTATGTGATCGTTCGTAGTTGAACTTGATATTAATAAATCCTTCCTCGGTATAACTCGACAGAGTAATATAAGCAATAATTACTTCTATTCTAATGTAAACTTACAATAGTTTTATTTAGCAACTTTATTTGGTGTTGTCCCTATCATTTAAGACAACTTCGCCCTGTTATCCGCCATCAATCATTATAGACAGTGAAAACTAGCAATCGCAACGGGAAACTAATATTTGATAATTAACCCCATTTACGTTTAAAAAAAAAACGTTACAATAGCTATTTAAAACGTTTGAGATTACGTAAAAAAGTCGGGTAAAACAACAGATTGCAATAAATATGTAAATAGAACAATTACGGCATCCGGTCCGGCTTCCAATAAGCGTATATTGTAACTGAATAGTTTTCGAATTTAAAAAATTAATTAAAATAATTAAATAAAAAAAATGTAACATCGTTTAATATCAATTTCACTGTCTATTTATTAGATTATCGTTTTCGGTGTTGATTCCTCTATAAAACTGCATTAACACGGTTCGTTTCCATTACGTACTGATGTGTATAGTGTTATCGATAATTCGGTTTTTGGTCGTCTGAAATTACGGGTGATTGCATATCTAATTTAAGTGAGATGTATCCTCTAAAGGCCTACGGAAAATGTGTTATAAGTAATTATATTTTATAACTCACTAAGAAATGTAATGTTTTAGCAAGTAATTATTTACTTTATATCCATTGTAGTGCCGATTTAATCGGATTTAGCATTTGTAAACTTTAGCCGAATTATCGATAAACGGCGAATAGTTTCGTTGAATGTCTAAAGCGATACTCCCTAACATGTGAGTTACTCACTACGAGTCAAAATTAGCGGAGGTTTTCGAGTCAACGCGATGGGAACAAACCTTTACCGTGCAGAGTAGTATGTGATACAGTTAGTACATAACCGTAGTAAATATTCATTCGTATTCCCCTAACAATAGACCTAGACCATGAGGACTGTTCTCACGGTCCAAAGAGCGCGTGTATCGCTTGAACTTCCAGCAGACTCGAAATTGTAAGGCTAGCAAATAATTAGAAAAATGCATCGTAAGATAAATAAGAATCTCAAATATTTAAAGTATTGAATAAGTATTTTACCAACTTCATCGTTAAGGTGTCTAGACAATGAAAGCAATCATTATTTATAATGAATAATAAAAAAAAGTAATTAATATTGAAATTATGAATCGGTCAGCCAATTTCCTCGTTCAAACTAGCTGACACCATATTTGATACAAATACGTATTTTGTAGGTCGGAGAAAATTTTTGAATAAAAAAAATACATAAGATCTTCCGGTATTAAAAATCAGTGTTGAGATTTCTTTTCGTCTTTATGGTTAATTAAAATATAAGAGGTAGATGTCTGTGTTGATCGTAATTAACAGATTTAGTTGATATTATATGGCGGCTGTTTGCAATGTCATCTGTGACAAATGTAAAACGAATTAAGACATAATCTGTGACCGCATCGCCACAGATAGCATTACAAGCTGACACGCTGTCAACTAATAATTAGATATTTCTATATACTTATCGTCTATTTAAACCGTAACCTCTACTTCATTATAGCTTTTGTGAAGAACGTTTAATTTGCACAAGAAATAGTAGAAGACAAGTCGAAACTAAATCTGATCACTTAAATCCTTGCGGCTGTTTAAAACCATTGTTGTCATAGACAATTGAACACAATTGTCTATAACAATAAATGGCCGTCAGGATGAAAAACGACAAAGATTTCCCTGTCGATTCAGTTTTGGTATCGCCTTAGTATAAATGTTGTTCCAGATAATTTTTAAGGTAGTGCTTTTCCAAAATCAATCGCCGCCGCAACTTGGCGTGAAATTCGGGGAAAAATCGATTTTGGAAAACCACGCGCAGTTCTTTATTTGAAGTGCGTTATAGAAATTTTTCGAAAAAAAAATACTCATTATCTATCTAAGCATTATTAACCAATTATAAACATCAGTAGTGGTTACTTGGCTGTTTTATGTATTTTATTAAAATAATATTTTCACGTAATTTATGTGTCTATAATTATTAATTTATTGGAATTAATTATAATTGAAATAATAAAAAAAAATATGAAAAAATGTCACATTTTCTTCACTTTATACAATAGTTTTTACAATATGATATTTAATATCCTCAATGGTTGTAACTATACATTTCTTGTTCTAAATATATAAAAAAACCCGAGTTTCGTTTTTTATTTCATACATCCACATACCTTTACCTCCTACAAAATTAAAAAAAAACATACACAGTGTCACACATTACATTACCTGTAACTATCACGTCAGTGTCAAGTAAAATACTAACAAGTATCTTGAAATGTAAATTCAGCTTGTCAGGTTACGTCTCCATAAAATGGCGGCCATTCTACCAAAACCTTATATGGACTTTTGCAGTCAACTTAATAAGTCACAATACACGCATTTATTTCATATCACTTCACTTATACGCCTTAATCGAACTATATTGTATAATACGCCACCACAATTAAACAATATAACTGATAAATAAGATTATGAAAATGAAATAAAACGCATTACTGGTGTAAGTTGGCGGGAAAAGTCGTTTCACATTTATTATATAATATAATACGTATATTATATTCACCTCTGATTTATTTAGATACTATAGTGTAGTTAAAGGTAGTTCTTTAAGAAATAAAGTCATTGAGTTCTAATTCTTATTTTTATTTTAGCTGCTTCGATCTACTTTTATTATGCTTCGATCTGTTTTATGAAAACAGATCGAAGCATTGATTTTAGAGCATTATAAATTTGGTCATCTCCAATTAAAGATCCTGGATTTCCAAATTCAGTTCGAATTAATAGTCTTATAGATGTTCCTACTACTACCAGCTTAAGTACCAGAAATGAAATATAATGTTCCAATACTTTATGATTTGTTGAATAATGTCATTTTTGCAAATAAAATGCCTGAGTATTAAGCGATAAATTGTAAATTTAAACACGAGAAAAACCACTTATTAGTCTTATATTCAATAATGATAATAAAACTGCAAATTTTAAGGATTAAATTTATATTGAGGCTTAAAGAATTTTCTTTATGAAAATTATAAGTTTAATTTTAACTTAAAATACTATAATAATACTAATTAATAATTTTAATTTATATATAGTAAAGTTTTAACAGTATTTAGCAGGTTGAGTATGCCTTCTGCAATTCAATTCGCCATACAATTACATACAATACATTAAAAATAAATAAATGAAGATAAAAAATAAATGAAAAACAAAATATTAACTTGAACACTAATATCTTTTAATCAAATTAATTTAATAAAATTATTTTTTAATCATTGAATCAGCAAATTGAAATGTGGTCACATTGCCGAGAATTGACGATTGCTGGATTGGAGATCGCCTTATGGATAATATGGAGTGAGATGCCGGCCAAATGGAGTGACGATCTACTCAGAGCAGTTAGCTGAGTTGAGACGGGTCAGCCGTAAGCAGAACTAAGTGGAATGCTTTGTGGGAAAGATGTCCAATAGTGTACTGCAAGCTCATGATGATAATATATCAATTTTTGAAAATTTTAATTAACTCTAACATACATATGATCACACCTGTTTCCCGTACGGTTAGGCAGAGACCACATATCTCTATCTGCTACGATCCCGACACATTTTCTTTGCTTCATCCACACTTATCACTCTTCATAAAAGCTCGCCGGTTATGGGTATACTTGACCAAGCCTTTTTTAAAAATGTCGGCAGTTTGGTCAAAGTATGTTCTTGGTTTTCCCTTACAGACCCTTCCAACCCCATCCGCAAGGTAATTTTCTTTTAATGGTCGTCTTACATCTATCCCACCTATAAGATAAGATAAGCTTTTATTCGCTTTTTTTATGGGATGGACGGCAAACGAGTAGGCGTGTCACTTGATGGAAAGCAATCAGCGCCGCCCATAGACATCCGCAGCGCCATAGGCGGTGCGGAAGCGTTGCCGACCTTTAAGGAAAGTGACATTATGGGTGTGGGAGGGGAAATGGGACTGGGTGGGGGGGACGGTGTAGAGCCTCCGGAACTCAAACCGCTCACCGAACGAAGCGCGGTAGCTAAGCTACCACTCAGACGCCGGTTTTCTGTGGGAGTGTGGTACTTCCCCGGGCGAGCCGGCCCATTCATGCTACAGACAAATAATATGCCATTCTTGACAAAGTATTCGTCTGCAGCGTGACTCTTCCACTAGAGTTAGGTTCAAAAATAATACATTTTTTTAAACTTGTAGTGGATGATACGTGCCATAGTTATTGCAGAAGCATTGCCGGCCTTTAAGAAAAGTGTTGGCTTGTTTTTCGAAGGTGCCAATTACTAATATTAAATACTTCCAAGGGTGAGCCGGCCCATTCATGCTACAGAAAAATAATATGCCAATCTGACAAAGTATTCGTCTGCAGCGTGGCTCTACCACTTTGACTGACTAGAATATTTACAAATAATAAGATTAATAATATAAATAAATTAAATAATATAAATAAAATAATCGCCTATCCTCCCTATATTTAAGTTTAAATATTCTTAATATAAAAAAATACTATTGTAGGACCTAGCTCTTTAGAACTATTATATGAATTAATCTATCTTATGTACTATGTTACATAATACATAAGATTAATAGAATCTCTTTTTATTGCATAGAAAGGCAAACGAGCAAGCGTATCGCCTGATACAAGGCAATAAACGCCGTTCACAGACATTTGAAGCACCTTGCTTTTGCAAAGTTTTTGCCTTGCCCGTCTTTGAGAAATGTAAGGAATTGATGCAATATAAGATTATAATGTAATATAAGATTATAATATAAGATGAAATAAAAACAACGTCACTGATGTAAGTTGGCGGGAAAAGTCATATGTATATTTGTAAAACCTTTTTATTTAAATACATAAAACGATTTTTTTTGATAAACTTATTATTTTAACGTTTGTTACTTTAAAATTTGAAAGGTGAAATAAAATATTTGTTATTTATCATTATTATGAAACGTACAGAACGATATAGAACATTTCACTCTTCTGCGCACACACGAGCAGCCCCGTTAAAAATCCGGGTCGCTGTGTTAGTACGGTGATGCTTATATTACTGAGTCGAGCGTTAGTTTTTTCTATTCTTTGATAGCAATTAGTTAAACCAATTATGCTAGTAATCAAGTAAAGTAAAATAATACAATATTTCTTGAAATGTAACCAGTTAGCTTGTCCTGTTACGTCTTGATAAAATGATGGCCATTCTACCAAAACCTACTATGGACTTTTTCAGTCAACTTAAAAAGTCACGATACATGCATTTATTTCATATCACTTTTATGCCAAATGTAAAATGTACAATGTAACCGCCAATGCACCATCTGCCGTGCCAATGGATGCGTGGCTAGGGACGAGCGTAGTCGCAATCGTGCCGACCGTCCCGGGATCGGGCTCCCCCGGGTACTATGGTGCCTTACCTCAGCATGCAGGGCTCTGCTGGGGCTGACCTCCATCCTCCCTTGCGGCTCGTGGGATTATCGTTGACGAATCTTAATATACCTTATTCGTTAAAAAAATGACGGCGACGTGGTTCGTCACGTCTTGATTCCCACGAACGGAGAGTCGTTTCGCTACGATAAATGTGAGAGGAAGGATGGATGAAAAAATGGATGAGTGTGAATGAAGCAAGGAAGGTGTATCGGGGTCATAGCGGATGGCGTTCTGTGATTTCAGCCTAATCCTACAGGGAGACAGGCGTGACTATATGTATGTATGTATGTACTTTTATGCCTTAAACGAACTATGTTGTATAATAAACCACCATAATGAAATAATATAACTGTTAGATATTGGAAATGAAATAAAAACACAACGTCACTGATGTTAGTTGGCGGGAAAAGGAGCGGTTGTATTGTGAACAGACGTCATACGTCCATAAAGAATGATGCAAGAACAATAATAACCCCAATCGTAACTGTTTGCAATACGCAATACGCAGCCCGTGCTGCTCCCTACAGTCACCCCTTAACTGGGGGTGGCTCTTGTAATTAATTATTGACGGATTTATGCGCGACGCATTAAAATAATAAGCTATGGTCCAGTCTATGTCCATATCGGCCCTTTTTTTAAAGGCCACCACTGTCTTGTTCACAATGTAATGTAAAATATGGGAGATATTTTACATTACATTGTGAAAAAGACAGTGTAATGTAAAATATGGGAGATATTTTACATTACGTTGTGAACAAGACAGTGTAATGTAAACTATGGGAGATATTTTACATTACATTGTGAAAAAGACAGTGTAATGTAAAATATGGGAGATATTTTACATTACATTGTGAAAAAGACAGTGTAATGTAAAATATGGGAGATATTTTACATTATGTTGTGAACAAGACAGTGTAATGTAAACTATGGGAGATATTTTACATTACATTGTGAAAAAGACAGTGTAATGTAAAATATGGGAGATATTTTACATTACATTGTGAAAAAGACAGTGTAATGTAAAATATGGGAGATATTTTACATTACGTTGTGAACAAGACAGTGTAATGTAAACTATGGGAGATATTTTACATTACATTGTGAAAAAGACAGTGTAATGTAAAATATGGGAGATATTTTACATTACATTGTGTACAAGACAGTGTAAATTATGGGATATATTTTATATTAAATTGTGAAAAAGACAATGTAATGTAAAATATAGGAGATATTTTACATTTAATTGTGAAAAAGACAGTGTAATGTAAAACGTAGGAGATATTTTACATTAAATTGTGTAAAATGTGGGAGATATTTTACATTAAATTGTGAAAAAGACAATGTAATGTAAAATATGGGAGATATTTTACATTACATTGTGAACAAGACAGTGACGAACGAAATATTTAGACAGTTTTTCTTAAGTAAATCATTTTTATTTTAAAACTCATAGTTAATGAAAAACATACATACATATCGTCACGGCTGTTTCCCGTAGGGGTAGGCAGAGACCACAGATCTCCGTCTGCTACGATCTCGGCACATTTTCTTCACTTAATGCACATTCATCACTCCCTTCTTACAAGCTCGTCGGTTAAGGGTAATATTGACCTGAGAACTAAGTTTAAGATAAGTGCGGAACGGCTGCCGTTGTGTATTGAAAAAGCGGTGACTGCCGCTCCAGGGGATTTCTTCATTCGCATCAGTAGGTATATATATATATATATATATATATATATATATATATATATATATATATATATATATATATATATATATATATATATATATATATATATATATATATATATATATATATATATATATATATATATATATATATATATATATATATATATATATATATATATATATATATATATATATATATAATAGGTATAAGGTATATTTCCTTATGCAGTAAGACACATGAATACATATTATATCATTTAATAATTATTACATATATACATAGTACATACAGATGGAGATGGGCCTTGGCTCAGTCGAAACCTCCACTCATTGAGTAAAGAAATTGATTTTCTGCCACCTCCCAACCCTCACGGAGATGCAGCGCAGCGCAACCTGAGGAATACGAGCCTTATAATATATATTTGCACTCTGACTATTTATGACTTATTAATGGAGTCAGGCGTTACTTTGCGGAAATCCATCACTATATGGACAGTCAAAAGCTTTACTTAGCTAAGATCCGCGACAAGCAAAACAATAACAGAAAATTAACAATGTGTGTTTTTCCGTTGGGTTTAGTGAATTTATTTGGAACTTAAACACCGACAAGTCACGGAGTACGGAAGACAACCGAAAAGTCACTTTTCGGTTGTCTTCCGTAGAGTCTACTATACCTGAAGATGCCTCGTGTTGGGGCGAAACACGTGTCGTGTACAAGATGGAAAAGTGATAGTGTGTGTTTGGCGTTGTGTATAGTGGTTGGTGGGTGGAGAGTTGATGGCCGATTTTCGGTAAGTTTTTGGTTTAAGTTCCAAATAAATTCACTAAACCCAACGGAAAAACACACATTGTTAATTTTCTGTTATTATTTTGCTTGTCGCGGATCTTAGCTAAGTAAAGCTTTTGACTGTCCATATATTTATGACTTGTTGTATGTTTCGTTATTGAGTAAGCCTTATATATTTTTTAAACGTAAGACAATTAGAAGACACTTATAAGACAAGATATCTTTGTTCGTTTTTATTTCTATCCTCTGTCATGCGAATCAATTTTTTGTGCTTTTCATCTGCAGTCTTTTATATTTTTAGTACATAAAATTCTTTGTCTACCGCGGGCTCTTCTACTTTTAATTCTGCCTTTAAGGTATACAATTAATACAGTATAAGGTATATACTGTATTATATATAATTAATATGTTATAAGGTATATGCTGTATTAATTCTAAGACTGTGGCGCTCTGATATAAAGCAAAAAGGTTTAGAAACAAATTTCTTGAATTACAAAAATAGGCACGGACCCCACAAACGGTTTGGGACAATTCTAGGGTGGCGGTGTTTCGTGTACACTGTATATTTCCCTAATTATACATGTGAGGTAGTGAAAAGTCCCTTGTTTTAGGGTAAATTTGACCCTTAGTGTTAGGGTAGACCAAGGTTGGAGACGGGAAAGTACTTTAGGGGTTGATTTTCTATTTGCAAACTCGATATTCGGGAACCTCATTCATTTTGGTTTATTGCTCGGTTTTACCTATCGCCAGACTGAATTTGTTTCCCAAAAGGAACAATAAAAAAATTATGCCTTAAAAAATAAAACTGCTTTGAATATTATTCTTAAGGCAATACCTGTGAACGAAATTCTCCAGTCTCTCTTCGATTTGACTATAAACAAGGTTACTTGGCGACCTCACTGGCACAGTGGCGAAGCTATCGCTTTTGAAATCAATGGTCGCGAGTTAGATTGTCGCATCGGGATAAATATACAGCCCCTTCGAGAGACGTACTGGTTTAACGTTCATTCCTTCAGAAATTGAAAAGCCCCTGCCCTGTTGTGGAACACAAATGGGATGTAGAAAAAAATGTTTTCGTAGACTCAAAATATTTACTGATATAATATTTCTCTGTTTGACACATTCCAATTCTCTAATCACATTGAAATGTTTGTTACGTTTAGGTAAGCAAAGTATTACAATGCGTATTACTCCTTGTTGAAGAAAGGAACCCGACTTTTCCCGCCAACAAACAACAAAATGTCGTAATAAAAATATTTACATAGATATTTTTTTATCGTGTGATTTTAAGTAACAATACTATCCAACCACCAGCACCCTTAAGTGCCACGAAAGAAATATTTTTTCATTTCTACAAATTGAAGTAATCTAAAAAAAATCACCCCCCACCCCGAACGCGTGAGGTCATTGAACCCGGCCCCCGGCGTGAGCTCCGGGTTCATTGACCGCCGCTGACGTCACGCTACCCGATCCAGTCCCGAGGGTTGCCCGGAGATACAGATCGATAATAGATGTAACCCTCCTATTGATGTTATGATAAAAATTACAATTGTATGGCTAGTTACGAAATAGAAAAACGAAAAGAGACAAAAAGACAGATACAAATAATTATATTTGTAAGTTCAATTTGTAAGCATGAAAGCAGACTGAATGTGGTGGAAATGAGAGCATTAAGAAGTATGTGTGGTGTAACCCTGGATGATAGAATAAGAAATGAAGATATAAGAGAGCGATGTGGAGTAAAAGATGGTGTTGTGACAAAAGTAGAAAAAGGGATGCTTAGATGGTTTGGACATATAGAGAGGATGGATGAAAGACGACTGGCAAAAGAAATTTACCTTGCGAATGTGGATGGAAGGGTCGGAAGAGGAAGACCACGAAAAACGTACCTTGACCAGATTGCTGAACTTTTTAAGAAAGGCCAGGTCAAGAGTACCCTCAACCGGCGGGCTTGCATGAGGAGAATAATGAGTGTGGAGGAAGCAAGGAAAGTATGCCGAGATCGTAGCAGATGGAGATCTGTGGTCTCTGCCTACCCTTACGGGAGACGGGCGTGACGATATGTATGTATGTATGTATATTTGTAAGTTGATTAAAAACAAGTAATATAAAAAAAAAATCAGTTCCTACTTTTTTTCTAGCGATCTAGACGTTTCGCCAGACGGCATTTATTCCATAATTTATATCCTGCTAAATATCTTATATAAAATAATTTTTTGTCTCCCATATAAAAAGAAAATTAATTAATTAATGATTTTATATGGGCAAAACTGTTTTTAAAAAGTAGAAATAGAAATACAAATAGAAAAAATTCTTTATTCATGACACCTTTTTTTTTACAACTAAAACTAAAACCTTAATAATATTATAATATACAAACAAATAAACAAAACGAAAAGAAAATAATTTTAATCTAACAAGTGTTATGGAATGGTTCTTGCTCAGCATATGCCGGGCGTTCTATTGGAGCACCTGGTGTTATATTCATCATCATCATCATCAGCAGCCTGCGGCAGTCCACTGCTGGACATAGGCCTCCGCCATGGAGCGCCACCTAGCCCGATTTTCGGCTACACGCATCCAGTTTCTGTCAGCCGCACTGCGCAGATCGTCGCACCATGTAGCCGGGGGACGTCCCACACTACGTTTACCGACACGCGGTCTCCACTCCAACACTCGTCTGCTCCAACGATCGTCGGATCTCCGACAGACGTGACTAGCCCATTGCCACTTAAGTTTGCTAATTCGAGAGGCTATGTCGGTGACTTTAGTTCTCTGGCGGATCTGGTGTTATATTGACGATTGATAATTTGAACAATATATATAAAGAGAAATAAATTTACTAAACCGAATTTACAATTTTTACATGTGTCAGAGAACGAATATCTATATAAATAAAAAAAAGTTCTTTGTACGTTTGTTCTCTATGCGTTATTATATTATATCCGATTTTGTTGCAACTTTGGAGTTTTTCTACTTAGACACACGAGAGTTACATACATACATATCGTCACGCCTGTCTCCCGTAGGGGTAGGCAGAGACGACAGATCTCCATCTGCTACGATCTCAACATCCTTTCCTTGATTCCTCCACACTCATTACTCTCCTCATGCAAGCCCGCCGGTTAAGGGTACTTTTGACCTGGCCTTTCTTTGGTCACAAAACAATTTGGTCAGGGTATGTTTTCCGTTGTCTTCCCCTACCGTACTTTCCATCCAGTGTTGGCTCGTTTTTTGAAGGTGCCAATGTCGTATAGGTTCGGAAAGATCGCCAAAGGTCAGCTACCCTTGTTCCACAGAGTGGTGGTGATTGGAAAGGACTTTAGAGAGAAGCGCACTGTAGTGGATCGCCACTCATCTAGATGGTGGGGATGAAGTAAAAAAAAATATGATAAATATATAATATAAATATATGAAACTAACTGGGGCGTCCAACTGAACTACGTCCTGCGGGGCGCCCAGGTATCGCTGGAGCGATATGGTGGAGGATAACTTGCATCACCTTCAAATCTGCATCTGGCAGGAGGTGGCGCAGGACAGGGCACGGTGGCCTAAGATCTGTTCGGAGGCCAAGATCCATTTTGGTTCGTTGCGCCAACAAAGTTTGTTTAGTTTTAGTTTATATGAAACTGTCATAAATAAATAAACATATAAATAAAAATAACATAATAATTACATACATACATAATATCGTCACGCCTGTCTCTTGTAGGGGTAGGCAGAGACCACAGATCTCCATCTGCTACGATCCCGGCATACTTCCCTTGCTTCCTCCACACTCATTATTCTCCTCATGCAAGCCCGCCGGATGAGGGTACTCTTGACCTGGCCTTTCTTAAAAAGTTCAGCAATTTGGTCAAGGTACGTTTGTCGTGGTCTTCCTCTTCCGGCCCTTCCATCCACATATAATAATTTCATTTTTTTTATTTTACTACTTTCTTTTTATTATTTATTTTATTTTATTATTTATTTTATTATTTATTATAAATAGTAAAATAGAGAATATGAAAACAATTTAATTACGCCAGAATGATCAGGCGAGTCAGATACGACTTTGGAACCTTCAAAAAACCAGCCAACACATTTCTTAAAGGCCGACAACGTTTCTACAATGATGTACTGCAGACGTGGACTGCAACTATGGACGGCTCTGTTTGCTTACCATCCTGGTGACACGCCTGCTTGTTTGCCTTCCTATTCCATAAAAAAATAAATACATATATGTTGTAAAAAGTTCATATTTCAGGTTTCATTGTTATACTTCTTAGAATAATCTCTTTCAAGTGTTCGTTACAAAAGAAAATTTTCCACGCAGACCTGCCGGAGAAAAGCGTCCAACAAAAAGAACTTTTAACACCCACCCTCATTCTATTTAAATCCCGTTTAAAGGTCGTCTAGAGGAAATCGCTTTTAGCGATAAAGTAGTCTTGTATCAAATAAGTTCAAATAAACTACGACTGTCTACCTTCCGATTGGATTAACTCGGTTTACTGATTTTTTATTTTTTTTATTGGATAGGCGAGCGAACGAGTCAGTATGTCGGTTGATGGAAATCAATCAACGCCGCCCATAGGCATCTTGGACACCATAGGTTTATTTTAGGGAAGCGTTGCCGTCCTTTAAGCTATGTGTAGGCTTGTTTTCACACTTCTTTACATACGTATAGTCACGCCTGTCTCCCTGTAGAGTTAGGCAGAGACCACAGATCTCCATCCGCTACGATCCCAACGCACCTTTCTTACTTCCTTAACACTCATCAATCTCTTCATCCATCCTTTCTCTCGCATTCATCCTACCGAAACGCCTCTCCGTTCGTCGCTTCTCGCCCTCGTGGGAATCAGGACGTAACGGATGGCAAACCACGTCGCCGTCAATTTTTAAAAATTTGGTATATTAAAATTCGTCATAGTGAATCCCATGAGCCGCAAGGGAGGATGGGGGTCAGCCCAGCAGAGCCCTGCATGCTGAGGTAATGCACTATAGTACCCGGGGCCCTAGCCACGCATTTTTTGGCACGGTAGACCGTGAATTGGCGGAGAGGAGGGGAAAAGGATAGAGAAGAGAGGAAAACGCAGGGTAATCAAAAGATAGATTTAGATAGGATGATAGGGATATGATACTACCGCTGCGGAAGACGAGGAGTGCCAACACTATATTGACACACAATATTATTATTCCGATTTGTGTTCGCGGATCTTTGCGAAGTAAATTTGACTGGCTATCTTTATATTTTCGCAAGTAACGCCTGACTCTATCATTTGTTTCGAAAGTGACTACAATATTCCAACAATGTTTTTGCTGTTATTTTCACGTGATGGCATAGTACAGGGGTTCCCAAACTTTTTCGATTCGCATCTCACTTACAGGTTACATTTGTTTCGGCGCTCTAACTTGTCGAAAAAGGATACATTGATACTAGGTAGATAGACAAAAAAATGAATACATTAATACTGTATAATGCTGCATTACCATTCACTCACTTACTAGCTGACATGTTATTTGGGAAACTGTAAGAGATGGAGGGTAAGTTTGTTCTGGGGAAATATTTGGATAGTACTCGAGGCAAAAAAAATTATATCCCAACTTTGAAAATCTCAACCTGGTAAAAAGTTGCTCGACGGCCCGACCGAACCGTAATACCTACCGGGGGTCGCCATCGAACAAAAAATGGTGATAAGTGCGAAGACATGGGAGAGAAAAAAATCCAAAATGGCGGAAAACAAGATGGCCGCCATACAAAGCTAAAATGCTCATCGTCGTCGTTTCAAACAAATTTTACTATTATATAAACTATATAAGTAAATTAAAAAAGAAGTCTTAATAATATAAAAATGATTTAAATAACTAAATAATAAAAAATAAATAAATTAATACTAATATTAATATTAATTAATAATAAATAAATAATACATAAATAATTTTAATAATATACCTTAAGCATGTTGCTGACGCGAACATATAGATTTTTTCCGTACCCCAGAGTCGTGTAACTCGGCTGTACAAGTTTTCATTTAATCTAGTTCTATATTTTCTTTATCAAATAATAATAAAAAAAACAATAAACGTATTAAAATAAAAAAAGGTTTTATATATTTAAATAAGTTTTTATAAATTGTTAAGTGAATAGGTTTTATTTTCGTTTTTGTAAATGATACAAATTCTTAAACCTTCTAAAAAAATCACGCAGCATTGAAAATAGCAAATCCAAGTCCAAATAGCCATCACCTCACGGCGTCCCTGTTTGCTCTCTACGACGCACACTTTGAGAACCCCTGGCATAGTGCATTCTCGGCGCATCTAATTGGTGCGTTTGTGTGCTGTCCCGACGAACTGTAAACATCATCGATCGCCCGTCGAATGTACTCGAATTTATACCTACAGAGCCCACTGTCTGGATTATCGGCGCTGTATTTTTCCATGACACTATGGCGTTTCAAAAATTGCGACGTACAATGGATTTCCAAACTCTCTGCAACTGATAAATGTTATAATACATACATACACATAGATAGAATGGACGAAAGACGACTGGTAAAATAAAATTTACGTTGCGGATGTGGATGGAAGTGTCGTTAGGGGAAGAATAAGGAAAACATACCTTGATCAAATCGCTGAAGTTTTTAAGAAAGGCCAGGTCAAGAGTACCCTTAACTGGGGAGCTTGCATGAATAGAGTGATGAGTATGGATGAAGCAAGTAAGTATGCCGAGATCGCAGCAGATGGAGATCTGTGGTCTCTGCCTACCCCTACGGGAAACAGGCGTGATGATATATATATATATATATATATATATATATATATATATATATATATATATATATATATATATATATATATATATATATATATATATATATATACATACAATCAGGCAGGTTGAGATCCCGGCACACATTTTTTTGCTCCATCCATGCTCACCACTCTTTTTGAAAAGCTGTCGAAAGGTTAATTTTTATGTATTTAAAACAGTTACAAAGTCAATTTGGATGGAGCATATAAGGTCTTGGAGAAAGCTATGCTCGGAGTTTCTCTGGTAGATAAACTACAGTCATAGACATAGTCTTTCGAATTAGTAAAATTAAGTAGCAATGAGCTGGTCGCGTTTATCGAAGATCCGACAATCGTGGGAGCAAACGACTGATGGAGTGAAGATCGCGTCTCGGCAAACGTAGCGTAGGACGCCCCGCAGCTAGATGGTGTGACGATCTGCGGCTGGCAGAAACTTGACGTGTGAAGCCGAAGAGCGGGCTAGGTGGCGCTTCTTGGAAGAGGCCTTTATCCAGCGGTGGACTGCAGGCTGTTAATGATAGTAGGTCTTATTAGGCTCACCCGTCCTGAGATATACGAAAAATGTCATTATGAGAGGATGTGGGAGGGGGTGTGACCTACGGAACTCAATCGCTCATCGGACGAAGCGCGGTACCACTCAGACGCCGGTTTTTTGCGGGAGTGTAGTACTTCTCCGGGCGTGCCGGCCCATTCACGCTACAGACAAATGATATGCCATTCTCAACAAAATGTTCGTCTGCGTAGCGATTTTTACGACTTATGTGTTTGATAAATTCGTGGCACAGTGCCTATTTCCAATGGTCGAATGGTCGGCCTAAGAGCCGATCTATGCCATGCCAGCGATCAATAGAATCATTTAATATTCTTAAATTAACTTGGGGTTGTGATAAACATCGCCGAGCATGCGATACCGTACGCGAGGGGTGGGAATGAACTGATGAATTGAATCGTATTTACTAACGAGCTCGGAATTTAGTCTGCTGGATCGTGAAATTTTCCAAGGGAAAAGTACCTTTGATCACTCATTAACAAGTATTTCCTTATGTGGATGTTTCTTTAATATTCGTTCAAAGCAAGAAAGAAATACGCGCGTACAAATAAGTTTATATTTTTGCGTAGGACGGCTGGAAGAGACGGTTTAATAGTGGTAGAACCACGCTCCAGACGAATACTTTGTCAAGAATGGCATAATATTTGTCTGTGGCATGAATGGGCCGGCTCGACCTGGGGAAGTACCACACTCCCGCAGAGAACCGGCGTCTGAGTGGTAGCTTATCTACCGCGCTTCGTACGGTGAGCGGCCGAGTTCCGGAGGCCCAACACCCTCTCCCCTCCCTCTCCCCTCCCTCTACCCCTCCTATTCCCACTCCCATAATAACACTTTCCTTAAAGTTCGGCAACGCTTCCGCACTGCCTATGACGCTGCGGATGTCTATGGGCGGCGTTGATTGCTTTCAATCAGGTGACCCGCCTGCTCGTTTGCCTTCCTATCCCATAAAAAAAAGCTAGATACATATAGTAGTCAATGATATTTATTTTTTCACAGCCCATATATGACCCACTGTTGAGCACGGGCCTCCGCATTTCTAGAAGAACGTACGTTGATCTACCACGCTTATCCAAGCATCATTGGCGGGGTTACCTGATTCGGAATAATTAATTGTAGGCCATACATAGAAACACATCTCTAACAGAGTGAAACTTAAGACTTTAACACTAATGTAAAGTCAATTCTGCTGTACGGGTGAGACATGGAAAAGTACGATAGACCTAGTAGTACGCAAACTCCAGGTATTCATCAAACGCTGCCTACGCCGAATCTTAAAAGTATATTGAGTGGATAACATGATGATGATGATGAGGACCCCATAGATGTCCAGATACGTCGACAAAAATGGAGACGGATAGGGCACACTCTCCGGCGCCACGCCAGTCATATCCCCAAACAAGCTCTCGAATGGAATCCACATGGGAAAAGAAAATGTGGGCGCCCAAAACAAACTTGGTGATGTAAGTGACGGGTGAAGGGCAGAAGATGGGCCTATCCTGGAGCGAAATGGAGCATATGGCCTCCGACGGGTTGAAATGGAGAAACGTCGTGTCTGCCCTATGACCCATCAGGGGGACTTAGGACTCAGAGAGAGAGAGGCCATTCATCTATTTTTTTATTCGTAGTGGTAGAGCCACGCTGCAGACGAATACTTTGTCAAGAATGACATATTATTTGTACGTAGCATGAATGCCTTTAAAATAATAATTTAAACGAAATTTAGGGTCGCGGAATTCTAAACGTGTCTCATTTAAATATAACAAGTTCAACTCGCCCGGGAATCGAACCAGAACCTTGTGTTACGCGTGCCACGCACCCCGTTTTATAAATGTTACGTGCAACTTTTTTAATACTCCACGGAATAATTCAACAGGACATAAATAACTCATGCAACCCATTTACATATAGTTCGGTACATAGAGTACCACCGACAGAGACTGTGTATATTATATATTTTTTTTATCTATTATTATTATATATATTATTTTATCTGTCCCTTATTTTTTGGCTCAACGACCGATTGGCTCAGTGGCGGGGCCCTCCGCCCACGAAGTCAATGGTCGCGGGTTCGATCCCCGCATCGGAATAAATATATGTATGGATTTATATGTTCCTGCCCTTTCCTTTCTTCTCTATCCTTTTCTTTTCTTTTCTGCCAATCCACGCTCTGCCGTGCCAAAGGATGCGTGGCTAAGAGCGAGTTTAGTCGCAAGCGTGCCGACTGTTCCGGGATCGGGCTCCCCCAGGTACTATGGTGCCTTACCTCAGCATGCAGGGCTCTGCTGGGGCTGACCTCCATCCTCCCTTGCGGCTCGTGGGATTCACTAAGACAAATTTAATATACCTAATTTGTCGAAAATGACGGCGACGTGGTTCGCCACCTGTCACGTCCTGATTCTCACGAGGGCGAGAAGCGACCAACGGAGAGCTGTTTCGCTGCGATGAATGGTAGCGGATGGAGCTCTGTGGTCTCTGCCAACTCCTGCGGGGGATAGGCGTGAATATATTTAAAAAAATTACTAAATTTGCCTTTATAGACACCTATATCTGGCTGTTTTTCAACTAAGCACTTAATATAGTTACTTATTAACATCTGGTATGTATGTTAAAAAGATTATAATGGAGTCACACCATTATTATTTTAGAGTTTACATCTAGGTTTTCAATCATAGTACTAAGCCAGTTACCAAATACTCTTTCTTCCTTCCAAATCGGTTGCGTAGTCTTAATAAAACCATTATATTATTAGCAGTAGCGGACAAAGCCCGTTAGAGACCCGAGGCTATAAAGCTGAATGAGGTTACTTAACTCAGAAGTTGATTTAATTTTTAAATTAAAACCTTTTTAAATTAAATTATTGTTTTTAATTATTTATATTACAAATTACTTATAATTAAACCCTTTAGCACAGGACTTGGGAGAATAAAAAATACTAATTGCAACTGGAACTGAACGAAAACTGAATAGACTTCAGATGCATTAGCAGTAGAAGTTATTTTAATTTGAAAATTATAAACCACTAGTACAGGCTGTACTTATTTGTATCTATGGAACCTCATTTCTTAGGTTGGCAATAGCTGAGTACCAATGTAATCTTTAAAATATTTACAGCTTTGTTTAGGATTTTATCAAGGGAATGTGTAGACATTTGGAGACCTCTTTCGCTCCCTCGTTAGTCCGCCACTAATGATTACTACTGATTTTTAAATTACAATATATAAATATATATATCATACATTTTACGTAGAGTCTAACGGAATAATGCTCTGTGCTATTGTACCCGAGGGAGACACGCGCCAAACAACATGTGCGGATTTGACATGTCGGGCTGTCGGCTATGGAGAAGGTTTTTTTTTAAGTCGCTTTATTTTTTTTTGGACTTTAATTATAACAAATCTCAAACTTTTCGCGCATTGTGTATTCAAAAAAGGATACAAAGTTTTTCATATTAATTTTTTATTAATATATGTATGTAGAATTTCCATACATCTAGTGTATTCTAGAAAATTTTATATTCGTTAAAACCGAAATAAGTTTAGACGATTGGACTTGTGGACTGCCATAGTCTGTTGATAATGATGAAATTTTATAAACAGTATCAATATAGTAAAATGATTTGCTTTTTTTATTTAAATTAATTTATCTATTTTTTTTTTGGAATAAACAAAAGTCCTCTTCCACACGTGGTTAGCCTTTGAGGCAGCGCGTCGTGCGTGTGCGCAGTTATAATTAGTTTACGCAGTGTCTTTATCTCCCCTCGTGTCGGTGAGGGTACTATACGTGGTTTCCAACTCCGCTTACACTAGGAGCTAGCTACAGAAAAAAATATTATGTATTAAATTTTACTGGCTGAAAATTTTTTTACACTACTACTATAAAAAATATACTTATTTATACTATCTAATTGCATATACACCTTTCTATTTTCAGGCTCAGCAAGGATTCCAGGATTTTTCCAAGATTTGATTCCAGGCTGTTTTGAAGGTTCACTTGGAAGACTGGTGTCCAGAAATATGTAGTTCATATTATTAAATTATTAAAAAATAAAAATTTAGAGACGACCGATTGGCTCAGTGGCGCAGCCCTCCGCCCACGGAGTCAAAGGTCGCGGGTACGATTCCCGCATCAGAATAAATATATGGATTTATAAATATTTATTCCGAGTCTGGTAACCCCCCCCAATCCGTTTTTCCTTTCCTGCCCGTGTGTTCCTTTCCTTGTCTACCGTGCCAATGGATGCATGGCTAGGGGCAAGCCTAGTCACAAGCATGCCAACTGTCCCCGGATCGGGCTCCCCCGGGTACTATGGTGCCTTACCTGAGCATGCAGGGCTCTGCTGGGGCTCCTCCATCCTCCCTTGCGGCTCGTGGGATTCACTTAGACGAATTTAATATACCTAATTTGTTGAAGATGACGGCGACGTGGGTCGCCACCCATCACATCCTGATTCTCACGAGGACGAAAAGTGACAAATGCAGAGCCGTTTCGCTGCAATGAATAGTAGTGGATGGAGCTCTGTCGTCTCTGCCAACCCCTGCGGGGATAGGCGTGAATATATAAAAAAAAACTCAGAGAAATGTATTCAAAAGATCACCAACATGTATCCAAGCAAAAGGAGAAGAGGTCGCCCTGTGAGGATATAGGAGGAGATCAGGGATTTTCTCTGATATTTTATTTCAAAATAAAAGACTTTTATTATTATTATTTAAGTTGTATTTTACATCGTAAATGTTATTTTGTTTTATCTTAAATTCTTATAAACTTATTCTATTTTTTCTGTATTGTAAAAATATAATACTTTACATTTTGCATTCATATCTGGTTCTCTTTTTTAGTATTGTTAGCTACGTTATATTGTTGTCATTTAATACATATTAATATTTATAGGCTCAGCTCCTTGACTTTCTAATCAGGGGTGTGCCAACCCTTCATTAGCATTTTAAAACGGGGACCACTCCAAGCTTCAAACATATTTTGTTCCACACAACAATGGACTAAAATGTATTATATATACGTGTCAAAATAGCTCGGATCCTTTGATTTAAGTGCAAAACAGCTCTTTTTTCGATGCAAAAAATTGAGGTGTCGCTGTAGTGACCCAAAGTGAAATATTTATGTGGGTCAGCCCTGGATTCTTTTGTCGTAACACGGATTGTGCTACAGATTGTATTGTTCACATTGTCTGTTTGTAACTCATTGTTAGAGGCAGAGCTCTTTCCCGGGGTGCGGTATGAATTGACAGATTTGATTCCGCTCGTAAAACCGTATGTATTGTACTGATACATTCGTAAATGTATCACTAATGCATTAAAACCTTTTATATTATATTACTTTGTTTTACATTCGTAATATTCAAATTTAAAATGAAAAAGAAATAAATTGTTATAAAACAATTAGTTCGATTTGAAGGTATTATAATAGTTCGACTGAGGTCTTTTGAATAGACATATCACTCGTCGGGCACAAAACATTGATATATATATATATATATATATATATATATATATATATATATATATATATATATATATACACACACACCGAGTGCTAGATAACAGACGAGGCTCTGATAATAACGCTATAACCCCGTTGAAGGCAGGTTTCAGCGAGCCTTGGGGTCTATAATAACTCCAAAAAAATGTCTGCTGCAGAAGGCAACGGGAAACCGGTGGGTACGAAGCACTCCCCATGGTAAAAACCATAAAAGATATTGAGTTATGAGATATCCCTTAGCAGTTCCAATAATGTATTTTTTATTTTCTTTTATATTTAGTATTTAGTAACTTTTTATATTTAGTATTTTCTATTTTCTAAAAAAGCCCACTTATATAGAAAATAGAAATAATAAATCAAACAACTTTAAACCTTCATATATATACGAACATTTCATTTTTACATTTGTAGGCATTTCATTTTTATTTATCAACTAAAAACAACTTAGTAGTAAATTGTTCTTTGTTATATTATAGGCACGCATGGGTGAACAATATTGCCAACGATTTTAAAGCTTCTTAACAAATGCTTAAGTAGAAAAGCGGATTTCTTGTTCGTTGTGACACCACTCTGAAATATAATATAAATAGAAACGCTTATTTGTGACACACCTTTATAACAGAGAGAGAGAAAAATTAAACCTAAAATGTGCCACAAAATGGTTCTTGTTCAGCGTAAATAAGGCTCTCTATTAGAGCACCTGGCCCTGGTTTTCAGCTAGAATCAATGTAGCTAGATCGCGGATCACACTGATTAGGTGGGATAAAATATTATATACATACATACATACATACATACATATCGTCAGGTCTGTCTCCCTGTAGGGTTAGGCAGAGACCACAGATCTCCATCCGCTACGATCCCGACACACCTTTCTTGCTTCGTTCATACTCATCTATCCTTCCTCTCACATTCATCGTAGCGAAATGGCTCTCCGTTAGTCACCACTCGCCCTCGTGGGAATCAGGACGTGACGGGGGGCGAACCGCGTCGCCGTCATTTTTTGACGAATTAGGTATATAAAGATTCGTCATAGTGAATCCTACGAGCCGCAAGGGAGGATGGAGGTCAGCCCACGCAGAGCCCCGCATGCTGAAGTAAGCAACTATAGTACCCGGGAAAGCCCGATCCCAGGACGGTCGGCACGCTTGCGACTAAGCTCGCCCCTAGCCACGCATCTTTTGGCACGGGAGACTGTGGATTAGCGGAGAGGAAGGGAAAGGATAGAGAAGAATGGAAAGGGCAGGAACGGAAATGCGGATTGGGGGGTTACCGGACTCGGAATAAATATTTTTAAATCCGTGCATATATTTTTTTCCGATGCGGGAATCGAACCCGCGATCATTGACTCCGCGGGCGGAGGGCCCCGCCACTGAGCCAATTTATTATTTCTGTTTCAATTACTAATTCCTTATTCTACCACCCGACATCATTCACTATCGTTCTCATAAAATATCATAATTAACTGATAATATTTTATTTATTTTTATCACAAAAGTTACAGTTATAGACTACAGATTAAATAAAATATAAGATAACGAACATGCGACCGATTGGCTCAGTGGCGGGGCCCTCCACCCGCGGAGTCAATGGTCGCGGGTTCGATTCCCGCATCGGAATAAATATTTATATGGATTTATAAATGTTTATTCTGAGTCTGGTAACCCCCCAATCCGCATTTCCTTTCCTGCCCCTTCCTTTCTTCTCTATCCTTTCCCTTCCTCTCCGCCAATCCACGGTCTACCGTGCCAATGGATGCATGGCTAGGGGCGAGCCTAGTCGCAAGCGTGCCAATCGTCCCGGGGTCGGGCTTCCCCGGGGACTATGGTGCCTTACCTCAGCATGCAGGGCTCTGCTGGGGCTGATCTCTATCCTCCCTTGTGGCTCGTGGGATTCACTAAGACGAATTTAATATACCTAATTTGTCGAAAAATGACGGCGACGTGGTTCGCCACCCGTCACGTCCTGATTCTCACGAGGGCGAAAAGCGACCAATGACGAGCCGTTTCGCTGCGATGAATGGCAGCGGATGGAGCTCTGTGGTCTCTGTCAACCCCTGTGGGGGATAGGCGTGAATATATAATATAATAATAATAATAATAACGAACATGCAAAATAATTTAAGGTAAACCTGATGTCCAGTTACAACTATACACAACAATTACAATGAATATTTAACAATAACAATATAAGAGACTTATGATTTCATATATATGTACGATTAGGTAGACAAGCACAAAAAAGAAGAAAAATAAGACAGAAACAAAAATTAAGATAAATATGTAAGAACATAAAGATAAGTTTTAAAAGAATTTAAACTAATAATAAAAATATCTGTGCGAGCACATAATATAATAATATATAATATACAATTATAGCTTCTACACATTCTGCTTATCGGACTATTTTGTGAGACATTATTGTTGGAGTCGAGTAAATTTTGTCTTATTGCAATTCATACGGTGAGTGTAGGGATCCGAAGACCCAATTTATTTCCCCTTTGCTTATTTGCTACCTCCGCTTTCATTAAGTCCTTCTTCATCTTATTTATTGTAATACTTACACTGTCTATGCAAAGCTTCTGCGTTACCTCAGTCGTACAGATGTTGATGGACATCCGTGTATACTATATTCTATAATACAAGTTTAAGAAATGCAATTGTGTCTTTATTTATAACAGTATCTAAGTCAATGCGTGATGCACTTTTGGCAAGCAAAGCTTCCTCATAGCTGACGCTTTACATTAAACAACCGTGGCCATTACAATCCAAAATCGACTTTAAATGTTAGCCAATTCAGTGGATTATTGTTTGCTAAAGACACCAAATGACATTTCGAGAAATTACACGCGAATTCTTAGACTAGAATAAACACAGTAACGTATTGAAATCGGTCAGACAGTCGTTGTACTTAGCCGAGTTCAGACGCAGTTTGGATATTTCAATACTTCGTTAATATTAAAGGTTTCAAAGTGCTATTATAACATGAATACCAAAAAACATAAAAATAAAAACCGTGGTCAACCTAATCCAATTCCCCATGAGAAATTGGATACTAGAGAAGCAGCTAAGACAATTGAGGATCCCCAAAATTCTGATAATACTACAAAAAAAGAAGTTTTCCAAGATGTTAGTGATTTAAAGTCTGTTGAAGAAATACAGCCACTTGTTGACACTCCTATTAAACCCAAAAGAAATAAAGGAAAGAAAAAGAAGTCGGATATTGTTTTGGAACAAGATGATGGTATAACAGTGAAAGATATAGATAATATAAAAACAGAAAATATATTGGACAGTAAAAAGGATGTTTCAAAACCAAGTGATGATCAAGAAGATTGTAATATGCAACCAAATGCCCGCAAAAAGAAGAATAAAGGAAAAAAGGAACATAAACATTCAAGCGAAGAAGTAAAAAAAGATCCACTTGAAATTAATACAACAGTTATCGACGAAAACAAGAATAGTGAAAACAAGCCATTGACAGATACTGATGAAATGCATACAGATGCAAAATTACCGAAGAAGAAGAATAAAAAGAAAAAACGAAGACTTGATTCAGAAAAATCTGATAAGGCTGACGAAATTATTTCTTGCACTAAGGCATTTCAGGAATTTGTAAATAAGAATGAAAATCATAATACAGATGACAAGGAGATAAAAACTGATAACATCAAGCTAAATAGTGACAAAAACGAAAAGGGACAAGTCGAAAACTTAATTAATGAAGTCAAAAGTTTTGATGAAATGTTTGAAACAAATATAAAACCCGAAGAAAAATGCACCCAGATCGATGAAATAAAATTAAAAAATGATACTTGTATTCAAAAAAAGAAAAAGAAGGAGAAAAAACATCCACCAAAACCTAAAACTGACGATAGTGTAATTTGTGAACAAACAGTTAGTTTGGATAGGCATAAAGGAGAAACCTCATTTGTATGTGATGTTAGTAAACCTGATAATATTTCTGACGATGGCGAGCAACCTAAAGAGAAATTGGTTCACTCAGCGAATGTAGAACACCAAGATCTCACGCCAAAAGCTAAAATAGCTAAACCAGTACAGAAAAGATCTAAAAAAAATCGTGCACAACCAGCAGACATAATGGAAAAAGAAAGTAATACATTAACAAATATTAATGATAAAACATTTGAAGAAGCCATAAATGCTTCCATATCACCTAACTTAGAAAATGAAAAAGAAGTAAAAGGTGAAAATAAACTAAATTTTATTATGAAAAATAAGGAAGTTGCTTCACTAGCAACAGAAACCTCAACAAATATACCAAAGGAAGACATAGATAATATTCTTAAAAATACGAAAAACCTTACTATGGAGGAAACAAATATTTACTCCCTGGATGATGCCATCAAAGAAACTTGTGGTGAGCTTTTTGAAAACCTAAAAACAAGAAAAGAATTAGAAAGTGATTCAAAAGCAGTTTTTGATGTAAAAACTGCGCCTGATAACAAATCTGAAGAAAATAAACATTTACAAACACCGGAAACGCAATTTAGTATCGAGGATGGATTGGCAGCTGCAATACAAACTTTAGCTAATGATGAAACTTCTAACAATGATAGAGGAAATATAGGCAGCAGTTCAACACAAAATATTCAACAATCGTCTATCACTGATTTAAGAGATCAAACAACTACAAACGAAGATAGTGTTAACACTCCAGATTGCATAGAAATACCGCGTTCAAGTAGTCAACAAATTTTGGACGATAATAATAATAATACAATTATACATGAATTAACATCAACGGATGAAATCAAATTAGGTATACCGGTACTCACTTCGAATATGATTCAGGGATCTGGGGAAACACCTGTAACTACACCAAAAATAATACCTTCTAATATTAATGTTACCGAAATAGAAACGATACCTAATAAGGAAAAAAACGCGGAAAAAACCGATCTTAAGTCTAAAATGATGGAAGTTAATCAAGACTTGGAAGATATAAGAATATCCTTAGAAAAATCTCTAGCAGAATTGACATCCGTAGATAAAAGTGAAACAAATGTTGCCAAACTATCTACTGATAATATTGAAACTAAAAATATTGAGGACACCTTAATTAGTGACAATACTAAATTCGAGGATACTACAGTTAAACCTTTAGCTGACCGATTAAATGAAATCGAAAATAAATGCACAGAGTTTGCAACTAAACTCACTGACATTGCCTCAGATCAAAAATCAACTTCAACTCCTCCTATTTGCCCAGCTCGAAAGGATCGTAAAAATAAAGGAAAAGCAAAGAAAAAGGGTAAAAAGGAACCCGAATTAAGCAATACCCAAAACACAAATGTTGCATCAAACACCTCATCAACATCAACTAATGATTCGAAAAGTGAAAACAAAAACGAAGAAAAATCAGAAAGCTCTAAAGAGAAAGTAAAACAACAAGCAACTTGCGGGAATTCAGATCAAACTAACTCAAAAAACGGTGAGGCACCTCAAATGAGTTACGAACCAATAGATAACTTTGAAGATGCTCTTACGTCTAGTGTAGATGATGTTAACAAAACTTTTGATATTATTGCCAATGAAATAAGTAACCAAACGCATAATCATCAAGAACATCAGCCCCATAACAATCCAGAAATAAGTATAACGCCTCCTGTTGAAGATACAGAGAAAGAAGACAATCAAAATAAAACAAATCCAGTTTCACAGCCAAAAAACTTATTAGGCCATCCCAACATTCCTGTACAATCGAATAAAACAGATTACAAAAAGGAAAAGAATAAAACGCCTAACTCTAGAGAAGCTAAAGTCAACATAAAGGACTCTGTTGAAATAGATACAAACGGTACAGCTAAAAAGCATTCAAAAGAATGCCAAACAAATAACAAACGCAAACCGTCAAAAGACAACTATATAGAGTCTTTTTCATATATGACAAATGAAAACGAAGAATACGTGTATAAATATAGTTTCCGCAAGGTATTTCTTACTAGCGCTTGTCACGTGTGCAAGAAGGAGCTCAAGCAAACGAGAGTGCCATGCAAATTCTGTAATTTGGTTTTCTATTGTTGTCAAAAGCACAAAGATGAAGATTGGTCACAACACCAATCGCTTTGTTTTGCAGTATCTACAATAGTTCATTTGAAAGGTACGTGTTATAGATTTTTTATATAGTTATTAAGATTGTAGCTATCTACAACACAATAAACACTTCGGGAACAAATTCGTGGAACGCGCTTTGATACTGCGTCTCCCGCGCCCCGCGCCCCGCGCTCTTCTCTCGCCATGTATATGATAGGTCCGCTATTGTAAACAAAAAAGAGTATAAATCCAGACTGCAGTTGCATCACTTCTCAGTTAAGATACTACCTCTTACAAGATTCTATGCAAACGTAAGCTGGACGTCACCTGGTCAGATGGAGCGATTTTTTTTTATGGGATAGCAAGGCAAGTGAGCAGGCGTTTCATCCGATGAAAAGCGATGTTTACAACACTCGAGACATCGCTGCGGTTACCGCCGCTCGCGCCGCGCATTTCAGCGCTTGGACGCGGGGCGGCCATTTTGAAATCAATTTCGTTTCAACAGCGCTCGTTTTCACACGTGTACTCTCTTGGAGAATTGTTTACTTTGAATTGTATATTGTACTATAACAACCTATTAAATACATTTAATTTCAAACTATACAGACCACTGATTAACCCCTGAGTTATACAAGCAATCGACGCCGCCTTCTTAGACATTTGCATCACAATGCGTTACCAACCTTTTAAAATTTGAGTAGGCTTTATTAGAAGTTATTAATGGAGTCAGGCGTTACTTTGCGGAAATCCATCACTATATGGACAGTCAAAAGTTTTACTTAGCTAAGATCCGCGACAAGCAAAACAATAACAGAAAATTAATAATGTGTGTTTTTTCCGTTGGGTTTAGTGGATTATTTGGAACTTTAAACCAAAAACTTACCGAAAATCGGCCATCAACACTCCACCCACCAACCACTATACACAACGCCAAACACACACTATCACTTTTCCATCTTGTACACGACACGTGTTTCGCCCCAACACGAGGCATCTTCAGGTATAGTAGACTCTACGGAAGACTTTTCGGTTGTCTTCCGTAGAGTCTACTATACCTGAAGATGCCTCGTGTTGGGGCGAAACACGTGTCGTGTACAAGATGGAAAAGTGATAGTGTGTGTTTGGCGTTGTGTATAGTGGTTGGTGGGTGGAGTGTTGATGGCCGATTTTCGGTAAGTTTTTGGTTTAAAGTTCCAAATAATCCACTAAACCCAACGGAAAAAACACACATTATTAATTTTCTGTTATTGTTTTGCTTGTCGCGGATCTTAGCTAAGTAAAACTTTTGACTGTCCATATTTATTAGAAGTGCCAATGTTAGTTACTTTAATGTATTTCTAAAGATTGAAAACAGGAAGTTTCGAAGAAATTCAGCCTATAACTTGTCATAATTGGTATAAGAAGGCAAACGAGCAGGCGTGTCACCCGATGGAAAGCCAACGCTTATCATAGACATCCGCATTATCATAAGCATCGCAGAAGCGTTGCCGGCTTTCAAAAAATGTGTAGGCTTGTATTTTGAATTTATCATTTTAATGTTATACCATTTCGGTACCACCTCCTTCCGTAGGGGTAGGTAGAGACCACAGATCTCCATCTGCTACAATCTCGGCGTAATTTCCTTGCTTCCTCCACACTTATTACTCTCTTCATGCAATCCCGCCGGTTAAGGGTACTCTGATTATTAAAAACGCACCGTACTGGATCGTAATTGATTCAGATGGTGGGGATGAATCTTTTCTTTGTGTCGAGTTGTGAGGTGGTGGAATTCAGCGGTCAGAACTTTTTTGAACAATACCTGGGAGTACTCACCATGGTAAGATCGATAAAAGATGCTGAAAGATGAGATATCCTTATGGAGTGATAAATGATTTAACCTGTCGCGTGATAGAACACAATTAACACTGCCCATAGACATCCGCAACACCATAGGTATTGCAGATTTGTTGCCGACCTTTGAGACATGAGATTTTTGAAGTTTGCAATAGATATTTTTTAGAATCTTTACACTTGATACCAACTTGTGTATAAACTTTTGCAGACCAGAAGTACATCTATGCGGATGCAAAGAACATGCTAGGTCAGAACTACCGTCTGGTAAGGATGCAGATGATCCTGTCTTGCGAGAAGGTGTTGAAGAGGAAGCTAGTACCGTGGGAGCAGGAAGCGTTACTCTACCCGCGACTGTGTGCGGATGTAAAGTGCAGGGAATGGAGACAGTCCAAGTTGTCTGATTGTGAAGGTTGCGGTCAGGTGGGATTGTTATTAACAAATTCTAGACATACACCTGCGATCACAAACACTCAAAGAAAAAAATTTAGTCCTAAAATGTATCCATGCGCAAACGTAGGTTTTCCTTAGTTATGTTTATTTTATACAGATATCCTTTTAGTATTTTTGGATGATTCAATATCAATATCAGCCCGCGGCAGTCCACTGCTAGACAAAGACCTCACTCAAGATGCACCACTTGTCTCTGCCAGCCGGCTTGCGCAGATCGTCCCTCCATCTAGCAGGGGGGCGTACTACACTACGTTTGCCGACTCACGGTCTCCACGTCAGAACTCGTCTACTCCAACGATTGTCGGTTCTCCGACAGACGTGTCCAGTCCATTGAGACTTTAGTCCGCTTAATTGAAGAGCTATGTCGGTCACTCTGGTTCTCCGGCGAATTTCTTCATAGCGAATTATATCCACCAGAGAAACTCCGAGCATAGCCCTCTGAGCGACTTTGAGCTTGTGAAGGAGATGGACCGTCAGTGTCCATATTTCGGCACCGTACGGGCAGGACGCATTGCCTAAATGCTGCCCAGCCGAACTGAATCCTTCTCTCGGCTTCTTTCTCGAAGTTGTCTCCATCCAATCGCACTATCTGGCCAAGGTAGACACATTCATGGACAACTTCGAGAATTTTACCATCGATCACGGTCGGTTCTGGCTCAATATGGTGATTTATCATGATTTTAGTTTTATTTTTTATCATCCAAAATATAATTTTGGATGAATAATACCTAATAATAAAGATCTATTTCGGTTTTGGATATTTTCTACATATATGTGAGTAATTTATCTATTTTAGTTACTTGGCTCGGTCACAACTGTGTAAGTGTAACAGTGAATTGGGTTACCAGCATTAAGTAACAACGGTGTACCCATTTTATTTTTAGGATTACATTTATAGCTTAAAGTTTACATTACAAATTAAAGCAGTAAGTGGAATAAAGCTATTGAAACTGTCATAGATCTTAGGCAGCCGCTGAAAAAAAAATTTTGAAAATTTTTTTCAAAAAAATTTTTTTTTTTTCAAAAAAAACTTGCAATTTACATTTAAACATACAATTACATATAAAAGTGGTAGTAACATTAAAACAGATCTTCGCAAGCCGCTGAAAAATATTTTTTTTTGAAAAAAAATAGCAGGAATGTTGTTGTATTCTTTCTCTTCTCTTTTCTTGTATATCCCCATGTCATAATCAGATGGAAACACCGCAGGTGGTACGTGGCAGAAAAGTGCGAGTAAATCGCACGGTGACTGACGGCCAGCCATCTTTTTTATGGGATCGGTGGGCAAACGAGCAAGTGTGTCGCCTGATAGAAAGCAATCAACGCCGCCCATAGACAACCGCGACACCGCAGGAGTCGCGGAAGCGTTGCCGGCCTTTTAGGTATGTGTAGGCTTGATTTTTAAAGGTGCCAATGTCGTATCGGTTCGGAAAGACCGCCGAAGGTAGCTGGTTCCACAGAGTGGCGGAGCGTGGAAAGGTGTTTCGAGAGAAACGCAGATCGCCACTCATCCACTTGGTGGGATGAAACTTTTCTTTACAGCGAGTTGTACGGTTGTGGAATTCGGCGGCTGGAATTATTCCAAACAATTCCTCGGAGTTACCCATGATAAAAGCGGTAAAAAATGCTGAGAGATGAGACATCTCTCCACAGCGCTAGAGAATCAAGCCGATCGGTGAGATCTTGTTCATCGACGATTCGGATCGCACGATTTTGTATGCGGTCAAATGGAAGAAGTTGATACTGGGTAGTCCCGGCCCAGAGGTGAGAACAGTATTCCAAGTGTGGCCTGCCTTGTGCCTTGTACAGTTGGAGGCAATGGGCAGATGTGAAATACTGTCTCGCTCTACTGAGCACACCCAGATTTTTCGAGGCCAGCTTGATTTTTTTCAGATTTCATACTGTACCGATCATCCAGAACATCTCCCCTCAACACACGAGCGTTGGTGCAAGTCCTATGCTTTATATCAAAAGTTGGTGCTATACCAACAGACTTGCGGCAGATTGGAACCAAAGCTGCCGAGTAGAGTGATGAAAGAAGGTTACATTATCCCGGAGAAGATCAACGAAGTGCTGGCATCGATGTATGAAGACAAGATAGGTTAGATTTTGTTGTGATGATTATTATTAATGAAGTCAGGCGTTACTTTGCGGAAATCCATCACTATATGGACAGTCAAAAGTTTTACTTAGCTAAGATCCGCGACGAGCAAAACAATAACAGAAAATTAATAATGTGTATTTTTCTGCTGGATGAAGTTGATTTATTTGGAACTAAAATCAAAAACTTACCGAAAATCGGCCATCAATTCTTTACCCACCAACCACTATACACAACACCAAACACACATTACGACTTTTCCATATTGTAAACCACACATGTTTCGCCCCAACACGACGCATCTTTAGGTATAGTACTCTACGGAAGACAACCGAAAAGTTTGTCTTACTTCCTGACTTTTGTTTGGTGTTGTGTATAGTGGTTGGTGGGTGGAGAATTGATGGCCGATTTTCGGTAAGTTTTTGGTTTAAGTTCCAAATAAATCCACTTCATCCAGCAGAAAAACACACATTATTATTTTTCTGTTATTGTTTTGCTTGTCGCGGATCTTAACTAAGTAAAACTTTTGACTGTGATGATTATGTTAAGATTTTTTATTAATTTATATGCCGTTTTATTACAAATAGTAACAAATGGAAAAATGCTAGTTTAGAAGTTAAGTAAAGGAGGTTAATGTTGAAAATCTAATCCTCTCACCGGACATCTTTTGTACAAAGTCCATCGTACGATTCGTGACCTATGACCTCAATTTATGAGGTCGAATTAATTATGTAAGTATATTTATGTAATTCATACCAAATTCTTTAATCAATCTTTCCCAGTACATGCTGTTCGGTTATGGAATTTGTTGCCGCTGGAGGTGAGACAAGTAAACTCTCTCCCGATTTTCAAAAACTTGTCAATTTTCTATCTTTATAAATATAGAAAATTGACAAGTTTTTGAAAATCGGGTAATAAAAAGTATCTTTTTATTTATTTGTTTATTATTTACGGTTAACTTATTTATACGTATATACTTATATTTTTCCTTATGTCTATTAAATTTGTTTATCATTAATTTTTTTCTCCTGACGATTATGTATCACCAGCCTACATCAAATTATCCTTTAACACTGTGTCCATCCTACGGTTGTCTGGAAGAAATCGCTATTAACGATAAGATCGCGCCATTTGTATATAAATATTACAATTAATAATTGTATAACTTTGTTTTTGGTGTACAATAAAGCGTATATCTGTCTATCTATATAACATGTCATATAATTAGTTCGGAATTCTCAAGTTGCGTTACACTGCATCTCCGTGAAGGTGGGGAATGGTGGCAGAAAATCAATTTCTTTGCTTAATAAGTAGAGTTTTAGACTGAGCCATAGCCCAGTTCCGTCTGTAAATACTGCAAGTATTTTTTTTATGGGATAGTAAGGCAAACGAGCAGGCTTGTAGCCTGATGGAAAGCAATCAACGCCGCCCATATACATCCGCAGCGCCACTGGATTCACAGAAGCGTTGCCGGCCTTTAAGATATATGAAGGCTTGTTTTTTGAAGGTGCCAAATTCGTATCGATCCGGAAATACAGCTGAAGGAAGTATGTTTATATGTAATATGTTATAATTTAATGTTTTATGTACTGCAGCCCTTAATAATGTTTTTAAATATAATTTTTAATTATTCATCAGACATGTCCGACATCCAATACGCAGCCCTGACGCAACTCGCGACCGCACCACTCACCACCGCTTACTGCCACCAACTCTACCGTCAGATGGTTAATTACTCTAACGGAATCACTATGGTAAGCAAATGTGGAATATGAGTTGTAAGCGGGAACAATCATAGCAGAGTTTCATTCATTAGTGGCAGAGCCACGCTGTAGACGAATACTTTGTCAAGAATGGCGTATTATTTGTCTGTAGCATAAATGGACCGGCTCGCTCGGGGAAGTACAACACTCCCGCAGAAAACCGGCGTCTGAGTGGTAGCCTAGCTACCGCGCTTCGTCCGGTGACCGAATAATAATCATCCTTAAAGGCCAGCAACGCTTCTGCACTGCCTATGGCGGATGTCTATGGGCGGCGTTGATTATTTTCCATCAGATGACACATCTGCTCGTTTGCCTTCCTATTCCTTAAAAAAAGGAGTGAAAGATTTAAGGTCAACTGTAGATACATATAAGAAAAAAGAGATAGGTCATAGGACTCTTGGTAGATGTGAAATAATAAGGACGGCTCGGTCTCTACCGTATGCTCATGGCCACGTGTAAGTGATCTTGTATAGAGTCGATTGGAGGGGATTATTAAGACTTCAATTTTTGTTTACTTATATACAACTATTATGCCAGTGTCAAGTAAAATACAAATATATCCAATCTCTTGAAATGTCCAAGTCAGCTTATCACGTTGCGTCTTGATAAATTAGTGGCCATTTTACCAAAACCTTCTATGGACTTTTTCAGTAAACTTAAAAAGTTACGATACACGCATTTATATCATATCACTTCACTTATACACCTTAATCGATCTATATTGCATAATATGCCACGCAATTAAACAATATAACTGATAATAATATAAGATTATGAAAATGAAATAAAAACACAACGTCACTGATGTAAGTTGGCGGGAAAAGTCCGACACTTGCTTATTTTTGACAGCCATGTTTTTTTTATGCAATGGACATTGAAAAGGTATCCAGACACGATCAACTTAAAGTGAACTAGTTATATAATTTTTGGGAATTCAATGTTACGATGGAAATTTCCACCATTATGCAAAGAAGGGTTAAGTTTTCACTTCTGGCGGCGGTCCTCATGGCTGCCTCCTATTTTTTTATTTGCATATGTTTTATATTTGTATAAAACGTTTTATTTGAATAAATATATTTCGGATCTCTTCCAGAAGTCAACGTTTACAATCCACGCAGTGGGTGCAGAGCTGCAATTCGAGGCGGACACCCTCAATAAATGGGAGGTGTTCTTCCTCCATCTGAAGCCAGATGTCAAGGAGTTGAAGGTGGTGCTCATAGGACCGGAGTTGAACCCGTCTGAATTACCTCTAGATCTGCTGGGTAAAATTAAGTATGTCCCGATATTGTCCGCTTAGATTACTCTAGTTTTTTAAAGGTGAACTTTAAATTGCATATGGAAAGGAGAAGATGAGCAGATGTTACTATGTGTAACTGGTGACATAGGGTAGTGGTGTGTGGAATGGAGAAGAACCTGGATCGCTATTTAAATCCCAGCTCTTCCAAAAACTGTTATCAACAAAGTAAATATAATCTTATTAAGAAAAGGAGTTTCTTTAGAATATTTTTAATTTTCTTCCACCAAGATAACGCGCCCAATTGGGTCAGTGGCCTCCGCCCGCGGAGTCAATGGTCGACCTTTAAGGAAAGTGACATTATGGGAGTGGGGAGGGGGGAGGGGAGGTTGTTGGGCCTCCGGAACTCAGACCGCTCACCGTACGAAGCGCGGTAGCTAAGCTACCACTCAGCTACAGCTCTTTAATGACGATGTCATAGAGTTTTTACGACAATTTTAAAAAATTAACGCATTGAACAATTGTGGTGATGACAAAAAAGCACTATTAATTGAAATTCATTTAGAAGGGGCAGCTTTGTTATTCTACCAAAAAAAAAGTAATATAATATAAAAGGTTTTAATGCATTAGTGATACATTCGTGAATGTAGCACTACAGTACCCCTAACCGGCGAGTTTCCATGAGGAGGAAGTAAGGAAAGTATGCTGAGATCGTAGCAGATGGATATCTGTGGTCTCTGCCCACCACTACGAGGAACAGGCGTGACGATATGTATGTATGTGGTTATTCCAAACCGAAATCATGTAGAGCGCTACGGAAAATTCCCGTAGCGCTCTACATGATGATACGATAAACGGAATCCTTTATCTGTATGGTTTATTAGTTTTTTAATTTTTATTTTATTAACAGATTGTGCAACGCCTGTCGCATCAACAAACGACGTGTGGTGTTCAGCTTCCAGGATAAACAGACATACCACGAGTACTGCTCCGGCGATGACTTTGGGCTTCCCGACATTGGTATGTATAGATTAAGCAGATAGACGGTCGATAAGTGAGATAAATAAAAAAAATTATTTAACCTTTGAAACCAATTGGCTCAGTGATGGGGCCCTCCGTCCGCGGAGTCAATGATCGCGGATTCGATCCCCGCATCGGAACAAATATATGTATGGATTACAAATATTTATTCCGAGTCTGCTAACCCCGCCAATCCGCATTGGACAAGCGTGGTGGATTCACGTCCGTTCCTCCGTAAATGGAGAGGCCCGTACTCAGCAGTGGGATATATGTGGGCTGTTAAAAAAACCTTTGAAAAGTGCCGGACTCAACGGCTGTCTTCCTAGTCCAGCGTTTGCCAACTACCGTGTCGCGACACATTAGTGTGTCACAAGACCGTATTAGGTGTGTCGCGATCTATTTCGCGATATACAAATACGATATTTGGATGTATTTCTCACTTTAACGATCAAAAATTTTGCATGTATGTTAGTCGCGAATTTGTAGAGTTTATTAGTGTGTCGCTTAGTATAAAAGGTTGAGAACAGGTGATTTAGTCTGTCAAGTTGAGGATACCTCGTATTCAGGCGTAATGTGTGTCGTTATACATTATTTATAACGTATAAGTGGTATAGAGAGTAAAATATTTAATTCAGTGACTTATAACATGAAAATCAGTTTCTTTGCTCAACGAGTAGAAGTTTTTATTGCATTATTTCATATATATATATATATATATATATATATATATATATATATATATATATATATATATATATATATATATATATATATATATATATATATATATATGTACGTATAAACATATATACATTAGCCACATTTTAATATATGTATCTATATAAAAGTTACATGCACAACAGAGTTATAAAAATATATGTAAGGACAGAAAAACTATTACTTATGTTTGTAAATAAATTAGGGATTATTTTTTTTAAATCGAGCAGGAGGATAGAAAATATATATATATATAAGAGGAAAATTAACTGATCTGTGTGTCTGTTTTCCATTTCCAGTTTGCGCCTTCAATCCCGGCATCCAAAGATCTGTTAACTACAACGAGAAAGACACTTGGTCCTCTACCATCAGTTGCATCATGAAGCTGAAAACTCCATTCGTTATCACCTCCTACACTAAAGAAGAGTTGCAAAGAGATGTGAACGCTATCAGCAGCTATGTAGAAGATTACAAAGTTATTTCTGCACCAAACTACAATCCGTTCGCCAGTGTCAGACCTGATAGAAACTTCTTGTCTGATGATGAAACCCCGCTGTTGTTCAAGAATTATTGTCTCTCTGTTCTGTGTGGTATTTGATTGTTATTTATTTTTGTTTATTAAATTATTGTTATACCTACGTTATTAAATATTGTTTAGTTTGAAATTTATTATATGTCATAAAAATATTTCCTTTTTTCATTCAATAAATTAACGTTTACTCTGTTTTTAATTTTCACACAAGTTTTTTTTGAAAGTAGACTACCAATTTTAACAGTTAAAAGTAACTAAAAATATATAAAATAATAGAAAAATATTCATAATTGAGCTAACGTTGATTTAATTCGAATAATCTTGCATCAACGTTGTCAAGCTTTCAAATTGTGTCAGTTAGAAAAAGTAGCCAAGATCAATGGCTTAACTAAGCGCTTAAAACGCTGTAGTTTATCCTATCCTATCCTACAGAATTAGTAAATACTACGACTTAGCGATTAGGATCTTAGCGAAGTAAGTTTGACTGGGCATCTTCATAATGTATTTTCGCAAAGTAACGCCTGAATCTATCATTTGTATCGAAAGGGACTACTATAT
>JASFAT010003987.1:0-176782 GCA_031353405.1 Baronia brevicornis | reverse complement strand
GATTTTGGTTTTATCTAAATTCATGACTGAACCAACCCATTGGAAGGTATTTTAATGAAAACTCAAGTAATTTAAAATTAATTTAGATCAATGATTTACTGATATTGATTGTTTTGTATGGTTTATATTTTCTTTTTATAGGATAGAAAGGCAAACGAACAGGTGTTTCACCCAATGGAAAGCAATCATCGCCACGCATAGACATTGCACAAGCGTTGCCGGCCTTTAAGGAAAGTGTAGGGTTGTTTTTGGAAAGTTCCAATGTCGTAACGGTTCAGAAACATCGCTGGAGGTAGCCGATTCCACAGGGTAGTGGTGCATGGAGAGAAGTTTCTTGACAATTAGTGGAATTTAGCGGCCGGAATTATTCCGAAAATTTCCTTGTAACACTTCCAATTGGAATATCCAAACACCATTAGATTCCTGAACACTGTTTGAAAAGAAACAAGCGAAACATAAACAAACCTAGGACATGGAGGAACATGGCAAGCGGGGACTGCCCATTTGAGTCAACACTCGGTCCAGCCACTGCAGAGGTCCATTCAGATGCAACTCTATCCAGCAAGGCGTCGACGTAACTGTCTGCCGTCTGGTGTATGATACAAATAATTTAAATAATGCAAATAGCTTATAGATGGTAAGTAACAATTTAATATTATAAATAACAAATAATAAAAAATTTTCATGAACACTAGGTTATTTTTAAATTCTTACGATTTTTACTATAGTAATACTAAGTATTGTAATAAAAATGTGCAACTGATTTAATATAATAAAATTATTTGGTAATACATGATAATCCGAGGAGAGTGTCAAGATGGAGAAGTTGGGTTTTATTACACATATAAATTGCCTTTTGATTATTTATTGCCACAGTTCAATAGTTTCAAATATCAACTTCGGCGTTTTTGGTAAATGTCAGTTATATTTTATTTTTAAACGTACCATTAACCATAAGTACATTATATTTTAATTTCATTAATTATGCTGGATTGTTTAGCGTTTGATATTTTTAATTATATTTTTTAAAACATAACATTCATATCGCGAAATGAAATAAAACTTTATATTAATCTTTTGGACTCATCTTCAAAAACGAGGATTCCTTTTTATGGGATACGAAGGAAAATTAGAAAGCGTGTCGCCTGATGGAGGACAATCAACGCCGACCATAAACATTTGCAACATCACATGGCTTTGGCAAGTGTTGTCGACCTTTAAGAAATGTGTACGCTTATTTTTTTAAGGAGTTCAAACGTTGTATACAGTAAACGCTCCTATAACGCGGTAGATTGCTACCGCGTTATATGAGGGATCACTGTATGTATAATCCATGTTTCTAAAACTCAAAAACATGGAACTAAGACATGAATAAATATTTGGTAATAAGAACATAATGTGCTAATGTAATAAAGTTGATTGTGAACTGTCAAATCATTATAAATTTCACAGTACAAATATATGACTTGTGAAATCCTCGCGTTAAACGAAGGAAACACGTGTTATTCGACGGAGATGAAATTGCGTTATACGAAAAGGCGGTATAAGAGTTCAGCTTTATAGGAGGGTTTACTAGTTTCAGAAATATCGCTGAAGGTATATAGTTCCATATATTTATTGTGCGGTAGTGTATGTTAGCGATTTACATGAGTATTACCTATATTCTGCACCCCATCCTTTGACGAAGCTCATGCGTATGGTGCACATGCGGGTCAGTTGGAACACCGCCTCAAAGCCCTGTGATACCGACTGAGACAGCAGAGCTGCAAACTCCTGGTTGTTAAATATCTTTAAATTGCAACCTGAAATTGAAATAAATACAAAATTAATGGCTTGTAGATTAAAAGATCTAAGACAAAACTCATCATCATCACCAGCCTTTTACAGTCCACTGCAGGACCCAAGTCTTGCCTGAAAAGAGGATTTGCTTATAGACTCTATGCTTGAAAGGTCATTAATAGCTCATCAACCACTACTTATTTATTATTTAAACTTTTGCACAAAACGCACAACACGCGGACTTAATGCCATTGGGCATTCTCTCCCAGTCAACCTGCAGGCGAAACTCAGAAAATTGGTTTCGAGGTGGTGCAGCTTGTAATACAATAAATTAAAAACTAATAATATAAATTTTAAAAATATATTTATATGTTCTATTGATACATATATACATATAAATACACGAGCAAAAATAAATAAAAAAATTAAAAAATAAGAAATATTCACCTTGCAGCAACTACTTTTAATAATTGTATAGCCACGCTGCAGACGAATACTTTGTCAAGAATGGCATAATATTTATCTGTAGCACATGAATGGGCCGGCTCGCCCGGGGAAAGACACTCCCGCAGAAAACCGGCGTCTGAGTGGTAGCTTACCTACCGTGCTTCGTACGGTGAGCGGCCGAATTCCGGAGGCCCAACACTCTCACCCCTCCCTCTACCCCTCCCAATTTGCGGCGCTGCGGAAGTCAATGGACGGCGTTGACTGCTTTCCATCAGGTGACAAGCCTGCTCGTTTGCCTTCCTATCCCATAAAAAAAAGATATTTTTATTATAAAGATAAGGAATATTTTTTCATTACCTGGTGGTATCTTACAAACGGTGGCAGGATGCCAACCATAACGCTGATTGCAGTTAGGACTCTGCACGAAGATTGAGGAGTCACTGAGGCATTCCGCGAACACTTCGCCTGGAAACATTACACTTCATATATAATAAAATATTACATATAATTTACATTCATAATGTTACAATAAAAACGGCGTATGAGTGGTAGCTTGTCTACCGCACTTCGTACGGTGAGCGGTCTGATTTCCGGAGGCCCAACACCCTCCCCTTCCCACTCCCCCTCCGATTCCCACTCCCCCTCCGATTTTCACTCCCACTTCCCCTCCGATTCCCACTGCCACTCCCCCTCAGATTCCCACTCCCATCATTTCACTTTCTTTTAAGGCCGGCAACGCTTCTGCCTTGCCTATGGCGTTGCGCATGTCTATGGGCGGCGTTGGTTGCATCCATCAGGAGACATGCCTGCTCGTTTCCCTTCCTATGCCATAAAAAAGAACTTGCAATTTTGTTAATTTGGCTTATTTATTTTCGATTAAATATTTGAATCTGCCTTTTATTAGATTCAACAACAATTTAACAAACATTGATAATAACGACATAAATAAAATATAAAGAAATTATAATTATTCAGGCGGGTATAAGATTGTTTATGATTAATATCAAATACAAAAAAACAATCATTCATAGACTGACCTCCAATATAATAGAGCCTAACCCCCTTCCCAATATGGCGTCGTGTTTGTTCCACCACTTCATTTCTGTTTACATTTGACAGCAGACCCAAACAGAATCTGGAAACAATATACTTTTGTATTATTATTACTATAGTATTTATTATGAATAGAATACTTATAACTAATTAATGTAGTTATTAAAATTATTTCTAATGATTAATATAAGCGTTGTATTACGATTTCTATTTATATTTATTACCTCTTTGATATCTTGTGACCTCTTATTATTATATTTGCATATGGAGTTTGGAAACGATTGATAAAATCATTTTGGTTAAAAAATTTCAATGTGTTTATGTATACTTATATATATAAGTGGTACAAAGTGTAACGAGCCAAAGATCGTCATTATTATTTGAAACACTTGTACAACTTCTATATGTATATACAAATGGTATAAACATTATTAGAAAAATAATTACTATGAGCAATGAGTCAACGGCGGTTCAAATCACAATGAATCTCCCCCGACTGAATTTCGCTTTTTATAAACAAAATCGAGAAGTCAAACAAAGACAATAAATAATGGACAAAGAATCTATAAATAAATTTACTTATCAAAAATATATTTTTAACAAATAAATATAATTACTGCACAACAATTCTTAAAATACAGCTCAATATAAAAATTATATATTAATATAAATGTTAGATAATTTGAAATAATTTTACACCAATTACAATTATTATAATTATTTTATATAAACCAACATTAACCTTACATAATCTACCAACAGACGGTGGTACAATTCTATAGTATAAAATAAATAATGATATTAGTTCTAATACGCCGATAACCACTATATAGTGAGATATTCAAATCATAAATTAATACCTCTCGCTGTTGCTAGGATCGGTAAATCCATCGACGGTGATGGAGGGCTGGGAAGCGTGGAAAGTCTCACCGACGCGAGTGTTCAGCTCGTAATAGCTGATGCTGCACCAGAAGGCCGGCTCATGGTACAGCACTGGCGCGGCCTCTGTCCCCAAACCTGGTGGAGACGGCGTGAGCCGCGTCAGATCTGTGGGGGTATAATTCACATTTAGTAAAATAAAAATATCGTAAGTTGGTAAATTATATTGTTACTTTGTATAAAAAAAATATATATAATACATATATAGTGGACATGCGGTAATCCGACAAAATTTTGACAGGACGATGTCCGATCCAGTCCAAGAAATTAAAAAAATCAAAATCAAAGAGATCTTTGAACTACGAATCATACTACATAATTATGTATATAATATGAATGTGGAAGTTAGTAAGTTAAACATCACAATGGACAGCTAATGTTTTATTACAAAACTAACATTATCGGTGCTATAGAAATTACAAAAACAATGCATTATAATAGTTAACATTTATCGATATTTTTATGTCTATCTATACTAACAGAAATGGATTCTATTAGAAAAAAATTAAAGAGAAATTTAATTATTTTTTAATTATTACAATTTGACACAATTAAACTACCCGTATTAAATCGGTATGACAATTAAATTTAAATAACATAACAAAATAACAATAGTTTACGTGACCTTAAGCGACCGACAGTGATTCAGGCACGCGTTCACTATTATTCGTAAAACGTCTAGTTTTTTTTAAAAAAAAGATATTGAATACAAAGAGAACAGTCGGAATTGATCAAGTTAAAACAATTAAATTTGAAGATTTAACACTTTAATTTCAACAGAATGGTATAGAATCGGGAGGTCTTTACGCAACCGGGAGCTCGGATCAACTGGCTATACCAATCGACTGAGGCTCTATAGTGCTGACACAGCAGCCCTCAGCTCTATAAGATTCAGTCAATGTGTGCAACACCACGAGCTACGAGTACTAGCCGAAAAGTGAACAGTTCTGAGCGCGGCTAATTATCTAGAGGGTGTATTTATTTTTTATAATGTTAATAATGTTACTTAAAAATGTTTTTATGTTTATAATGTTACTTAGGGATCCCGATATCATGATTTTTTATATTAACTGTTTAAAATAAAATTAGCTAAAATGGACTACAAACTCACTCATGTTGTCATTGTGGTCCATTGGATCTCCGTCTTCACTCATATAGCCCGGTGGTGGTGTTTCTACTGAAGATGAACTCCTAAGAACAAGGGAAAGTAATAAGAGTATGCTTTTATACGTAATTGTTATTTAGTAATTAGTTTTTCAGGGAGTATCTGCCCCAGGGGGCAAAGATATTCCCTAAAAAACTAGTCACAGTAAACAGGGCAGGTCCTGTAGTTATAGTATTGATACACGGGTATGCGACCCCCACCTCCCGAGCTACTATCGTATCACTCCTTTGTCTTCCATTGCGGTAGTATCATATCCCTATCATCCTGTCCTAATCCACCTTTCTTTTCCCTTGCTCTTTCCTTTTTTCTTCTCTATCCTTTTCCCTGTCACTCTACAAATTCACGGCCTGCTGTCCCAATGGATGCGTGGTTAGGGGCGAGCTTAGTCGCAAGCTTGCCGACCGTCCCGGGATCGGGCTCCCCTGGGTACTATAGTGCCTTACCTCAGCATGCGGGGCTCTGCTGGGGCTGACCTCCATAATCCCTTGCGGCTCGCGGCATTCACTATGACGAATTTTAATAAACCAAATTTGTTAATAAATGACGGCGACGTGGTTCGCCACCCGTCACGCCCTGATTCCCACTAGGGCGAGCAGCGACTAACGGAGAGCCGTTTCGCTACTCTGAATATGAGAGGAAGGATGGATGATAAGATGGATGAGTGTGGAGGAAGCAGGGAGGGCGTGTCGGGATCGTAGCGGATAGAGTAGTCTCTGCCAACCCCTACGGGATATAGGCGTGACGATATGTATGTATGTATGTATTTAGTTTTTTGAAAACTATCATATATCGACTGTGTGATTCCCAGTATAGTATGGGGGGGCTATTCAATTTTGTCGTTAATACTACCCTCAATTTGCAAAAGGTACATATACTACCCTCAATTTGTAAGGTAAAAGCATACTCACACGTGCACGGTAGTGTTACCGGGCACCTGCTGTGCTAGTGTTGCTTCTAGGTACAGTGCGCTGTGAGCGCCCACACCAACTACACCGCCGCTCTGCATCACGCTGAGGGACAATCTGAGAAAAACAAAACTACTTGAACGAAAAGACACTAATAGGTAGTGCTACGTGCGATAGAGCTGATGCTTTACGAAGCCCATCATCTCTTTCCATAGCCCGATGTGCGTTATTTATTGCTGGGTATTGTACACAGATTGTTTTATTAAGTTTACAGGGGAGCTGCAAGATATTGCCGAATGTCGGTCTGAGTATCGGTCGGTCTGTCTGTATTTCTAAGTGTCTGTCTAAGTATTTGTGTCTACTACACTTAGTACCGGCCTATCTGAGTGTCTGCCAGTGTGATATTTTAACATTCGATCAATGTAAATAATAATATATTTTAGCGCTTAGCTATCAAACACATTTACATACTGTAGTCGAACAGAAATAAGACTAGATTTGCAGAAATAAGATTTTAATTCTATATAAAAGCAATTGAAATTTTAAAATTAGATGTAATAACAATTTTTACAGAAGTAAAATGGCGGCTATCTAGACGATTTTGTTTTTAAGAAACAATTTTTCAATGTATGTATTTGTTATTTTAAATAAACATTTATTGGAAATACAATCTATGTCTTCTCCCTTCTTTGTGACATTGGCGAAATTATCCGTGCTATTTTGGCACTAATGAAAGCCATTAATTTAAATGAATGAATTATTTTTTTTATGGAATTTCAAAAGTGCAAAAATGTATGGCCCATCCTGTATTATTGGTAATGTCATAGGCGATACTCACGCGTCCGTATGATCGAGATGCGGCTGATGGTAGTCAGTGTATGGCGGTGGCGCTCGTATCTCGCCCTCAGCACAACGTGGCACCAAGATTGGAGGCAAAGCTAAGAATTAAAATTATAATTAAAATATGAACAAAACACAAAGATTAATATCGAAATAACTGTGTTCCTTTAAGATCTTACGTTTTTCGTAAGAATTGTAAGAAAGAAACAAGTAAGTCAATATATTTTTATATAAATACTATACCAGTTCTCAGCTCCGTGCTTAGACTACCTGAGTTCTGAACAAAGGGTACAGAGTTCAAATCTCAACCGAAACTAACATTAGTTTTAAAGACTAAAATAAATTTCGTGATTTGTGCAATTTGTGTACAAAACCATATAAATATATATGGGACTATTAGAGTAAAGTGTGTTATTATTTATTTATTTTTAATGGCATACTTCAGAGTGGATGATTTTTAATTTGTTAACTTTGATGTAAATAGTTTATCTATAAATGTAAAAAAATCTTGTCTTGACAGAATAAACTTTACAGCTTAAAATAATGGCGATTCAAGATTAATATAGATAAATCTACATGAATATTTATTGAATGTATTCGATTACTCACCGGGCGAATCAATTCTATTGTAGTGATAAGGGTTAATGCACACCTCGTCTTTCTTCAACTGGTACGCGTAAGCGCAGTGGTCCACTGGCTTTAATTCATGTTGACTCTGCAATAACAACATTAAAAAAAATTACAACAATAGGTCCCACGAATAATGGTAATTTGTTCAAAGAAAAATGAAGCTTCCATACAGAACCCAGTTCTTCTCAAAGGCTTATTCTAATTAAGAGAAGGTCTAATAGAACAGAAAAGTTAATAATTAGTAAAATAATTTAACTATCACATATTATCATGTAGGTGTATTAGGTATCATAGGATTTTTTTTTCGTTAGTCAGTTAATTTTATACACAAAATAATTTTTAGCCCAAACATCATTACTTATGTTCAAAAGTTCGCCACTTTGTCATAAATCGATATTTTCAAAACCGGCTATGACAACTACTAGATTATAGTATCTATTTTAATTATCTTTTTTTTTTCAGATGATTTTAGAAGTAACGGCAGTCTGTATCTGTGTAAGATATTTTTACGGCGCTCCAAGGAACATTTTTGATATTTTTTAATGGAAACAATTAAACATTCTTGAATAAATACACTTTAATTTGGTCGAAACCCCAAACCGAAATTTTAAATAGTTTTCCTACAAAAAAAATCTTTTTTCGGTGTGCTTGTGTGCGATTGCGCATACGTGTGCGTGTTTGCGCGTACGTGTGCGTGTGTCTTTAGATTAGTTCAGGTGTGATTGTCTATGTCTATCTATGTGTTTAAAAATACCTACAAAGTTTATATGCCGTGGTGTTTAACTACCCATGTTCATATGTCCCGTGATTAACTATCGTATATTCTTCTGTTAATATATGGATTGTTGTGTATATAACTGGACGAATTGGACTATTTCTCACCACAACCGCATACATAGTTGTTTCCCCGCGTTTATGTTAGACGAGATTGTAGTCACTCGATAGACTGAACTGAAAACACGAATTGATTAAGACGTCTACTATCGAGCGATACGGTCTTATTTATAAATTATATGTCATAAATTATAAATATCGAATCATTGCTTATCGACTTTTGAATTTCTCCAGACATATTAAGGCTACGCTCCGCTCATAATTTATTGAATTAACGTTCGAAAAATAGCACGAGACCCGTTTATAATTTGCTTCCAATTAAATCTTTGCTGCCTTCTAATTTACTTAACTTGATTTTTTGTGTTTTATTATATAAGTATAAATATAAAATTAACACGAAGATATTACACTAACAAAAGTGTGTGGTTATAAATAAAAAATATATACTTTTTTATTTATCATGATTTAGTATTTTATTCTATAGAAATAAACAAATGTAAATTATTTTTTATTATTTAGTAACAAATTTAAAAGGTACAAAATAATTTTCTTTTTTGAAAACTAAAAAGAAAATTATTTTGTAAAGTTTGTTGTACTTTCCAATTCATATTTATAAGCATTTGGAGACATATAAATTAATTTTATAAAAGTTAGAGAACTCATTGCAAATTACACATAATTTATTCTAAAAGTGAAGTAAAGAGAGCTTTTATTAGATATACTTTGCAATGGACATTTCAAATATACACATACAATTATCATACATTTTGTTTGTAACGACAGAGGCATCAATGTAATTTATTTAAGGGATAAAAATAGTAAAGAATATATATAATCACAATAAATATTAATTTCAATCATCATCAAAAATAGTTAAGTATCTTTAAAACATTAACCTCTATATTCCAAAATATCTTACAGATATTGTGTATTTTCGTTATTAATTAGCAATAAAAATAAGATTCGAAATGTGTCTCTTATTAAAAAGTATGCCGAAATATATTATGCAGATTGCATTCTATAATATTGTTTTGGATTTTTTTTAAGAATATTTACAGAAAACTATAGTTGAATGTAAGGGAAACTCAAGTTCCTAATTAGCCTTTTTTTATAGCAGAGCAGGCAAACGAGGAAGTTCGGGTCACCTAGTGGTAAGCGAATACCGCTGCCTATAAACGTCCGCACCGCCGGAGGCGTCGCAGTTGTGTTTTAGGCCTTTAACGAATACACACTCTTTTCTTGAATACCCATATCATAAACACAAGGGAATACCACAGGTGGTAAATTGTTTCACATTTCCCCAGTTCGTGGTTACACTAAATCGCACGGTGGTTTGACTTCCAGCCATACAGTTGATGGGGATGGAACCATTTTTGTGGCGCGTAGTGCGATGGTGGAACTGTGCAGATGCGGATGGGAGGAGATTAAGCAACTTCTGACAGTAAATATTGAGCCTATCGGAAATCCTACGGTCGCCAACGATTAGCCTTGAACCATAGTTGAGTCCTGTTAGATAAGACTGGACCGACTCAACCAGAGAAGTATACACAGTGGTTATTGTGGTACCATTTTTTCTGTGTTATCACATTTTATACAGTAAGTGTATGGATATGGAAGCCAACACATTTTATACAGTAAATGTATGGATATAGAAGCCAAGCCTTTCTTTTATTTTTTTTTCTCATTCTATTATTCACTTCTTGTGTTGCATTTGTTCTAAGAGTAGCAGGGAATACCTGCCTTCTTTGTATTTTGTCTACCTCTATAAAAAACTGTTTCCATGTATGCTTTTGATACATTGAGAGATGAGCCATCAGATCCAGCTTACTCCAATCATGAAAAGCAAATAGATCCTTACTTGGAGCTGCGGCCACCGCCACAGCCTACAGTAGACAACATGCGGCAACCCTTTCCGATACTGTCCGTTAACAATGTTGTCATTAGGCTTCACTCTGAAAAATGTATAAATAAATCAATATTATTGCAATCATTTTTTATGTAATAGAAAGGCAGACAGCAGTAGTATTTATTAGATTTAGAGATTATTTAGGAGCAATAACTATATCTATCTATATCCACAACTTATAAAAATGTACATTGAATATAATATTCTAATATTTAATATTAATAAGAATGACTGGCAAGCAAAAATTCAGCCATCTCATACTAATAAAACTACTACTGTATTTATAGTTAACAAAAATTTCACAATGTTGGTTAATAGTCAATTGGCAGATTCATCATACAGCAGGATGCACGCGTGCACATAAAGTTGATGATTTAAGTGAGATGTTTACTACCCCTACTCCTCAGTATATGTATAAACTATAACCATATTTGCCAGATGAGAATATAAAATCTACAACTCTTGACTGCTAATGTCAGGTTACCACCAATAAGATGTAACCACTGACAACTATTGCTGACAACTAATGCAATATTTATCATTATGTAATTTTTTTATAGGTAAACAAAAGAGCATATTGGTTGCCCGATGATAAATGTTCACTGCTGCTTATCAACATCTGTAACACCAGAGGCATCACAAACTTTTACCAGTTTTTGAGACCACATTCAGAGCTGTTGGTTCATAATAAAAAAAAACCTAGTTCAGTTGACTTAAATTATCTATAATCCACTGTTTATCATTTGTTTTTCAGCTCTAGAAAGATAAAAATCTTTGTAGATATTTATTGAAGTGATTATCAATATAAAAATGTTACAATACTTTATATTGTTCAGGTATTTACTTGCACATAGGCAGTTTCTAAGTCTATAGCAGTTCATAATGAGGTAAAGGACTCTAACAAGCAGGGTAAATTGGCCAATATCCATAATGCTAGGCAGGCAGATTGGTCACTAGTAAGCCAGTCTTCACATCCTAGTAAAGCTATTGCCCTATATATATAAACATAGGCGTATTCAAAATTAAAGTTATATTAAACATGTACACAAAAGCTACAAAGTAATTTATGATAAAAAACAATTTTATGATATCAACTTAATAATTCTAATAAAATATAATCATCATATTTTTATTTTTACATTAAACAATTCACCTCCTAAACAATTATAATGTAGCAAAGCTAGCAAAATTCGTGAAATATATATAACCAGATTTACAGATAACTTATTATTTGTATATCTCTATTACTTTTCTACAAAAGGTTTGCAAAACAAGAATTCATCAATGAAATTTTAAATGGAAGGTTAATAAATGTGTACGCTAATCCGATAGCCCAAGCTTAATTCTTATTAGAAACTTCTATAAGAATTGTTTATTATTACCGTATCACCTATAGTGTCGTTTACCTATCGAATAAATTAATGTTCAACGCATTTCGTCTGTCGTTAAAACACCTATATTATTAAAGACCTTAATTACCACAAAACACAACAAATCGAATTCGTCAATTTTTACGAAATATTCTTTAGACACACACTTTCCATTATAAGTAAAGAGTTAATATTATTTAACAATTAAAAAATTAGGGACCAAATTTCGCCGCCATATTGATAAAAAGCTTCGATTGTTTTGACGGCAATCTGACCTTCCTTTTGGATTTTACGTCCTGTCTATGATTATGTAACCAAAACGCGATGGTCATTACAAACTAGAAGGTCAATGAGCCCGTGTTACATCGAAATTTGGCAAAGCTATACCGTTTTTACTATAATTTTGCATGAATGCAATTTTAAAACGATAAGTGTGCATAATGTGTTAACTAAAAATTTTATATAGATATAGTCTTCTAATTAATTCATTAAAATATTTATATCAGTTTTAATGTGGTATACCTATGTCCAATCAGTATTCGAAAGCCACACTTCAAAAATGTTTGTTTATACTAAATTAAATCAATTACAGGATGAATTGATAAATAAAACACTCTTTCCGATCTTAAAAAATGCACAGATCAAAATGCACGATCTTAATAAAGCAGTTGTAATATTATTGTTTAATACATACGTAATTTAATAGTTATATATACAATAAAGTTATATATTACATTCATATTCTATGTAATTACGGTTTTGTTGCTTAAACACTTAAAAATATATAAATGAAAGAAAGATGGTTGTATTATTGTTATAAAAACAATCAATATTGTACTAACCTTGGGATCGTGACGCATTTAGTATGACTATTCTGACTTGATATAGCTTTTTCCAATTCCTCGAGGGCACCACTTTTCTTTAACTTTTTAACTAAACTTTTCACTGCCTTCTCTGACCATTTGTCCTCTGCAGCAGAAGCTCCTTCAGAACCTTTTTTCCACTCCAAAAGTCGTTTCACTACTGGCGGCGTTAGCGGAAACATTCCGCTATGTTCACGTTTTAAGTCATTCAAAGCAACGAATTAGCATTTGCAAATTAAATTCACTCATAAATACTTTAACCGCGTATTTAGATTAATACACCATTATTGCAAGAATTATATTGAATGAATGGAAGTAAGAAGAATGCAAATAAGAATGACAGCTTGTCATTCAAAAAATTCTAATGCTCTCTCTTTTTTTCTTTAATGTAAATATTTTTAAAAGTATTTTCAGATTTTGTACTTACACATCAAGCAAAGAATCATAAAATGGATTAAATCTTTATTTTCATTATTTCTATTATAACTGATTATTAAGACATGACTTGTATGTTTAGTATGATATCGTTTTATCATAAAACATCAATATAATGAATGTAATCTGTTTGTAATCATACAGATTATATATAGCAGTAAACACGATAAATTTTAGAATATAAATAATGCCATCTGACACTTATGTTTTAAAATAATCGATTCTTTTAATGGCTTGCAAGAACAAGACAACAACAAACAGAGCAAGTAATAATAAGTTGTAGTTATAATATGATTCTTTAAAATCATTATTAGTATTATTATAACTACAACGTATTATTAATTGCTCTTTCACTATAGATAGCACTGAAGTGATTGATGACTAAAGATAATTTCACAGGATAATTTTAAATTTTATTTAAAATTAAATCTACTATAATCTGTCGAAATTTTTATATTTAATGAATGAAGTGCAAGTGCCTCCAACTGTACAAGGCACAAGTCAGGCCACACATGGAATACGCTTCTCACCTCTGGGCCGGGGCTCCTCAATATCAACTTCTTCCATTTGATTGCATTCAAAGTCGTGCGATCCGAATCGTTGATGACCAAGGTCCCACCGATCGGCTTGATTCTCTAGCGCTGCGGAGAGATGTCTCATCTCTCAGCATTTTTTACCGCTTCTATCATGGGGAGTGCTCCGAGGAATTGTTTGGAATAATTCCCGCCGCCTAATTCCACAAGCGCACAACTCGCCGTAAAGAAAAATTTCATCCCCACCATCTGGATGAGTGGCGATCGACTTAGGTGTGTTTCTCTCGTAACTTCTTTCCACGCACCACCAGTTTGTGAAATCAGCTATCCTCGGCAGTCTTTCCGAACCGCTACGACATTGGAACGCTTAAAAGGCCGGCAACGCTTCCGCGACTCCTGCGGTGTCGCGGTTGTCCATGGGCGGCGTTGATTGCTTTCCATCAGGTGACACGCTTGCTCGTTTGCCCTTCTATCCCATAAAAAAAAAGGTCACTGCCGCCTTTTTCAGGGAAGGCCAATCTTCTGGGAAGTTCTTCAGCCTACAAGTCGGGTTAGGGATGACTGATAGTTCCGGCTTGGTATAAAGATATAGCCATATCTAGAGATGACGAGAAGTTATTTAAGAATGTCAAATCTGCAGATTTCCAAAGTAACAGTCAATCACTAGTCGTCAGCCCTTGAGCTGAAATATAGGCAATGAGGACCAGCTCTGAGGACTAATATTTGCACCCCACTTGCAGGGTCCAGAAGACGCTATTTGTTTAAAATTTATCTATTTAATTTGCTCCACTGAAGTTCAAGCAAATATTTTCGTATTACTTATAAATGTGTTATAGTTTATACAAATTATCAGATAGAGGACCGTTTATTCAGCATTTATTTATTTATTAAACACAAAAACAAGTTACGTACAGCGTTAAATAATAATATTTGTCAAATATCTGGCTAGATGCAACTCAAGTGAATTCTATCTAGTGAAACATATTTTTTCATACATTCCTGTACTATGAACCAGTTATAGCCTGCAATGTGAGCTATACCATAATAAATAATAAAAAACAGAGAATTCTATTCTTGGGTTGCGAGTATAAAACTTTTTTCTACATTCCTCAAAAAAATTCTTACTAAACGGTAAAAAGATAGTTTTAGCTTAAAATGAAACTAAATTAACAGCATTTGTTAATAAGCTCTCTTTAAAAATATTTTATTACATATAATACATATTCTTAAATACAAATTTGAAAACTAAACATTATTGTTCTTAATCTTTTTCAAATGATGATTCATCCAATCTTATCTAATTAAGTATTATTTTAATATAAAATTTACATTTCATTTACGCATTTTTGTATTTTATGTACAATTTGCCAGAATATTTTATTAGGTGTTGGCAATAAGCCTGCGCAGATGACATGTATATAAACATTTAAATGTTTTCATTTGTTATTTTTCTTTCATTTCGTTTTAATTCATTAATCTGTCTGTAATTTTGTTTCAAATTTCCTTTCCCTTTATTTTAATTGTGCTGTTAAATACAGTTTATTACTAGGTTAGTTCATCAATTCCTAATAATTAATACATTACTTTAAGTTTAAATAATATTGTGCTTGTAACTGGCCATCATAATCATGTATAGTGGTCACAAAACACAAATCGTATGTTCCCGCTAACTTGAGTTGTGGCTTGGCTGGAAATCATTAAAAACTAAAGATTTAAGATAAATAAATGAGTTTTTCCTCTTTGAATAATCATGCAAAATATTTTTCGTCACTTTATTGATATTTTCGATAAAAATCTTGTAGATATGAAATATTTATATAAAATATCACTTTATAATCCGGGTAATAATTAACTACTATTACATTTTATTTATGTAATTCAAATTAATATGAGATTTTTCCAAAAGTATTGATTGTACTTTGTTCCAAAAATTGCATTACAAGGGGATTTAATAGCCAAAGTTATTTTAAAGTTAAGTTTAAAGATGGCACTATATTTAACATGGTACAACCCTAAGGCAAAAAAATTATTGAATATACAAATATGAATCAGAAATAAAATCTAATTACAATTACATAATTATTGATATTTGAGAGGTTTTTTGAATGAAATTAGTATCATATTATGCATTCACATACCTTTTTGCCATTAAAAAACTCATCTTTTATGGTTTAACTATCCACAGGGATTTTGTTCTCGTGAAAATCCTATCTAGACATAATATTTAAAAATTTATATACATTTAAATAACACTTAGTTTATGTTTTTATAAAGCCAGCCCAACTTTGCCAATTCATTTAATCAATTAGTAAACCTAATACTTTCAAAATAAAATTATTTTTACAATGGCTGAAAGATATAAAACAATTTTACAGTTCAAATTCTTGCTTTTAATTCTTTGTAGTCTCTTAGTGTATCATAGAAATAGGTAAACTAGATAGAATCTAAAGCTGTATACTAGATAGAAATTGATGAAAAACCATATTTTATTCTTGGAAATATATGGAAATCCTATTAGAAAATTAAAAAACCTTAACAATGATAGACTCCAAAAAAATATAGTATTAATTTAATAAAAGTTGTTCCTAATTTTTCTGTTATTAAATAATGAATATATTTTATCTCAAAAAAAAATTAAGGACTAGTAAGGTTGACTTATTACAAATTAGTTCATAATAATTAATAGACAAATATAACTATAAATATATAAATATAATTATATGTATAAAGTTATATGTGTGTATAACTATTTAGTGAGTAACTTTTTTTTTAACAGCCCATATATGACCCACTGCTGAGCCTCTCCATTTCTGGAGGAGCAGACCTTACCCACCACACTTGTCCAATGTGGATTGGCAAACTCGGAATAAATATTTGTAGTCCATACATATATTTATTCTGATGCTGGAATCAAACCCACGACCATTGACTCTGTGAGCAGAGAGCCCCGCCACTGAGCCAATTGCTTGTCAGAGACCTGAGTCACTTGATTGCTATAAAATCGTTGATTATTAATGAGATAATGTTGTTGTTACCCAGGCTTACACACAATAGATTTTATGCATCTTGGGGAGCCATTTGTCTAGCAGTAAACTATCGTGGAATGAAGATCCATCATCATCATCCCTGACATGCAATAGTTTTCTTAAAGCATCAGTTAGGCCTTATATCTATTTTATTGTTTGTTCTTACTTAAAGAGTTGATGATCAGGGACAACAACTTGTATCACATTTTTCAAGAAGGATTACATAATTTTTAGTATGAAATCCTTTTAGTGCAAGTTGAATTTGGGTTTATCTGTTTTTATAATTGAAATAAAAAGCATTACCAATGCTTGACAATAATTCACATAAAAGTGACTTCATAATGTTATTATTACATTTTAAGGGGCACTGATGCTTTATTGAGAACATGAGGAAATAGACCAGAATCTCTGAAATAAATATTTATTTCTGATATAAATGTTTATGTTAGAGATTCTGGCTATGCAAAATGTAAATAATTCAAACAAAGGCTAAGCAGGTGCTTTGTGCTGAAAGATTTGCCTTCTGATGTTTCTTCAAACATGCATCGCAACAAGAAAAACATTTTCAAAGGCATGCAGACTAAATTATTTTGGTGCACAAGCATAGTGCATACAATGTCTTTAAATTTGAGAAAACTATGATATTGGAGTTAAAATGCTACCTCTTAATTTTCCAGTTACCATCATGGAGGAACAGCCTCCTCCTTTAATTCTTTGTATGGAGGATACTAGTGGGGAAGAAGTTAATCTCAGCATAGAACCTAATGATGACTTCCAAACATTTCTGGACAAAGCCAAGTACCTAATATCCTTTTTTCCTTTATTCCTTCATTCCAATATCCTATTAATGAGCATAATTTTGAAAAGACTTCAATCATCATCATCAGTTTAATTCATTGTTGCCTATAGACCTCTCAAAGGGGCGATAAATGAGTTTTACACATTCATGTATTATTGGCTCTCTCACACTATCCATTACCTACTTACCTGGCCAGAGGTTCTTAAAAGTTGAAAATGTACAATTCATAAAGTTCTTAGTTATTTTATTGAATTATATGACGTCGTGCTTTACTGCCTACTTTACTCTAGCTTGGCCACAGATGTTATTCTGACTCTAACTTGCCTACAAATATTTAGTCGCTGAGTAAAGCCGATGCTCGTTATTCCGCCAATCTGTTTTGGACAAGCGTGGTGGGTTAATGTCCGTTCCTCCAGGTATGAGGAGGCTTGTGCCCAACAGTGGGATATATGGGCTGTGATAAAAGAAAATGCTTTACTGATCTTGTTAAATCTCTTTATCTGATATTAGTTAAATTCAAATAAAGAAGTGCAACATTTATCCATTAAGGGTATGCTCGCGAATTTTGTAGTAATTAATCAATAATTTTGTGTTCCTTTGTTTTTGCATTTATTATATACAAGAAGTGGGTACATAATTATTTAACTTACATTTTTATACGTAGAAAACAATTTGTTTACGCTTTAAACGAGTTATAGTTATCACCTGTAAGATTAAAATAGTCTTATTCGGTTTAGCAAATACCCAATAGAAGTGTTTTTGCACAGCCTATATATTTCCCACCGTTGGGTAAGAACCTCCATATTTTTGAAAGAACGGATATAAAGCCACCGCGCTCGTCCTATGCTGATTGGTGGAATTACCAGACTGAATATGAAATGAACATGAAATCTTGTTACTTCCAAAGTTGAATCCTGTGCATTTTCTGCCATTTGAATCGATCGTCAATGAGAAACTCATTGACGATATTTTTGTGTAGAATGGTTCACCTATATAGTTTAACCTTAACAACTACGGCGGAAAGACTCGCAAGGATCTGCTGTCCAAAAGTTACGGACTGGGGACGACAACTACGACGAATGGAAGACGCATATAGCCAGCCTATATGCGTCTTCCATTCGTCGTAGTTGTTTATTACACTAGACATAAGATTCCCTTTTAGAACATTAGACATAAGATTCCCTTTTAGAAGCCCCACCCACGATCTTCGGCTTCACACATCCAGTGACTCCCAGCCACCCTGCAAAATGTAAAATAGACTAAGGACACTAACATATTAGACTTTTATGTTATACTATAAAAGTCTAATATGTTAGTGTCTTAGTCTATTTTAAGACTAGCTAATTACTTTTTAGTTGACTAAATTATAGATAGCGATTATAGTGGCTGAATCTAATTCCAGCCGTTAAGTCATAATTATTTATATTTAAAAAAAGAAAACTGTGAAACATGTATAATATTTAATATTATACATGAGTTATTTTTAACCATTCCAACTAAGTTAATGTTAGTGTTAGGAAAATACGCTTTACATCAATAGTCCAATGGTAGAATGAAACCCAAGACCTTATGCCGTTAACGCAATCATAACTATTGTTGCTTATATTGTTAAAATTGACTAAGCACACATTGTTACAGATCTTTGTTAGGATTTGATGTAGATATAAATTCTATTACGGCAAATCAGACTGTTTCCCTAAGTGAAAATATCTATCAGTATTTCTTGAAGTCGGAACACATTCTACAAAACGGTGGCGAAATAAGTCCGCAAAATTTTAAACAAACGGAGGAAACTAGCAAAAATGGAAATGATGATTTAGTTTACGTTTTAGAGGATGGAACTCAAATACGAGCTTCTCAAATACATTTTGATAACGATGATCCTCCTGTAGATTTAACTGCTGAGAACATACCGTTTGTCAAGTACGCGGATGACAGCGCAGACGAACAGGAAACAGATAAATCATTAGAGAGTACAAAAAATATTAATATAGTGGAAAGTCCAGTATCACGTTGGTCAAGTCAAACTTCTAGCCCTAGATGTAGTTTTGTAAGCAGCCTACCTTTTAAACTTGTCTGTTCTAACGCGTCAAACTTTGAAACTCAATTTAATAAATATTTAGAAGTAAGCGCCACTAAAACATACGCAACATTGAACCCAGTTTTGAATAGTAACACATCACCAAAAAGCTTAATAAGAGATAATTACAAAAACTACGATGAAAATTATGAAGCTAAGAATAACAATGACGATTTTAGAAATTTCACTCGCGAAGAGATCCTTAATATGTTTAAAGATTCTCCAGTTCCATCATTACCATACGAAGACAATCAAAATTACAATGAAAAAAGGCGACACATACGCAAAACTGATCCGACACGTCTGGTACATAAAAGATGTAATACTAAACCTACTTCCTACCTAGATTTGAATACAGTAAGAAAAAGTCAAAATTGTTTTGTATGCGGCAAAATTGACAAAACCTTAGAGAAAATGTACTTATTCGATACAGAAGATCAGAAATTGTATAGAGGGTTATCTCCGAAAAAGTATCCGAATCAGTTAAAAATTATTTGCGAAGAATGTCTAGCTAAAAACTTTAAACCATGTTGCATGAAAAGCCCTACACAGACTTTGAAGTCTGATGAATACCTTGTCATTAAAAATAATCAGCAATATATCTTCCAAAAGACATGCGATTTCAAAATGTATAATTTTTTGGAAGATGTTAAGGAATCTAATTTAGAAATTGATAAACAATATTCTAAAAACGAAAAACATGAATTTGTAAAAGTTGAAATAGGTTCTGATGGAGAAATAGTAACAAAACCTGTAGACACCGATACTCGGTTTTCTGATGATGTCATAATTATTAAAGATGAAAGGAAAGACAATTCCAGTGATGTGGAGATTATTGAGCCAAAAATGGATATAGACGACAATATTATTGACAATTTAGAGGAAGCTGATGAAGAAGTCAAAGAATTCTTAGGAATTTATCAGTGTGATGGAGGTGAGAAATTTAAAGAGTTAAAGTGCAGGTAAGAAAAGAAAACATGATTTATTTCAATTTATTATTTCAATGTATTATTAATTTGTCGATTTTCATATGAAGATTCATATAGAGACGTTTTTTGTTATCTTTATTATCTTATGTACCTTTAGAATATTAAATTTATTAAAATCTATAAAATATATGTAGTTATTTTATTATAAATGTTAAAAATAAGGTATAATTTAAATACAATTCTATACTAATATATGTTATAACCTGAAAATTTATTTGCAGGTTTTGCGACAAAATATTTGAACAAATATCCCAAGTGATAGAACACGGAGAAGAACATAAACACAATTTGGATGACGGAGAAGTCTTTCCCTGTCCACTTTGTGACTATGGTACCTATGATTCAAAGATGTTGATGCTGGTAGCCTGTCGGCTTTTACAGCTTTATCGAAAATGATGAGTTGGGGCAAAATGTTGAATTGTGAATCTAATCTAAACGCTAATCGCAGGTTGATGCTAAGGGGGTCGCGTAGGGGAGGATTTGACCTAATAATATTCGTACCTAGTAGTTCCTAAGGCCCTAAGTTCTGGGGAGTGTGAGAACCGACCGGGAACGTGAGTGAACCTCATGTAAGCGGCCGGTTTAGTATCGTTACCTACTTTATGTACTCGGCTGGTGCCGGGGAGCGTGTGAGTGTATGTTTTTCGAGGCCGCATTTTTAACGGGCGGGAGTAATTGACGGATGACCAGTGGGTTTGGGTGGGAATCGAATCTTTCGAAATGATGCTTCGAGAGGTTTTTAAAATATTGCATGACGCTCGGCAAATTTAGGTCGCAATGAAGGTCGATGTTGCGCTGGATCCACTCCGCACCGGTGGCCCAACGATTGAAGCGGTTTTGTATTGCTTGTAGTTTATTAATTTTATGCTTATGCACGTGCGCGAAGGCGACTCTAGCATAAGCGAAGATGGGTCGGATGCATGTTTTGTATAGGAGAGATTGTGCCTGAGGGACAGTTAACTGCGGGCGTTATTTAGAGGATGTAAGCGGCCTAAGACAAAGGCCGTTTAAAAACGAGCTTTTTGGATATGCTTTGTAAAACTTAAGTGGTTATCGAGAGTGACGCCAAGATACTTGACTTTTTAAAAATTATTAGAGTAATTAGTCCATAATTATGGTTTTTCAATTATTTGTATTCAATAAAGCTAATTAGGTAATGAAAACCTCGCAATTCCTTATTTATGGTGGTTATCCTTCTGACTTTTCATTGCAGGGTACGCTAATTTTAAATGGCTAAAAGGACATCTTAAAGCAGTACACGATAGAGAAAAAACTGCTAAAGATATCGCCAGTTCTAAAGTCGAAGGAAAAGAAGGTAAGGTAGTGTAATAAGTTTGTACAATATACAAACATAAATTTTGTTTCACTCTAAAAATTTTTTCAAGACGAGAAACCAGCTACGCCTTACTCATCGCCAGTTGCAAAACGAACTAGAAGTGCAGCGAAAAGCATTGAAAGCGACGATGACAAAGGTAGATTTTACTATTTTTTTTATTATTGTTAGCTAATAGGTACTCTCCCAACACAATCTGTGAGGGAAATGCACATAGATTCATTTTCCCAAGTTCAAGTACCCAAATCAACGGAGTCTATGCGTTTTTATCTCATTGTTAGTTAACTAAGGGTAAACTTATTAAATAACATGTTAACTCTTGCATTGTTCCACAATCAAATGTGTTATTATTAGAGGTATCTAAACGTAAATTGTTATAATTTAATTTTCTGTTTGTTATACATATATGTATGTAATATTTTATTATACATGTATTTGATTTTTAGAGCATCAGCAAGACAACTCCAACAAGCTGACTACAAAACTCGAATCGGTAAGTGCCAAATGTACCTATACCTTGCGTAACGTTTTCATGAGATAGAACGGCAAACAAGCTTATCGCCCGATAAAAGCAATGAACGCCGCCTATAGACACCATAAAAAGCGTTGCCGGTCCCTGAGAAATAGGTACGTTTATTTTTTGATAGTTCCAATGTCGTATTTTTTCGGAAAATCCGTTGAAGGTACCTAGATCCTCGGAGTGACGCTTGGACATTCATCACACATCCATATGTTTGAATGAGTTTGATTCGAAGATGTTAATGCTGGTAGCCTATTGGCTTTAACAGCTTTATCGAATTCTGGGTACGAGTATACACTCCTTCGCAAAAGAACGGGTGGTTTCGATTTTTCTACTATATTGGTAATAATTTAGTTCTAAAAAGGTTTTAATAGCCAAACTATGTTTATTAATAAATATTCTGGGTATGAAAAAAAAATTCCAAATTCGAGACTTGTTTTTTTTTTTAAATTAATCCCGTTTTTAGTTTGTGACTTTTTACTTACTTCACAGATTTGTTGTTATCAGGGAACTAAAACTAACTTCTTTTTATTTTAAGTAGAATAATTTATGTTTGTCGCATCATCCTGCCTTATTGTGACTTAAAACAGATATTTTTCTACTTTGCAATGGCAGAATAAGCAATAAGAGCTAGTAAAATTATAGCGGTTAAACGTTAGTCGTTCAATCGTCCAAAGAACCTGGACTCGATACTAAGAGACAGTTTCCGTTCAGAGAAGGCAAGGTTCTGGGAGAAAACGTTGCACACAACCACGAGATGACTGCTTTTTAGTGGCTCAGGCGCTGAGGAACCGTATTACTATTAAAATACTAATAAAAAATAGTACTATTAAAATACTTGCATTAAACATAAAAAATGTCCATTTCCACACGGATTTCGGTTTGCATTGACTAAAACAACGATTATATGAATTAAGTATTAAAAAAAATTCTAAAAAAGAAAAACGAAATTTGTAGCCATCTAAGCTATAAATGACATGTAAAATATTAATATTATCCATTGATAAGCCAATGACAGTAAGGTGCCCGTTTTTTTTCTTGCAAAGGAGTATATATAAGCGCCTGGCATACGCTGAGCAAGAACCACATTGTGATACTTTTAAAATTTGAATTATTAAAATAAAAATAATATAAAATAATTATCTAGGTTATAATTTTTGTAGTGTAAAATAAAAGTGTCATGAATAAAGTTTTCAATTTGTATTATTAGTTAATGAAATACTTCCGTATAGAATGATGTCACCCTGACCATCAAAACTGAAGTGAAGCAGGAGTGTCTGGATAGCAGTGATGAAGAGGCGATATGGATAGTTCAGACTGGTGACCAGGAAGCAACTGAGACGTTACACCATATATTTAAGGTCATATTTTATGCCAAAGTCGTATTGTTGTAGGTAAATGGTACAACTTATTTATGTTAATAGGGTATTACGGCGTCGACGGCGGTTCGAAATAGAATGAATTCCGACCAAATTCGGCCCGTATAAACAAAATCGATAAAGCAAACAAAGACAATATATACGTGACCAAAATAAAAGATATTGTTGCTATGCTAAAGTGAATCTAAAAATAAATTTGCTTTAGCATAGCAACAATATCTTTTTAACATATAAATAAAATTACTATATAACAATTCTTAAAATACAACCAATATTCAAATCAAATATTTATATGTAATTTAGATAATTTTAAATAATTTATTTTAAGATTATTAATGGAGTCGGGCGTTACTTTGCGGAAATCCATTACTATATGGACAGTCAAAAGTTTTATTTAGCTAATATCCGCGACAAGCAAAACAATAATTTTCTGTTGGGTTAAGTGGATTTATTTGGAACTTAAACCAAAAACTTACCGAAAATCGGCCATCAATTTTCCACCCACCAACCACTATACACAACACCAAACACACATTATCACTTTTTCATCTTGTAAACGACACGTGTTTCGCCCCAACACGAGGAATCTTCAGGTATAGTATATTCTACGGAAGACAACCGAAAAGTAAGTAAGCTTAGCTAAGTAAAACGTTTGACTGTCCATATAAATAATTTATTTTACATAAATTATAATTATTAGGTACGCAACTAAGTTCTTGCTGTTTTTTTTTAAATTCAACTCGATTGTGCCAATTTTAAATAATTTATTTTACAAAAATTATAATTATTAGGTGCGCAACTAAGTTCTTGCTGTAATTTTTATAAAAATACAACTCAGTTGTGCAAAAATCTTTACATATGTATATATTATTCAAAGTATTGCCTATCGCTAGCTACAACTTTTGCCCATCTTTCTGGCAGAGCTCGAATACCGTTACAATAATAGTGTTCGTCTTATCCACGAATCAGGCCATTTTTTGATGTCTTCATATGTGCAGAACTGCAGATCAGCCAGATCATGTGCCAATTAAGTTGCATTTTATATAAAAAAACGGGGAGAACTTAGTTGCGCACTTAATATTTTATCTTATTTTCTTTTCAGGGCAGTGATATTGATCCAGAAGGAAAAGCTAAGAAAAATTTCAAATGTAACACGTGCAGGTACAATTAATATCATAAAATATATTTTTGCACTTAACTTTTTTCCTTTTAATTCTTGTCTGTCGTGTATCATGTGTACAATAAAGTATTAAAAAAATAACCAAGGAATATACAAAAATATTTTCGTATATTTTAACTCATTTTTCAATATCTACTATTAGTTCACACTCTTTCTATATATATTTATATATATTATTCAAATTTTCAATTGTTAACAAAATACTTTTTATTTATCCACTTAAGTTCAAATACATTTTTTTTAAACTTGGGTGGGTGACACTTGATGTGAATACAGTTGTAAGTCGACTAAAAAAATTCATGTAGTAAATGTGTTTTATTTTAGTCAAATCTTCCCATCTGCCGAGATTCTAAAGGTTCATAAATGTCGACGCCGTGGCAGAAAACGAAGGGGATTGTCTAAGAAAGAAACTGCGGTATATATCCCGTCTGAAGAAGATTTTATAAGGGTGTGATACTTTTACTAATATATAATATTGATTTTTGGTGTAAATTTATTACGGGCACATTTTGATTTTATTTTATTTTCATAAACTGTCACTAGTGTCAGTGTTTTTGTTTAATAAAAATCTATTAAGGTGCAGGCGTGAACTAAATGAAATGATGCAGGGTTTTTAAGTTGGCTTGGAAGTGGTGGAAGCATACTACTATGGTTGAATCGACCGGGGAAGTACCAAATACCCATGGAACATCGGCGTTAAGTGGCAGCAGTATTCTTTGTTGTGACTGTAGAGATAGGAAGTCCATTTCCTTTCGTCTTCGTTTCCTACTTTTCCTACCATTGTTCACATCTTCCTATAACCATAGCATTTACAGTATCTTCGATTTTGCATATGTTCATGGGCGGGTGAATATTTACCATCAGGTGACCTTCTTCCCCATTTGGCTTACTCTTTATTTTTATTTATTATGGAAGCATACTTAGTAAGTATAAGGGATAAGATACGTATAGGTACCCCAGATATAAGAAAGTACAAAAGTCTTAGATGCCCTTTTACATTGCCAGAAATTAAAATGGAAATGAGTAGGACATATTGCACGTATGACAGGCGAAATATGGACCAAGAAACTCACAACATGGGCCAGTACATGTTGTGGTGTAGGTGTTTGGAAAACCTAAAAGTGGGAGACCATAAGAATGTTGGTCCGATAAAATTAAAAATATTGCAGCAATCGACTGGATCTCCATAGCACAGGATAGAAGAAGAAAAAAAATACTCGATGAGAGGTCCTTGCCAAAAAAAAACCAACATTCCAACAAGATAAATTTTGTAAATACTTTTAAATTGTTAAGGAAATTAAGGTCTTTTTAATTATTACTGTGGAGAACTTGAGCTAAACAATAAAATATATATATAATAATATATATATATATATATATATATATATATATATATATATATATATATATATATATATATATATATATATATATATATACATATATATATATATATATAAAGCCTTTATTTATTTAAAAAATCACATGCACATCTGATTAAATTAAACTAACATAAATTATTATAATATTTATGGAGCCAATAATGGATTTAAATTTTACTGTCTTAAACTATAGTTAGAACACCTATATACAATTCGTTGGCCATGACAATTAATCTAAGATATAATATTTTATTTTTATAGGTACGTGTGTGTGCCTGTGTGAAACGAAATAGAATATGTTTCTTCACATTTAGTATATTGATGATTCACATATTAAATAGATTTATGGCTTTATATATTATTATATATATATTATAATGGAATAAGGTTACTTTATATATTGCTTTTTATAAAGTAATAAAACGAATATGTTGTATTCTATTACAAAAACGAGGGCGAAAAGCGACCAATGACGAGCCGTTTCGCTGCGATGAATGGCAGCGGATGGAGCTCAGTGGTCTCTGCCAACCCCTGCGGGGGATAGGCGTGAATATATATAATAAAAATAATAAAAAAAATACGAAACTTTTAATATTTTTTTATTACAAATTCAAGTGAGCTCAGCAAGTATATGCGAAGTCTAAATATTACTTATGTCAATTATATTTCCAGAGGGCGCAGGGAAGATTAAGACCAGTGAAAGTATCTAATGAAAACGATCTGCTAGTTGTTGTAAGTGGAACATTGTAATTTAAAATTTGTATTTTTTATGAGATAGCAAGGCAAACAAGCAGGCGTGTCACTTGATGGACAGCAATCAACGTCGCCCATAGACATCCGCAGTGCCATAGGCAGTGCATAAGCGTTGCCGGTCTTTAAAGAAAGTGTCATTATGGGAAGGGGAGTGGTAGGGGGTAGTGGGCCTCCGGAACTCAACCGCTCACCGGACGAAGCGCGGTAGCTAAGCTAACACTCAGACGCCGGATTTCTGTGGGAGTGTGGTACTTCCCCGGGCGAGCCGGCTCATTCATGTTACAGACGATATGTCATTCTTGACAAAGTATTCGTCTGCAGCGTGGCTCTACCAATACGACTATATTATGTATTTATTACTCCGCTATTTCACATTGAATAAGCGTGGTGGGCTAATGTCCTTTCTTCCAAAAATGGGAAGACTCTTGCTGTACATATATGAGCTGTAAAATAAAATATTCCGTTTTAAAGTTCGCTCTAAAACGCCAATACACACAATGCACAGGGTTCGTGAACAAGTGACGTAATGCAATATGGCGTCTACTGTCACGTGATTATTTGTTATATTTACGTAGCACAATCATTATAAATTACTTATTTGAAACGGTTAAGAAAATAGTTATATCAAAACATTTATAGTCTTCGTAATAAAACAATTCTCCTGTTATCAAGAAGTATGCAATCAATTTTTAATAGAAGGATAATGTGGGAGAAGAAAGGTTGCCTTCTTTCCTACCAGGCACTCATGATTTTCTTCTTTATTAATAATAGAGAACGCGTAGAAAGAGGTCGCGAGAGCCGACGTCGGATCCACAAGTAGTCACATGCAATGACTGCAATGAATCGTTTACGTCGAAAGTGCGCCTCAAGTTTCACATGTGAGTCAATGTTTTATTTAATTTATTTCCATTAAATTACATTGAATTTTCGATGTTGATTTTCTTCTAAGAGTTCTAAGCCTCTCCGACTTGCGAAGGTTGGTAGCTAATTTAGCATAACTTTCCTCCTCCTTCGCGAGGTGTGGCAGTTCTGGAGCATTCGCTATCCCGGTCCACTCCCTGATATTATGTAGCCTTGGCTACATAATATCAGGGAGTGGACCGGGATAAAGACAGAAGGGAGTGGATCGGGTAAAAGACAAGTTTGTCTTGACAAACTTGTCTTTTACCGGCCATTTTTTCCATCATGATCTGTTGCAGCAACGTGTACCTGTCATGTCTCATGCTATGATCCAGGTAAGCAACTTGTCTGCCTTTGACGGTCTGCAAAAGTTCACGTTTTTGCTTGACTTGTCGGAGAACCTCGTCGTTGGCCACCCTTTGAGTCCAGCTAATAGCGAGCTTCCGTCTACTTACATATCTATCATCTATATCCAAAATTTAATTACACCACTCAATAGCTAAGGGATCAAATAACTCGTTACATTGAGGGAGCATTATGACGCATAGTTTGACCGAGCTGACAATGGGCCACACTCGCACCTGCATGGGTTTGCTCCCCTACATGCGTCCGCTCCTACGAGAGCTCCTACTGTCGCCGCCTGACCCCCGCGAGGGGGGAGGGCCTGCGACTGACCCAAGCTAGGAAAAAGTTCAGCCACATCTAAGACGACGCGAATTCGACAGGATACCACTGGGGTTCATCCCAGAGGCTCGATGTCTCCGTTTCGTTCTTTTCTTTTGTTTCGTTCGTTTCAATCGTTTCAATCGTTTTGTTGTTAAAATCTTTTCTATTACTTTTATTTAGATATTTAAAAATCATTTTATTATTTATTTTTACTTCTTTAAATTTTTTACATTTTGGAAAAATAATAATGTCTTTTGAATAAATAATCTACGCTCGCTAATCGCTACGGTCACGTCAAACGAATCTTCTGGTAATACTTAGTTGATGTTCTTTCGCTTATAGTAAAACTTTTGCATTTGGCAGTATTTTGATAAAGGCTAATACTAGCCCGCTTCCAGGCAGTTCCATGACACCAGTACCCAGTTAATGCGTGACGGTCAGTACTGGTGCCACGAGTGTGAAGACGTCAGTTTCCCCACAGAGAGCGAGCTGTTTGACCACGTTCACTTCCAGCATGACAAACAGAAGCGCTGGCAGTGTCCTGTTAAGGACTGTGGGAAAACATTTTACTTAAGGTACCACATTTCTTCTGTTTCTATTCTTCTGTACACGTAATTTTCTTTTTACACAAGTTGTTTGGGAACTGTCCATTGTGTGAAAAGAGAATTACGTGTATACGTAAATCTGCCTTGTTCTGACGTATTTTTTTTCTCTCCGTTTAAGTACTTTCCGTGGCATTTTCTTTCTTCTGTGTCTTGACAAACGGCTAACTCAATGATTAGAGTCCAGTATTATAAGAGATAGAAAGAACATGACAATTCAGCTAGGATATCTGGTTTTAAATCTCCGTAAATACTGAAATTTATTTTAAAATTGTTATTAAATAATTAAATTACTCTTATATTGTATAGGGCAACACTGACGAAGCACAGCCGCACGCACACAGACACACGTCGCTACGTGTGCGTCACTTGCCAAAAACGGTTTCTTGATAAGCAGACTCTGGACGAACATGGAGTCACTCATTTACAGGTACATATTGAGTTGAGTTATTCAGAAACTTCCGTATGCCAGCAATTGCCTTTTTTTCAAACCATGTACAAATTTCACTGCTGGAAATTGGTCTCCCTCAATTGAGGGGTGCAATTGTGGGGGGCCGATTGGTGAGCGAATTTCTGCCATCTGTATAGATGATTCATCCGATCGACGAGCTTGCTTGCTTGCTTTTATATGTGGGTAGTATAACAATATGTGGGTAGCATAACAATATGTGTGTGTTTAATACAATTAATAACTATTCAATTTCAATCATGTGGTCATGTCATTCACATCATGGTGGCAGCGGTGAGTGAATGAATTAGTTTATGAAATGTTGGAACTCGTAAATAACAATAAATAGTAAAATGCCTTAGTGGATGACTGGAAATATGGAGCATGCAAGACGGCAGAATTGACACTACAGGGCTGTCCCGCGCTATGGGTAAACCTATGTGCAGGCGAGTTTACTATTGAATTTAATTGGACCGCACGATTATGAGGCGTATTCGACGCTCAAGTTCTTAAATGAAGGCGAAGACATAAATTGATACAAAAATTAAATAATTTACATTTATTTGTAGACAAAACCCTTCAAATGTCACATTTGCTTCAAGCAATTGACGCGACGCTCAAGATTGCGGATGCACCTGAGGGCGCACGAAGAGGAGCTGGCCCCGAGGTTGGTGCTGGTGTGTGCAGCTTGTGGCCGAGCTTTCCGCGATGCTCAAGATGCTCAGGTTGTGTGCCTTACATCAAACAAACTCTCTCTCTCTCTCTCTATCTCACACACACACATATTTATAACAAATTTTGGTACTTTTCTGTCAGCCAGATGCAAGTTGAAAATCGCCAAATAATGTAGAATTCCGCCAAATTTCTTACAACCTTACCTAACCTTTTCTTCCCCACGTAAATAACCTAACGTAATCTAACATAATAAATCCCAAATTTTCATCATTTTCTAAAATACAAATTAATATGGAAGAAAAAAATGAAAAAAATCCTTTGTTTTGAATGAATTTAGAGAATAGAGCACATGGTCCCAAACGAATATTCCCCTTATGGTTGTAAGAAATTTGGTGGAATGCAAATTATGTAAATTTGGCGATTTTTCGCTTGTTAAGTTATTATAGGTTAGGGGCTTTCTTACACGGGGAAAAAAGTTTAGGTTGTAAGACACTTGGCGCGATTATATATAATATGGCGATTTTTCATTTGTTAGGTTAGGTTTTTTTTACGTGGGGAAAAAAAGATTATGTTGTAAGGATTCTTCTACATTATTTGATGATTATTCGCTTGCACCCGGGTAATGGAAAAGTACCTAAAATTTTTGTTATTAATGGTTTCCTATATATAGGTTGTTCTTTTTGTGTATGAAAAAACACTACATAGATAGATAGATTCAAGTTAAAAGAAACAACCTTTGATGTGACCCGTTTACTTCTCTGTCTGTCTATTCCTTAGGTTACCAACTTAGTTTTTCATGGGGCGGTAGTGGGTCCTAATGCAAATGGGGGCGATATGAACTACCTCTATTTTTATGAAAAAACATTTTACCTAGCCATCTAAAATGTTTATCTTAATAAAGGTAGTCCATAAAAGGTTGGGATCAGGCGTGTCACCTGATGGAAAGCAGTCAGCACGCCGCTCAAAAACAACTGCCAGCCATAGGCAGTGCAGAAGCGTCGCCGGCCTTTAAGAAAAGTGTCATTATGGGAGTGTCATATTGGGCCTCCAGAACTCAATCGATCACCAGACGAAACGCGGTAGTTAAGCTACCACTCAGACGCCGCTTTTCTATAGGAGTTTGTTGCTTCCCTGGGCGAGCCGTCCTATTCATGCAACAGACAAATATTCTAATATGCCATTCTTGACAAAGTATTCGTCTGCAGCGTGGCTCTACCACTACCACATTTACGGAAGTTATTTCAGTAATATTTAACCTTGTTTAACTTTTGTTTTAGGAGCATGCGTCCAAATCAGCTGAGTGTATGGAGCAGTACAGTCCTCAAGTGAAGGAGGAAAATGGATCGGTGCAGTTATCACCAACTAGCGGCCTTGTACGCCACACTAATGCTGTTTCTGGTGAGAGACCACCCCTTATATAGGTTTTCCGATGGCAAAATTAGATTTTCAAACAAATAATAGCTATCTTTCTTTATAAATATCTATGAATCTTTTTATTTATTCGTTTATTATTTATGGTTAACTCATACTTATATTTTTGCGTATGGTTAATAAGTATGTGGACAGCCGTTAAGTGTTATTGTATGTAAATGTAATTAAGTCACTTAACGGTTGTCTTCCGTAGAGTCTACTATAACTGATGATGCCTCGTGTTGAGGCAAAACACGTGTCGTTTGGAAGGTGGAAAGGTTGTAGTGTGTGTTTGGTGTTATGAATAGTGGTTGGTGGGTGGAGAGTTGCTGACGGCCGTTTTTCGGTAAGATTTAGTTTAACTTTCCTGTAAATCCACTTCATCCAGCAGGAAAACACACATTAATTTTCTATTGTTGTTGGCTTGTCGCGAATCTTAGCTAAGTAAAAGTTCTAACTGTCCACATAGTAATGGATTTCCGCAAAGTAACGCCTGACTCCTTACTTATCAATCATGTTAATAAGTATATTTATTAATACATTTTTTCTATCATCTTGACGATAATTTACCACCAACTTACATCAAATTATCTTTTTAACATTGTTTTCATCCTACGGTTGTTAGGAAGAAATCGCTATTAGAGATAAGACCGCCATTTGTATATAAATATTACAAGCAATAATTGCATAACTTTATTTATGTTGTATAAAGAATATAAAGTATTTCCGGGTACCGAAAGTACTTAAGTACACTACACTACACTTTCCAAATTTCATGCTTTTATAAGATTTTATGAGTTTTAATTTTACGCAGATGTTCGGTGAGTACCATAGACAAAACTGCAAGTTCATATCAAAAGACCCCTCCTGTGCTATTATTGCAGTGGTGGACTGGTGACAGTGACTTAGCAAAGAGCTTACGATTTATAACCTCGTCTTCACAAACTTAGTATTTTTTCATCTATTTATCTATCTTTAACTATGTAAAAAATTCAATAATTTTTACGCAGAAAGTTATCTTGCTCTTGAAAAAGTTAAACTATACTCATTGCGATTTTTGTCTGATCACCGTACAGGACTTGTGTCTCCCCACGCTGACTACGGGTCCGAGGGCGCTGCCCTGCTCGCGACTTTACCAGATATTGCGCGACCTCTTATACGTGTTGTGGAGATTGAAAAGGCCTTCCGCTGCGAGTTTTGTGAAGAGTAAGATTTTTAATTATAACAAGACAATTTAAAGAAATACACATTTTTGTAGTTAGTAAAGTATACAGGTGCTCTTTTTTTCCTATGGACTCTTACATTGACAGAATTCAAGTTTAGAAACAACGTTTATTATGCAACTTTTAATTGTATATAATAATTTTAAAATCTTTTATATAATGCTATAGGTATAGGTACCCCAATTGAGTTAACTACGAAGTTACCGCTATCAATGGTCGTGGGTGCGATTCTCGGATCGAAATATATATATATATATATATATATATATATATATATATATATATATATATATATATATATATATATATATATATTCTCAGATAAATGTGTAAAATTATATATAAATCTAACAAACAATGGAATTTTTATTTTGCAATTTAAAGACTCAATATTAAATTCATGAAATAATTAGATAAATTTTTTTCTTAATCAAAATGTTTTGTTGGTGTCTTTTTGGGAAAGACCCGGTCGACGGTTAGCGTTGCGTGGCAAGAAAGTTATAAAAAGGACCTTAACTATATTATGAGGAACTATATGTATTTCAAACAAGCTCTAAGCTAAAATAAGACTATAAAATAAAAGTTATTTCTTTCCATTTGTAGAGGAATAAAATAGTACAATAAAATTGTAGAGAAAGAAAATTCTTTTCACAAGAATTAAAAATTTAGAATATCATTCTAAATGTTTAATTCTAATGAAGTATATAATTTTTAAAACATTTCTTCAAACTACTAAGATCTATCTTATGCCAGCGTAATGCGCGGGTAAAATCACCATCTACGCCATTTATTCCTTCTCGTAAAAGCGCTTCGCTTTCCTATTTAGTAATACAAACCGGAGGAAATAGATGGCGCTGTTACATATAATAGTAAAATTTTACTTATAGCGTGTTCTACTTGGAGGATGCTCTAAATACTCATCGTGTCATCCACAAGGGTGTGAAGAATCCCTTCACGTGCCACATCTGCAAAGTTAGCTTCGCTACTTATTCCAGGTTAGTCAAATACTGAAGGACTTATATTTATATAATAATTACATAGCAATTTCTTGCAAGAAAAGAAACACCCGTTGCCTGCGAATATTCTGACTAAGACATTTAAAGATGGATAATATTGCAACTCTATTTGCAAATTTGCCGGTTACCAGGTGCACCACTCATAAGACCACTCACGGCTTCTACAAGCGCTCTTTGGCTGACGCTAAGAAGCAATTAGTCAAGTCACCAAGCAGATCTGAAGCTGGGCCTTCAGCTACTGGCATCCTCGGCTATGGGGGTTTCCCCGTCGTTAAACATTTCTTGTGCGAGGTATTATTATTACTTTATTTTTCTTTGATGACAATAGTTATAACATTTATGCCAATGTCAAGTAAAATACAATAACGTCAAATCTTTGAAATGTAACTAGTCAGCTTGTCACGTTAGGTCTTGATAAAATGGTGGCTATTCTACCAAAATCTTTTATGGACTTTTTTAGTCAACTTAAAAAGTCACAATATACGCGTTTATTTCATATCACTTCACTTATTCGCCTTAATCGAACTATAGTGTATAATACGCCACCACAATTAAACAATACAACTTATTATAATATAAGATTATGAAAATGAAATCAAAATATGACGTCACTCATGTGATTTGGCGGGAAAAGTACATATACTCGGGTATTATTAGCATCAATTACTTATGTTAACATATTATTTACTTTCCTTGACAGAGCTAGTTGGATATGTGTTTTTAAAATTTTCTGGCGGGCCGCAGATAAAGTAACACTTATTAATAATTTGTTTAGGTTTAGTATGTACTACCATTCTATTATAATTAATTTTATAACAATATATTGTTGGGAGAAAGTCGATAAAATAAATTCAATTTTAGAAATGCTTCGCGGGCTGCATAAACATGTTTAACGGGCCGAGTGTTGCTCATCCCTGGTATAGTGTATATTATATACTCAGGCCTTTTTTGTTAATTCTTATTTCTTAGTTTTTATGGCAATTTTTGATTTTTTCGAAGTTTCCTTTTGGGGGCACTGCCCCTACGTGTCCCCCACAATAAAAAAAACCCTGCATGTACTATATATTATAATAAAGAAATTTTGTTTTTATTTTGTGTAAAGATCACCGAAACGTCTATCCATTTTGACGTTTGTCTATAAGATTGAACCTATTTCCAGGACTGCGGGCGTTCGTACCTTCATTGGACTTACTTGCAAGTACATCGACGCATGAAACATGCTAATGAGAACTTCCTGTACAAATGCAACCAGTGTGATCTCACTTTTCCCAACAGGTAATTCTAAAGGAAACATGGCGATTTTACGCCACAGAAAGAACTGTAATTTATATGAATTAAAAAGTATTAAATATTCCAACCACAGCCCATATACAGTAGAGTCTCGATAAATCAAAGCTGAAGGGGGCTTCCTAATACTTCGAATTACTAAGAGTTCGAAATGTTGAGAGGTTTGTATTACCAGAAAGAACACGAAAAAGTTCAAATTACTTAAAGTAGTATTTATTGAAATGATAAAATGAAGTAATTATTGAAATGATAAAATGTAGTATTTATTGAAACATCACAACAACAAAATAACAGTCACATTTACCAATACTTCATAGGCCTACGTGATCATTTGTGAGGATACAAGTTTCAATGTGTCCATATTTCGATTTGTGTGAATGTTTGCATGAAATAATTTCGAATTACCGCGTGTTTTTGATAATCATGTATCAAAATTGGATTTATTATTTGATTTAACAAGAGTTTTGCTAGGGCCCCAACAATTAGGTACTTCAAATTATAGAGAGGTTTGAATTATCAAGCGTCGATTGTATATAGTCTCCATTTATGGAGTAACGGGTACTGATCCACCATGCTTGTCCAAAGCGGATTGATGGGGTATCTAGACACAGAATAAATAGCTGAAGGCCATCCATATATCTATCTTTTATTGAACTTTTCTTGTATCATATGGCAAGATGGCAATGTGTGTAGATCTACCTTTAGTCTCATAGATAGCCAGGAGAAGATTCGGTTATGTTTAGATAACATTCATGTTACAAAGGAAAAATGAAAATTTGATTACCTATATGCAAAAAACAAGCCCGGGCAGACCGGTTTTCACAAGCAGTATCTTTTCAAGGTGACTTCACTTATATATATTCTTAAATACTTATTAATGGAGTCAGGCGTTACTTTGCGGAAATCCATCACTATATGGACAGTCAAAAGTTTTACTTAGCTAAGATCCGCGACAAGCAAAACAATAACAGAAAATTAATAATGTGTGTTTTTCCGTTGGGTTTAGTGGATTTATTTGGAACTTAAACCAAAAACTTACCGAAAATCGGCCAAGTGACTCGGTTTCGTCGGTCACTTTTCGGTTGTCTTCCGTAGAGTCTACTATACCTGAAGATGCCTCGTGTTGGGGCGAAACACGTGTCGTGTGCAAGATGGAAAGGTGATGGTGTGTGTTTGGCGTTGTGTATAGTGGTTGGTGGGTGGAGAGTTGATGGCCGATTTTCGGTAAGTTTTTGGTTTAAGTTCCAAATAAATCCACTAAACCCAACGGAAAAACACACATTTTTAATTTTCTGTTATTGTTTTGCTTGTCGCGGATTTTAGCTAAGTAAAACTTTTGACTGTCCATATATCTTACATACTTGCTTATGGCTATTTACTTTGTTAATTAATAATTTTTCTATCATCCTAACGACAATGTATCACTAACCTACACCAAATTATCTTTTTACGACTGTTTTCTTTCAACGGTTGTGTGAAAGAAATCGCTATTAGTGATAAGACCGCCATTTGTACAATATATAAGCAATATTACAATCATCATTGTATAACTTTGTTTTTGGTATACAATAATATTTAAAATAAAATATTATCTATCTAATATTTTATTTAAAATTAAAAATTTACTTCAATAGTTGGGGCGTGGCATATCACAGGAAGAAAATTCACGGTAAGACCGGTCCGGAAGAACAAGGTGGTGCTACGAAAATTGCTCGTGATGATTACAGGTAATGATAGGGTTTTCAATTCAACTAACTTCTTATTTTACATTTTCATATTTGTTCTACTTATTTATTATATTGTAGGTATAAAGTATGAGTAAAAATAAATTCAGGATATTCATTAATTTATTTTTATTTTATTAATATAGGACACCAGCAATGCATATATAATATTATTACATTTTAATATTAATATGAGTATAAGACAAACAAACTTCTGATCCGTGTACCATTATAGGCGACGCTATGCTGACATATTGACAGACCCACATAATTAAATAAACAAAAAAAGAACATATAAAAATTAAAATTACTGGTTAAGTATTCATTTATTTAGTTTAAAGAAATTTTTGTGTTTCAACAAAAGTAATTCTTATACTTTAGTGTAATTTTTAGAGAGGACTTTCATAGGGTCACGTCGTGTTTCCCACGAGGGCGAGAAGCGACTAACGGAGAGCCGTTTCGCTGCCATGAATGTGAGAGGAAGGTAGGATGAAAAGATGGATGAGTGTGGAGGTAGCAATGAAGGTGTGCCGGAATCGTAGCGGATGGAGATCTGTGGTCTCTGCCTACCCCTACGGGAAACAGGCGTGACGATATGTGTATGTATGTATGTATGTATGTACCTTCATAGGGTAATTTATAAGGCACTTGTACTTTAGTTTTTTATATATATTTTTATATTCATGCTTTTAATAGTGTTATTTTAAGTGGAGTGAAACTATTATTTTTTATTTTTATGTAAGGTTAACTGGAAGGGATCCTTCTTATACGCGATGTATGTACATACATACATAACATACATACATACATATAACTTTCTGATATGCGATAAAGAACATAACAAAAATAATAATACTTATATCCTTAGACGATTTTTAAAAAGGGTGATTTTCGCATCGGGATAAATATATGTATTTATGGCCTACAAATTATAATTCATAGTTTGGATGTCAGGTCAATCCACCGTTGCAAACTTGGTGGGTGAGTGTGTGCACCCCAGAAATCGGTAGGTCCAATGCCCAACAGTGGGAAATATTTAGAATGTTAGATAATGCTTCTTTCTTTATGAAATAATTCTGTTATATTATAGTTTATGTGTACTTTATTTGAAGGATACCTTGCCGCGACTGTGATGAAATTTTGCCGAACAAAAATGCACTATATGCTCATAGACAGAAAAATCATAGTGACATGTCTCTTCAAATGGGTGGTAGTCAAGGTAAGTGTATTGTATTTATTACTGAGGGTATGAAATATAAGTTGGGTATCATCGCTCGCGGAACAAAGAGCGGTAGTAAAGTAATTTATTCAGAAGTCGCTTTACTGCTAGAATTAACTATCGCAAAGTTTTTTTTTAAGATTAGTAATGTTATATTAAACATCATTTATTACCCGTTTCCAACTAAACTAACAGTATTTATGCTAAGAAAATGGTTTTTATGGTATCGTTCACTCCAATAGCACAATGGTAGAGTTGAACCTTGAGGTATTGGTTCTTCAATTCATTTCGATTGTCCTTCTATCTTTAACGAAGAGGACAAATTCGGATAAGATCGTCAATTCTAGCAAATTTATTTAAGGCATTTTAATTTTACAAGCAATTTTATTTGTGTTAGGGCTATGAATGGCATATGATTGATTCGATCGGGGAATTACCACACTCTCACAGCATATTGGCGTTAATTTACTTATAGCGAGTGCAGAAACCCGGATGCCGAACTCTATCTTTCTTCCTTTCCTATTACGACCTTTTTCCCTTCCTACTAAATCATTCTCCCTCTTCCATTATTCACATAATTTCATTGCCCTAAGATAAATTACATGAATTATCATTTTACCTATCATCCGGTGATTCGATATTTGATATAAAATAAATTTCGTAAATATAATTATTTATTTTTTTACTTAATACTGTGTGTATTGTACACATAAAACACGACATACAAGAATTAAAAGGGTAGAAGATGTACACAGGCGAGCTTAACTAAAAATTGTGTTTTCTTCCAGCAAACCCAGGAGTGAAAGAGAGATAAGCTGTGAGGATAGAAATAATAATAATACACATAACAATACATACTATGTAAAACCATATATATAAATATTTTATATTGAAAGGAAATGTTCTTTAATTCTTCTCTTTAAAAACATCTAGTGACAAGCTATCGCGTATAGTATGTGGGAGAGAGGGATAATTAGCCATACACTTTATATTTTTTAATTGATGGGTATAGGTGAAAGTGGTCATGGAGCCCCTGAGATGCTTGAACAGCCTCACACATCGCGGCCGCCCTCGTGCTCCAAGTGTGGGCACAACTTCACGGAACCCGCTGCGCTTCAGAGACATCTAAAGTATGATTTAAATAACAATCAAAACGTAGGGCTCAGTTCGCAATATGCTCGGTGTAATGCTGACATCGAACACGTGAACCATGCCCGGTTGTCGACCCATTACAAACTACAATAATTTATATAATTAATTACCTAATCGGTACACCTTTGGCAACCGTCGTGACTGGGTGCATTCAAACATTTAATATTTTAACATTAATAATTAATTTAACGCTAAGATAATTTAACATTAATGTAACATCTATATGCATTTATCCTTGTGAACAATGAAGGATTTGCTTACGGTAATAAAAACAACATTTAAAACAAACTCCCAGCCGTACCCCAACATTTGGTCCTTTAAGCCGGATCTGAACCAGCGATCAATGGATATTACTTTCACATTTAATACATGACAAATTATAACGCCTCCATTGAGCGCCTGGTAGTGCAGGGAAAAGTGGAAGGGACCCGAGCGCGTAGCAGATGTTCAATGCGGTGGACGGTCCAGATGAAGACCGCTCTCAATTGCGTTGCTCACCCCTGGTGTAAGACGTTACGCGGGCGTCGTCTTTTCGGACGCGCGTCGGGTGACTCGTTGGAAATCGGGTGAATCGTTTACCGATTGTACCACCAGTGGGTTCGGGTGGGTCGGCCAATATGTATCGTCGGCTTTCCACACAGGGAGGTGCACGGGCACGAGGCGGACGCTCGCAGCCGCGTGCACGCATGCGCCGTGTGCGGACGCGTGTTCCGCTCGGCGTGCGTGCGCAACGAGCACCTGCGCGTGCACACGGGCGAGCGGCCCTTCCCCTGCGACGTGTGCGGCGTGGCGTTCCGACGGTGAGTGTGGTCTTCACCCATAATTAACCCTGTAGCGTCTGGCCACGTCACCACGTGGTCTTTAATGTGGCAACATTTGACACCCAATGCCACGTCCACTTTTCCGTCCGCTCTAATAGTGACGACACGCGCTATATTGTTCCGCATAATTTTAATATAACTGTATTACATAATTTTAATATTACTGTATTCGTGTAAGATATACTGTGTGTACCAGCAATAAATAGAACGTTTTCAAGAATCTGGATTTCCTTTAATATCAACTCGAAGCATGAACACGTCTTCAATCCTTTGTCGTGCCATTTAGCTCGACGAAACTCAGGCCCAAGTGTTACGCGTCAACGCGTGGAAAACACGTCGTACATTCCTCTTCACTACTATCTTCTATAATCATACGTCTTGGACGCTATTAAATTTTAATATATAACCTACTTTGTTACAGCAATTATGAGACTCGTGACTAACTCTGGTGGCGTACTGATAGAAACTAACATTCAATCACGAGCCTGGCTCGTTAAATTCATGTTTTGGCCAAAATTTTCATCACGAGTCAGACTTGTTAAAGCACGGGAAGGGATTAACATACTTACCCTGAAGTAGACAATTAGAATTTTTATTTGGCCAAGGTCCGCGATAAGCAAATAAAAAGAGAAAAATAATAACTTGTGTTTTGCCTCAACACGAGGCATCATCGGGTACAGCGAAACACGTGTCGTATACATTATGGAGAAGTGGTGGTGTGTGTTTGGGGTTGGTGATAGTGGTTGGGAGGTGGAGAGTTGCTGACGGCCGTTTTTCGGTAAGATTTAGTTTAAGTTCTCTGGAAATCCACTTCCTCCAGTAAAAAAACACGTTATTTTTTTTTTTTGTTTGTCACGGATCTTGACCAAGTAAAAATTCTGACTGTCTACATAGTAATGGATGTCCTCAAAGTAACACCTGATTCGATTAATTATCCTTACCTCGAGGTAAACTGTAGCACTATCCATGGGCGACAGCGATTGCTTACTATCAAATAGAAATATAAATAGAAACCCTTATTTTTTGTTAAATTTTACATGTTCTTAAATATAACTAGAATTATGTTTAACCATTTCAACTAAGCTTATAAAGCTTGTGCTAGCAAATGGTCCAAATCAATAGTCCAGTGGAGGATACGAACTAACGACGTACATATCGTAAGTCCGTGTCTTGTCAACTGAGCTAAAGCTGCTTTGATGTTTGTGAAACCTCTATTTTTTACAGTAAAATATGATACACTTATTTTTATAGATATGAAATTTAGCAAAAAAAAGAGAGAGTAAAATTAAAACTCAAAAGGTGCCACAAAATGGTTCTTCCTCGGCGTAAGCCAGGCATTCTATTGAAGTACCTGGCGCTGTTTTTCAATAAGAACCAACTGACTACAGTCAGATCGCGGCATAACTGAATGGATTACTCTACCACAATTAAACAATATAACTAATTATAACATAAGATTATAACAATGAAATAAAAACACAACGCCACTGATGTAAGTTGGCTGGAAAAGTCCTGCTAATATCTTTCTAAACCACGATAAGTAATATTTATGGCGGGTAATGGAACATATATTCGCCCCAGGTCAACTGCGATGCGCAACCACCGACTGATCCACTCCGGGGTGCGCCCGTGGGCGTGCACGCGCTGTCCCAAGCGCTTCCGCATCCGCTCCGACCTCCGCACCCACTTTCGTCTCAAGCACCCCATGCAGCTCGTCGTTATAGGGGTGAAATATATACATTACACCTAAATCACTATAATATACAATTGTAAATATGTAATTGAAAATATTTGTATGACGCGCCACAGGAAATTCTAGTGTGGGGCTATAAGTGTAAGACGTTTTATTTATTATTATTATTTTTTTATTATATATTCAAGCCTATTCCCCGCAGGGGTTGGCAGAGACCACAGAGCTCCATCCGCTACCATACATCGCAGCGAAAATGCTCGCCCTCATGGCAATAGGGACGTGAGGGGTGGCAAACCACGTCGTCGTCATTTTCAACAAATTAGGCATATTAAATTCGTCTTAGTGAATCCCACGAACTGCAAGAGAGAATGGAGGTCAGCCCCAGTAGGGCCCTGCATGCTGAGGTAAGGCACCATGGTACCCGGGAGAGCCCGACCCCGGGACGGTCGGCACGCTTGCGACTAAGTTCGCCCCTAACCACACGTTTTATTTTATTAATTTATTATTATTATTTTATAACTTACTTTATCATTAAGTATAATAAACAATAAAAATATTTCATTAATTGCAAAAACTAGTGTAATAATGTTTTTGTTATCACATTCATAAATATAATCTTGTCCTCTAGATAAAAGGATTGAATCCCACAACGGAGGAAGTCATACGCTGTCTAAACGAAAATAACATATCGCAAGATGGGGTGATCGAGATTACGAAGATGTCTTTCGAAAAGGTATTTATTACATTTGTAAAAATTATGTAAAGTACCATATTTATAAGTGTTTGCAGTGATTTCAGTTAATACTTCATCATCATTTATTTTCGTCATTATTACACAGTGAACTAATTGACTAATTAGTTTAATGGTATAGTTATCGCTTTCAGAGTCAATCTCGAATCGAACCCACCGCGTTCGATTCGAGATAAAATTAGTATGGCCTGCGGATATTTATCGTCCGCGTTTCCCATTTGAAGAAATGTATAGTGTCCATCAGTGGGACATATACAGGATTTAAATCGTAAACAACTCTATTAATGATACTTCTCATTATCCATTAATTACGTCCCACGTTAAGGGTTTAGATAAGTGTTACGTCTTGTATCTAGGGGTAAAGAGCTTCATAAAGTTAAAATGCTAAAACTAAACATTAACAATATAACGCTATTAATAAAAACTTACCAACCCTATCAATATTTAAAATATACACAAACCCTTGCAAAAAGCGGGCAGTTTTGAATTTTCTACATTATTGGTAAAAATTTAGTTTTTAAAGAGGTTTTAATAGCCGAACTATGTTACTGGCACTTTTTTTCGATGATAATCAGTTATAAATATTATGCTAGTGTCCTTCAGCTTGCCACGTTACATCTTGACAAAATGGTGACTATTTTACCAAAACCTTCTATGGACTTTTTCAGTCAACATAAAAAGTCGCGATACACGCATTTATTTCATATCACTTCACTTATATGCCTTAATCGAACTATATTGTATAAAACGCCACCCTAATTAAACAATATAACCGTTAATAATATAAGATTATAAAAATGAAATAAAAACACGTCACTGATGTAAATTGGCGGGAAAAGTCCTACTGGCATTTAGTCTGGGTATGGAGAAAAGTTAATTTCAAATTCAAAGCTTTTGTTTTTGTAAAAAAATCACCTCTTTTTTAGTTTGTGACTTTTCGCGGGTTTGTTGTTAAAAGGTTATCAGACAACTAAAACTAACTTCTAGTTATATTTAGTAGAATAATTTGTTTGTCACATCAACCTGCCTTATTTTGAATTAAGACAAATATCTTTGTGTCTATTGTAATGGCAGAAAAAGCAATAATAGCTAGTAAAATTATTATTAGCTCTGCCGGAAAAGGGTTATAACAATTGTTACGTCTCACAACGCTTAAAAGTAAGTCGTTCAACCGTCCAAAGAACCTGGACTCGATACCAAGAGACCAACTCCGGGACTCAACTACTCACCCGACGAAGCGCGGTAGCTATAAGCTACCACTCAGAAGCCGGTTTTCTACGGAAGTGTGGTACTTCCCCGGGCGAGCCGGCTCCATTCATGCTACAGACATGCAGACATGCCATTCTTGACAAAGTATTCGTGGCTCTACAACTTCAAAAAATTCTTTTCTTCAAAATTTATCATTAAATTTAGAAGAGTAAGCAGTTGTATTGTTAATTTTCAGGGCACTTCAAGTATAATACCGAATAGTACACGAGCTCTTTCTCTGCTGCACGCGGTTCCTCGTACGCGGATTGCTTGCGAGCCACCTTTGCCGAGGCACTCTGGTGTGTATAAAAAACGCACACACACACGCTTGCACACGCACACACACACGCTGGCACACGCACACACACACGCTGGCACACGCACACACACACATATATACACACACACACACACACACACAGGAACACACACGCACACACATACACACACGCACACACACATACAATTTTTGGAAGTTGCACACACACGCACACACGTTCACACACACACACGCACAAACACATACAATTTTTGGAAGTTGCACACACACACTCGTGTACACACACACACACACACACGCACACACACACGCACACACGCACACACACACGCACACACACGCACACAAACACGCACACACACGAACACAAGCGTGCGCGTCCGCACACACACGCACACATACGTACACATGCACACATACGATTTTCGAAGTTATCTAATGACGTTTACTTCTTTATTTGATTTGTTTTTAACAGTTAAGATATTTGTAAGATTATCCAAATTATCACTAAACTATTTTTCTCGTATTTTTCTTGATAACACAGAAGATCAACGCAATAGCTTTTCATATGCCATCGGTGCTGTGCACTCCAGACAAAGATAGCAATATATGTCTGTATACTTCAATGACAATCAATCTCTCTGATTTACGATTGCAGGTAGAGCTAAATAGAATATATCAAAACGGCTTTGGGTCATTTCAGATATATTCCAACCTGTTCGCCGAGGCAGAGGCATCGCTAAGAATCCTCGCAAATCCAAAACACAAGGCACTGACGAGGAGAACAATCAAGAAACGAGCCCGCATACCGTGACACTTAACCCCAATAACGAGGTACGTTTACGAGGTACAATAATGTGTTGAGTTTGTAAAGGAATTGGGTTATTAAAGTAGAAAAGACGACGACCAGCTGGTGCAGTGGCTGGACACCTCGCCCACGGCAACGAAAATCATTTTGTTTCACAACTCATATACATATGCCATCAGCTCATAGAGTCAGTGGTCGCGGGTTCAATCCCCACATCGGAATAACTATATCTATGGCCTACATATACTTATTCCGAGTCTGGTAATCCCGGCCAATCCGCATTGAATAAGCGTGGTGGGTTAATATTCGTTCCTCCAGAAATGGGGAGGCTTGAGCTCACCAGTGGGACATATATGGGCTGTATAAAAAAAAGTAGAAAAGGTCCTACCTTTCCGATACTGATCCAAGCCGATGTCTCAACTTCACCCTTGGATTACTACCGTTTCTTAAGTTGCTGTTATTTGACTATTAGATTTAAGCGTATCACCTCATAGATAGAAATCAATTTACGCCACTCATAAACCATACCATAGGCATTGCAGAAACATTTTTGAGATATGTGTAAGCTTGTTTTTTGGTTTCAAAATGGTTCCATAGTGTGATGGTGCATAGAAAGAAGTATTGAGGAATCTAACTCTTATATCGCGAAAATATAGAATTGTTATCATCATCATCATTAACAGCCTGCGGCAGTCCACTGCCAGACATAGGCATAGAATTGTTATCATTTTCATTAAATTCTAAAATATTTATAACTGTGATATTTTAGTAGTAATTATCTACATACATACATATCGTCACGCCTGTCTCCCGTAGGGGTAGGCAGAGACCACAGATCTCCATCTGCCACGATCTCGGCATACTTCCCTTGCTTCCTCCACACTCATTATTCTCCTCATGCAAGCCCGCCGGTTGAGGGTACTCTTGACCTGGCCTTTCTTAAGAAGTTCAGCAATTTGGTCAAGGTACGTTTTTCGTGGTCTTCATCTTCCGGCCCTTCCATCCACATTCGCAAGGTAAATTTCTTTTGCCAGTCGTCTTTCATCCATCCTCTCTATATTTCCAAATCATCTAAGCATCTCTTTTTCTACTTTTGTCACAACACCTTCTTTTAGTCTACTCTTATATCTTCATTTCTTATTCTATCATTCAAGGTACATACTTATTCCACACATACTTCTTAATGCTCTCATTTCCACCGCATTCAGTCTGCTTTCATGCTTCTTCTGCCAAACCCAACTTTCACTACCGTATATTAGCGTCGGAACAAGCACCCCCTGATGAACCGCCAGTCGGGCCGTTGTAGACACATTCTGACTTTTCATAAAAGAGTGCAGGGCTCCGTTAACCTGATTACCAACTTTCACTCGTCTTTCAATGTCTCCTTCACATTGTCCATCTCTTCTAAACAGTGAGCCCAAATATATAAACTCATTCACTTGCTCAACTTTTTCTGCTGCAATCAGCACCTCACACTGCGTCGAAGTTCATCTTCATTCCTTTCCTTTCTAACGCTCCATGCATTATGTTCATCATCTCCTGCAACTCTTTTTCCGACGAAGCTAGCAACACCTGGTCGTCAGCATATAAGAGGCATTTGATGCGTACTCCATTCATTCTTAAGCCACAATGACTCTCTTTCAGGTCTGTCAGGCAACTATCCATGAAGCCACGGTGACGCTACACATCCCTGTCTAACACCTTTATAGATATCAAACCAGTCTGTGTAAGCCCCGTTTATTCTGATACACGCACTGGACTTCTCGTAGAGAGACTTCAGCGTTTTTTTTTCAAACTGTCAAACTTTCAAATTATCTGTTATATTATATTTGTATTTATTTTTATATTATATGTGTATATAATATTTATTTTATCTAACATTATTTCCAGGAGTTGTCCAATATCAACATGCAACTTATATTGCCCGACGGAGCGCTGGTGAACGGCAATCAGATGGTACAATTACATTTAGATGACAACATGCATACGGAATAATTTTATACCCAAAAACTGCGTCTCATAGATTTTTCTGGTATAGTCCTCAATAAAAATACTGTATACACTTACGTGTCATATACAAGTATTATTTTATTTAACAAATGTTGTAAATAATAGATTGTAGTTCAGCTAAACTTTATTCCTTGTTTGGTACAAGAAACGATTCTTCATTCATTCATTTGAATTAATGGCTTTCAATAGTGCCTAAATAGCATGAATGATTTCGCCAATGTCATGTAGAAGGGGAAAGACGCGAAGGAAATTAATCAGTGCGGTTGAGATAAGGAAAAAATACACTTATGAGATGAACGGTGAGCTCGGGGTAACAATGGAATAGAATGGAAAGGACACCAAGGACATTAATCGGTACGATGGAGAGCAACGACTCTTATACCTCTATATATATATTCTTGGTTGGTGCAAATGATGGGCTTTTAATCTTCTTATTTAGGTTCTGTACATGACGACTTACAACGGCTGCTCTCGGTTGACTGCCTCAGTGACGGCCATCACGTTTTTGCTTCTCTTTTGTGCTTAAACATTTCACATCTATGTTCGTGACCGTGATTGGCTATTTTTTTTTATTTTTAATTGTTTTATTTTAATGGTTCTAGTCCTTTCGAGCCCGTCTTGTAAGTTTACGTTGTCAGCTTGTCACGTTACATCTTGATAAAATGGTGGCTATTCTACCAAAACTTTCTATGGACTTTTGCAGTCAACGTAAAAGTGACGATACACGTTTTTATTTTATATCACTCCACTTATACGTCTTACTCGAACTATATTGTGTAATATGCCACCACGATTATACAATAGAAAGTAATAATAAGATTATGAAAATGAAATTAAAATACCACGTCACTGATGTAAGTTCGCGGGAAAAGTATTTATTTGGCAATTAGCAGTCACAGTGTTGCTAGAGCCAATTTTAAAATCTACTATTATAATTAAATAATTTGACAGTAAAATATAGAATTTTATAAAAATTATATACAAAGTTCACTATACAAACAAACTCTTTACGATGTACCCTACTCTATTAGATGCGCATGTTTTCGTTTCGTCCGTACAATTTAATGGCCGACTTTCATCTGTCACTTGTGAATGCAACAGCTATATATTTATTTAGGGGAACGATAGAGAAAAAACGATGAAGACTGGTCTCTGTCTCAAACTGAATTCTTTATTATTGTTAAAAAACACTTTTATTGGCGAAGCAAAGAAAATTATTTGGGAGGTGGTGAAACTAGTTAAAACCAAAAACAATAGTTAAACAATAATTCATTTTTACACTGTATATATAATCTATAATTTAAAAATATCACTCCTGTAACAACTTAAAAACGCACGGACTTGTTGTAACTTGTTTGATACTTTTTTAATGTTAAGATGTTGCCCTATTAGAAAGTATAAATCGTATAAGTTAGTTTTAAAAGGTATTATTTTCATATTTTCGTAGATTAAGCGCAGATATGTATTTTTATTATAAAGGAAAATGTCAAATTTGTTTACTAAAAACAATTAAATGTCTTTTTTATTTTTAACTCATTCTTTTATTTACCTTTTAATGTCGTGAACAAATGATTTTTCTAGAACGATTACAAACTTTACAATAAAAAAAAATAACTGTAAAAATAATGATATTTTATAATAGTCAAGAGATAAGCAATGAAGAGCAAGTGATCTGCGTTCAAGGTATGTAAGTCATGCCGCCCACAAACATCAGCAACACAAGATCATTGGCAGCTAAATTTATATTGCTTAACGCGAAATAATTTATACACCGCAACTTACAAGATTGAGAGAGCTTGTGTTTTATAACTAACAATGTATGGTAGTACAAACCTATAGAACACCTTGTGGTGCTGGGCAAGATTGGAGGACCAAGGTTACGTGGTCAAACAAGTCGGTAGGGGTGCGTGGAAATAATGAAGCTCCAAGTTACATTTACTCCAATAAATTTGCTATTTCCAATAATAATTGTAAATAGGTACGGAATTTGTGAGTACCTACTCAATGACCTTATAGTTTAGAATTGTACAATATACAGGTGTCCCAGAACTCAACGTCAAGCCGAAACATGGTGACAGGATTGATTGTAACCATCATGAAAAAAATCAGAAAACTTACCCCATGCATTTTGAAAATTATGGGCATTTAAGAAAAACCTAGAAATTTGTTCAAACTGTAACCATTTTTCGGTTACCGTGGTTAATTTTTATTATTTTCGTTCATTTAAACTTTGGAACCGTAACTCTAAATAACATTTCTAGAATCACAGTAAAAAATAATGACACAATTGCCCCAAGTTTCTTAGAATTAAGACTATTTGTTAAACTATGAATTTAAAATTTTCAAAATTTGTCGACTTTGAAAAGCCCTCCTTTCAAAAAAGTACTAGAGTGCCTTGGCAAGTGCCATTAAAAGTTGGCGCATTTAATCAGGACTGTAAAATGGTACAATACTTGTTAGTTTCATACAAAAAAAAAAACGAGTAAAAAAAATAAAAACCTCAAGTAACCCGATTTTTTCTAACCCATTTTACTCAGTTAAAATGTTTTTTATTCGCAGAAGCTCTTGGTAGGTTCTTAATTTTAAGATCTTCACATAGATTTATTTTCTGATTTTTCTCATGATGGTTACAATCAATCCTGTCACCCCGTTTCGGCTTGACGTTGAGTTCTGGGACACCCTGTATAATAATATAATGCTAAACTATAATTATCAAAACATGTATAAGAACATGTGAGACCAAGGGCGTGTGCAGATTGACAAATTATAAACAATCTAAATATATAAAAATATTATTATAATGACGCTTTCGACACCACAACACCATTACGTTGAACCCGACCAAATATAGGCTGTATGTAATCATATAAACGTCTCAATGTCTAAAAGGTTAAAAAAACAACAGGAATCAACAGTTGGCGCCATTTACAGACAAATGAGTTTAGTTTCTAATCCGAAAATACTTCGTATGTTTGATTTGTAGTAATTATCTATAATCATGTTTGATAACGCTATCCTTTGGCGATAAAAAACATAGACGACCATTCAATACACCGCAGAGATTTGATTGTGTTTGCTCTTTAATAATATTATTTAATTGTTTTTGGTTGGAAGTCGACTAGTTCAAGGTAATGTTTATTATATATAACATAGTATATCAAGAGTAATTATTCTTTTAATCTGTTTTTAATTTTATCTTATTAATAGAATTATCATTTTAGGCGTTAAATGTAGAGAAAATAAGATTGGAATTCAAATGATTATCTAAATAAGTGAGTGTTGTGCGTTTTATACCTATGTTTATGTAGGATACTCGATTTTGGCGTTTTATAAAGTATATATACCATCGACTTCATGGGTTTGCAGCAATCCGATCCGGCAAGCAAGGCCGATCTTGGGCTGCACGCATTTAATTAATTAATACTGCTGTCTTAAGGACACATACGCTAGTTTCTTGAATACCCCAATGTCTTAATAGTTCAGGAACACCGTAGGTGGTGTTTCGTTTCACAGTTGTACCATTCATGGTAGGAAATTGTCATAGAATCGGACGGTAGTCGATCGCCAATCATTTAGGTGAAGTGAGTGGTGAGGATACCAAACTTGTTCTGAGTATATCCAGCTTGGTAACTATGGGTAAATTATTTATATTAGTCTGTGTGAATTCATGTGTCCAGATAAGTATATAAATTTTTTCAGAAACAAAACATTTCGTCATTACAGAAATCCATACATAGCACAATGCGTTTCGTACCTTGTATTAAATCATACGACGAGAGAATAGACCATTCTAAACAAATCGACAGAGAAATCAAGGAATGGATTAAAACATATAATGAAGTGAGTACACTCTGATGTGGCATGGCTACGATAATCATTTTGTTTCATAACTAATATATATATCTCATCTGCTTACGGATTCAATGGTCGCGGGTTCGACTCTCGCATCGGAAAAAATATACCTATGTATGGCGTCTAAAGATATTTATTTCGAGTCTGGTAACCCCGTCATTTTGCATTGAACAAGCGTGGTGGAGTTTTATGTCCATTCCCACAGAAAGTTTCGTGCTTAGTAGTGGGACATTCATGGGCTGTGGAATAAAATAAATACACGAAAAAATACAGGCATGGCTATTACTGGAGGGATACACATTTACCCATCACGCTTGTTCAAAGGGGTGTGCCAATAATTTACTAATGGTTAAATTAAATACGAAGGTTTTTATGCTAGAAAACGGTTACCTCTTATAAAGCTATATCATGATCATATTTAAATCATATGCTGACATTCCGTCAGCATCCAAGACATAATATATTTAATAATATATTTTTTTTATTGACTACCACTTTTGTTTTTTACCATTTTAATGATTCATCCATCATTATCTTGTTACGGCTATAGTGTATAAAGAAACAAGTGATATTTTACTTATTTCCTCGCATATCCATTCAAAGCATTACACACACACACACATATAATGTGTGTGTGTAACGTTTATATACATACATGTAAAAGCATAAAAAATTAAATGTTTAAGGTTTTTTTATACGTTTAGGACATAGAAAAAATATTGTAATGGGGAAATTACTTATGGAAACATTTCATTCCATATCATTTGCTTAGATCATAACTTTGTCTAATCTATCTGCGGTAGACATGAATCTCTAAGGTTTAATACATTCTGATATCGATCGCATTAACTTCGATTTAGGTTTTTTTAAATTATCCTTTATAATTGTTGTTATATTAAAACTAAGAGATGTTGGACGATTTTTTAAGAATATGTTCAAAAGATGTAGAAATACTTAGAAAAACAAAGACTTATAAGAGTTTAAATAAATAAATGAATAACGAGGGCCCATTTATAGTAACAATAAAATCTCAGCCTAATCTCGCGAAAAATACAAGGTCGCTAATATATATAATAATGTCTATAAATTAAAAATTGAAATTAAGTAAATAGATACAAGCCCTAACATTATATTGCCGACAAAGATCTATTATCTCTCGCGTAAATCAGCTAGTAAGTTTTATCGCGTCGATATCTGCGCGCGGCCGTCGGCGCTGGTGAATCTCAAACGTACTACATATTTCATTAGATTGCAGATTACTGTGATAAGAAAATATCGCGATAAGTGAAGTGCTATTATTATATGGTAGGGTTTTTTGACAACCGGCGTCAAAAATTTCAAAATATGAGGTAATCTGCGATCATCGTGATTTTTTTATAAAGAGATCGTCGGCAAAAACTGTTAGTGAAAATAGTATGAATATCTCGGTGACGTGGTTCGCCACCTGATTCTCACGAGGGCGAGAAGCTATGAACGGAGAGCCGTTTCGCTACGATGAATGTGAGAGGAAGGATGCATGAAAAGATGGATGAGTGTGAAGGAAGCAAGAAAAGTGTGTCGGGATCGTACCCTACAGGGAGACAGGCATGATTATGTGTATTTAAGTATGTATGATCTAATATGATAAAATCTTCAATTATACTTTTTCAAAATATTTTTCTCCAACCGCTATGCACTTATGTATTCAAGTGAACCAGATTTAAAATCATTTAAAACTGTCTCTTGCATGCAAAAATAAACGACCAAATTCTCCGTCGGATTCGTTTACGGTCTTAAATTTACGCCCACGATGCATTTTTTCAATGTGAGAAATAAAAAGAAATCGCATAGAGATAATTCTTCGCTGCACTGAGGACGGGGTAACATTTGCACCCATGATGATGTCAAATAGTCGATGTTTCTAGCATCTGTGCGCGTTATCTTGGTGGAAAAAAATGTCGCGCATACTAAAAATATTTAAAAAAAGAACTATACATAAATGGCCAATGATTTCCAAGGAGTTTTTTTAGGAGTTTTTGCTGTTATTTTAAAATAGTATCAGAAAAAACAGAGTATAATCTCTGTTTTTCTGAAATTATTGTAAATTTACTTTGTGGCTACCAATTTTTGGAACAACCGATATATAGGGATAAGCTTGTGGTACGGTAGTTCGACGCTAAACTATAAGAATAAATGTCACAGTTTGGAGAGTATTTATTTTATTTCCTCGGCCTTTTTTAATTTATCTTGAAATTTGATAAGTTCTTTTATATTTTTATAAATTTAAAATTGTCAAAAAGGTTTCAATAAAAACCTTTACACTGTGTGGCTCCAAGCTTTTCGAAATTTATTGCCAATAAAATAAATGTTCATGTGCGATGGTTGCTTACGATCAGATGACCCACTTGCTCGTTTGTCTAACGCTACCATAAGAAAAGGATAAGCGATGAGTATTGGAGAATCGCCATCGCGCGAGTAGTGGTTATTCCTATTCTGAGTTCTTTCGACAATGATGTAACTGTCATTCCACGAAAAAAAAGGATAAGAATAAATTAAAAAATAAATATTTCTTAATTTAAGAAATAAGTACAATAAGAATAAAAAGCCTACTCTTTTTTTAAAACTCGGCAAGGCTCCCGCAATGCACTGCGGATGTCTACGGGCAGCGTGGATAGTTTTCCATCAGGTGTCACGCCTGCCCGTTTGCCTTCCTATCTTATAAAAAAATCGGTGTGAAACAAATAATGCTGATATTACAGGCAATCAAACTATTGCTACTGGGCACGGGAGAAAGCGGAAAAACGACAATCATTAAGCAAATGAAAATTCTACATATAAAAGGTTTTTCACACAGGTATGTTTATTGAATTACTCTATATGCAGTATCGTAAGCCACTACTGGAAATACGCCAATGAATCAATTTATTTGTCACACTGTATAGGTGAATTTGCCAGAAAGCAAGGCATCACTTATCACTGATTTTGTATAAATAATTTAATTCCGAAATATCTTACTAATATTATAAATGCGAAAGTTTGTGAGTGTAAATGTATGTTTGTTACTCTTTCACGAAAAAACTACCGGATGGATTTGGATGAAACTTTACAGTAATATAGGTTATACATTGGGATAACATATAGGCTACAATTTGTAATGATTTTATGTAATTTTGATCGTAATATAACTATACATGTCAATTAAGTCGGAAAAATATCTGGTCTCTGAGAGCTATATTGGCGTACGCTGCCTAAACTATTGGAGTTACACAAAGATGTACGTATGTACCGTAGGATTGTTTGTCTTAAATAATTCTAAATGTAAGTCCGAGGCAGCATATAAAATAAATATGATCTGTCACGAAACTTAATGTGGCAGACCAAATTTTACGCAAGCGAAGCCGCGGGCAACAGCTAGTAGACTATATTTCAGAATTATAGTACCGCTATTTATCCATTAATAGGGTCCAATCTGTTGTCCAGAATATCGTGAGTCGGTAAAGTTGACAAATTTTACATTTTTTAATAGTTTCATTTAATATTAATAAGAATATTCACCACGAAAACAACGTGTGCGAATATATTACGTTTTAAATATCTGCTGACTTATTGTAAATAAGTCCGATGTTTGTAAGAAATCGCTATTAACGATAACACCGCCTTTTGTGTGCCTGTGAATTTATAATTGATCATTATATAACTTTGTTACTGGTGTACAATAATTATCTTTCTTCTGTTATGAAATTTTAGTTTTTTGTTTAGCCCAGGTAAAATACTTGAATTTAATTCTTTGTGTGTTTGTATCTATTTTTATTCAAATTTTCAACTACGAGTCACCGATTGAAATGTATTCATTTTTCAATATACTAAAACTGTATATCATGATTATGACCTCTTTTGAAGAACTTTGACGAGAGACTCTCCTTCTATGTTAGCATATACCCTTGGCGGCACATGACGCTTCTGATGTTGGTCAAATTTTGCTGCATGTGAGTTGACATAGGCCAAGAAGCGCCAACTAGCCAGATCTTTGGTTTCACGCATTCAGTTACTCTAAGCCGCCCTGCGTAGATCGTCTGACCATCTAGCCGGAGACGTCCCACGCTACGATTGGTATGTGCGTTATCCAATCCAGACAACCGCTGAAACCGCAAGAACTGACAACCGCTGGCTTAGACGAATTGTAAGCCAGCGGTTTTCAGTTCTTCGACAAACGTGAGCAGCCCATTGCCACTCCAGTTTACTAACTTGGAGAACTACGTCGATAAATTTGATTTTCTTACCAGTTTTTTAATTGTAATAACAATCTACCAGAGGAAAGTTAAGTATAGTCCTCTCCATACCTTTCAGAGCAAGTAAGTCTATGTGCCAGGCGAACTGCCAGTGTCCACGTTTCGGCACCGTAAGTGAGTACAGGCAGCACGCAAGTCAATATATAATATATAACACTTTAATAGAACGAAACGTAGAACAATTTAATAATGGTAAACTTTATACATTTTATACCTTGTAATGAGCAGGCGTGTCACCTGATGGGAAGCAATCAACGCCGCCCATAAACAGTGCGGAAGCGTTGCCGACCTTTAAGGGAAGCAGCGCCATAAGCAGTGCGGAAGCGTTGCCGACCTTTAAGGGGAGCAGCGCCATAAGCAGTGCGGAAGCGTTGCCGACCTTTAAGGGAAGCAGCGCCATAAGCAGTGCGGAAGCGTTGCCGACCTTTAAGGGAAGCAACGCCATAAGCAGTGCGGAAGCGTTGCCGACCTTTAAGGGAAGTGTCATTATGGGAGTGGGAATGGGAGGGGGAGGGGGAGGGTGTTGGGCCTCCGGAACTCCACCGCTCACTGTACTAAGCGCGGTAGGTAAGCTACCACTCAGACGACGATTTTCTGCTGGAGTGTGGTACTTCTCCGGGCGAGCCGGCCCATTCATGCTGCATACATATATTATGCCATTCCTGACAAAGTATTCGTTTGCAGCGTGCCTATACCGCTATTACATTAATACATAAAATAAGGTTCCTATTTCAAGTAACAAAATGTTGTTACCAGCGAAAGGGCAAAGATGACGCCTCACATCAGGCACAATACACACGAGGCGATATACGATATTGTGCATAACATGCCAGCCTTGAGTATCGGTCTACATAATCAGAAGAACGTGCATGCACAACAGTACCTGCTAAAGCTCGGAGTGGAGGGACCTGAGGAATACAACGAGGTTTTTATTGCGAATGATAATAATTTTACCGTTACAGTTTAGCTGTTATACAAGAAGAATACACTTTATTTCTATATACATTCTTACATAAATATATTTTTATAAATTATCTGTCTAACTATTGGTACATATTGTAGTATTGAAAAAGGCTCAAGCTCAGCATAATGCTGTGGTGAAACCACAGTGCTGATTTTAAGGTAGACCTTGCCGATTAAGTCACGAACGTTTCTTAATGACGGTCGTAGTAGCTATAATGTTCATTCATTCATTCATTTGAATTAATGGCTTACAATAGTGCCAAAATAGTACGGATGATTTCGCCAATGTCACGTAGAAAGGAGAAGACATAAAGGAGGTTAATCAGTGCGGTTGGGATAAGGAAGGAAGGAAGCTATAATGTACTAAAGGTTTGTTTATTTTATATATTTTGACAGATTTGACATGTGACGTCACAAAGATCTCTCACTATGTTGATCTCCTTCCTTGCTTTTTTGATAACTATAAATTTTACAAAGAAAGAGACATTTTAAATACCAGGACCATTCTCTGGTACGTTGTATGTCCGCTGAAAAGCGACATAACCTAAAATCAGATTAACCCCCTTGTTCGATTGCCCTCTTTTTTTTAATATAATATATGACCATACTGCAATTTACAGGAATACTTCGATAACGTGAGAGCACTATGGCACGATGCTGGAGTTAGGGAATGCTTTAAGAGGTCCAATGAATATCAACTTATAGACAGCGCAGAATAGTAAGTGTTATCGCCATTTAATATTATCAAGGAAATTTTTCTGAAATGATAATAACCTAAATGTGTGTGTGTATATGAATATGAGTAGTAGTATATATATAGGGATGAATGCGTATATATGTGTGTGTCCGTATCAATGTCGTCACTGTGGTCCGCGATCTGACCACGTTAGTTCTTGCTGATAACCAGTGCCAGGTGCTCCAATAGAACGCCTAGTATATGCTGAGCAGAAACCATTTTATAACACTTGTTAGATTAAAATTATTTTCTTTTATTTTGAATTTATATATTATAATATTTTTAGGGTTTTAATTTTAGCTATTGTAAAAAAAATGTGTCATTAATAAAGTTTTTTTCCGTTCTATTCTAAATCGTCTACCGAGGATTGTTTCTTTTCGGACAAACGTGACCAGAACATACTCTGCGCCGTGGGTCTCTGCATAAGATAACTGATTTCCTCCCATGGGTGTCCAAGAATACCAGTAGATTACCATACCATTCTGAGAACTGGGGAGGACACGAACTCACGATGTAATAACAAAACGGTTGACAGAACAATCTGCGTGAGCCCGAGTCCTGCCAACTAAGGGATTGCTGCTTCAATATCAATATCAGCCCGCGGCAGTCCACTGCTGGACATAGGCCTCACCCATGGCGCGTCACCTAGCCTGATCTTCAGCTACACCCATCCAGTCTCTGCCAGCCGCCTTGCGCAGATCGTCGCTCCATCTAGCAGGAGGGCGTCCCACACTGCGTTTGCCGAGTCGATTGCTGCTTAACTGCTGATTATTATATTAATTATATTTATAAAACTCATATTCCATTAAATTTAAAAAAATTTCCGATGTTACAGCTTCTTGGACAGAATAGATCTGATAGGGAAGGAGGACTACGTACCGTCTGATGCGGACATATTACGATGTCGTCGCAAAACCACAGGCATACAAAAAATAGAATTTAAAGTTAAGGTAAACGAATTACATTTCAAGATGAACTACTTTTTTCTACGCAGTACTACTCTGTGGAACCAGCTACCACCAGCGATGTTTCCAAACCTGCAAAAAACAAGTCTACACATTTCTCAAAGGCCAGAAACCCTCCTAAAATGCACAATATGGCACTACGAATGTCTATGGGCAGCGTCGATTGCCTTCCATCAAGTGACACGCCTGCTCTTTTGCCTTCCTATCCCATAAAATATAATAACATTTTCAAGTAAACAGTTTGCCCTATGAATGAAAGTAAATAAAATCTTCTTATATGCTTAAAGTCTTTCTAATTTTGCAAAAAGCCCTATAATGGTTAGTTTTTAAAAATACCTTTTTAGAAATATAAACAATCTTTTCGAAAAAATAAGTAATGTGGCATTCTTTTCTTCTTTCAGGTTCCAAAATCATTGCATGGTGGTAGCCAAGAGTTTTGGATGTTTGACGTCGGAGGGCAAAGAGGTGAACGGAAAAAATGGATACAGGTAAATAAAATTCTTGAATGTTTGTATTTGTTTATATTCAGTGTAATACACATAATAACGAGATGCAGAAGCGTCGTGTCTGCCCTATGCCCCACCAAGGGGACTTAGATATATAAATTCCTTCGCAAAAAAACGGGCACCCCACAGTCATTGGCTTTTCTATGGATAATATTAATAGGCTAAATATTTTCATGGTACTTTAATAAAAAACATTAAAAATTAATAACGAGTATGACCTCCCCTTGCAGCAATTACGGCATGTAATCTTCTTGGGGCATGCTTTGCACCAGGGTTTTGATGGTGTCCTGTGGAATGTGTTCCCACTCAGCCGAGATGACAAGTTTAAGTTTCCCGATGTTTTGTTGAGGTGGTTGCATAGATCTTACTAGCATTTTTAGGAGGCAAAAGTCACGATGCACGCATTTATTTCATATCATTCACTTATACACCTTAATCGAACTATATTGTATAATACGCCACCATAATTAAACAATATTATCGATAATAATATAATGATTATGAAAATGAAATAAAAACACGTCACTGACGTAAGTTGGCGAGAAAAGTCCCAATATTTTGTCATGTTTTAATCTATCTATTGAGTGAAATAATCGATACTTAGTCTAATTTTTGTAGGTGTTTGAAGGAATCCATGCTATCTGGTTCGTCGTGGCATGCAGCGACTTCGATCAAACTCTCAGGGAGGACAACACACAAAACAGACTTAAAGAAGCACTCATTTTATTTGAAGATGTATGGCAAAGCAGGTATGTTGGAGCTAAATAATTAAGATTAATTTTTTTTTAAGTATGAATGTGTACGTCTTGGCTTTCCAACAGTGACAAAGTTCTCCCATTATTAACCTCCTTACCCTGAGGTAAGCAACGCACCTGCTATGTCTTTTGTGTGACAGATGTCCTTGGGCGTCTGCGATTGCTTACTATCAAATAGAAATATAAATAGAAACGTTTATTTTGTAAAAAAAGACTATCAATGTTTTTAATATTACTAGACTTCTTATTAACCTTTCCAACTAAGCTAATAATACGTGTGCTAGGATATAGTTCACATCAATAGTCCAATGGAAGATATAAACGCACGGCGTTCGAATCGTGAGGCTGAGGCTTACCGACGAATAATAAAATTGCAAAAAATGTAAATAGTGTGTAGCTTAGTACCCACCCGCGACGCAAATACTTGCCACTCATTGTACGCCATATCCTTTTTATTTTCGTTCTGTAAGCTAGCAAGTAGCTAGGGAGAGCTAGCGTAATGAGTAAGGATATAATATCTATATTCTTCGGTCGGACGGATGGGACACGAATAACAGGCAGCATACAGTATAGACCGATGTAACATTGTACAAACGTCTATTATTTTCAGTGTTGCTATTAAAATTTTACTTTGAAGCAATAAAAAGTCTTAAAAATTTCGGATAACTCTTGAATCTTTAGGGACTTTTGTGTTATTTGTATTTTTTTAATATTTTTACAATTTTTAAAATCATTAAATTAAGAAAATAATATGTTCGTCATTGCAAAGTTATGTCGATCAGAAAAATTTATATCTGTTAAAAAGATCAAGCTAACTTTTACAGGGTATAGTGATGTAACTAGAAAAGAAAACGATATATTAATTTCACAATTTAAAAAGACATAATAAATAAATTAGGTGCAATCGTTTTTTTCTACATTTTTATTATTTAAACTAATCGAAATAAAGTATAAAATATCATCTTATAAATTCCAAGATTGAATAACTATATCCTGAAAATATTAAATTTAATATTGCTAAACTAATTAATTTTCGAGACAAGAATTTTACATTACCATGTTTATTTTTCACAGCCCTGATATGGGCACAATCTTTCCCATTTTTGTACGAATAGACTTTTACCTACTACGCTTGTCCAAGGCCAATTGGTGGCGTATCTAGACTTGGAATAAATATCTGTACATCATATATATTCGTAGTTCATCCATAGTTCGTATGCTAATTCCGATATAGAAATGGAACCTGCGAACATTTACTCCGTAAAGGGTAGACACACCACTGACCCCATTTGTCATGAAATTTACGTATTTGTTGCTACCGAATTCTTAGCTTATAAAGCCATAAATATCGTGTTGGTCTATTTCAAGTTCTACAGCGTTACTTCCGGCACAGAAGAGTGGTTCTTTTTAAGATGGTATTTGTACTAATGAGTATATTGTCTGTGGTCAGCAGTTACCCTGTCATCGGAGTTTGTGAACATGTGAAGTAATTAATAAAGTTATTTAAAATATATATAGTTTATGATCATTACAATATTACAGTAACCATGCCAAAGAACCCGTATCGAATCGACATTTTGCCCTATTTCTTTCCGTTGGCATCGAGTGACTTTGTAAGAAAATATCAATGAAAAGACAACAAGGTATAAGGTACCTAAATGAAAGAAAAAATCCGCAATCACCAATTCCCCCAACGATGGACATTATGGCAATGCCTCTTACGTGAAGGGAAGCCAGTTATCCAAGTAGCTGTATTGATTGATTGATTTCAGGTTCCTCCTAGAAGCGGGTCTCATCGTGTTTCTCAATAAACAAGACATACTGGAGACTAAAATCAAGCAGGGTCGAAGTATCGCATCATACTTTCCCCAGTATGAACATTTTGGAGCATCTGGAGACGAGTATACACGGACAAAATTGTTCATCAGAAACCAGTTTGCCGTTAGTATTTTTATTAATGGAGTCAGGCGTTACTTTGCGGAAATCCATCACTATATGGACAGTCAAAAGTTTCACTTAGCTAAGATCCGCGACAAGCAAACAATAACAGAAAATTAATAATGTGTGTTAAGTTCCAAATAAATCCACTAAACCCAACGGAAAAACACACATTATTAATTTTCTGTTATTGTTTTGCTTGTCGCGGATCTTAGCTAAGTGAAACTTTTGACTGTCCGTTAGTATTTTTTTTTATTCAACAGCCCATATCTGTCCCACTACTGAGCACGAGCCTCTCCATTTCTGGAGGAACGGACGTGAACCCACCACGCTTGTCCAATGCGGTTTGGCGGGGTTACCAGACTCGGAATAAATATTTGTAATCCATACATATAATTATTCTGATGCGGGGATCGAACCCGCGATTATTGACTCCGCAGGCGGAGTGCCTCGTCACTGAGCCAGTTGGTCGCCCGCCATTAGTATGCCCTCTTTCAAATTTCTACTTAACTCTACAGTTACAAATACATGGGTAACTTTAACTTATAAAATTAGGAATGAAGTTATTGAAGATGCGATTAAGCGACGTGAAATAAAAGGTGTCGTGACAAAAGATGAGAAAGGGATGCTTAGATGATTTGGGCATATAGAGGGATGGATGAAAAACTACTGATTAAAAGAAATTACTTTACGGATGTGAATGGAAGGGTCGGTACGAAAAGACCAAGGAAAACATACCTTGGCCAAATTGCCGAAGTTTTTAGGAAACGCCAGGTCAAGAGTACACTTAACTGGCGAGCTTGCATAAAGAGAGTGATTTGTGTGGAAGAAGCAAGAGATCGTAGCAGATCTGTGGATGAAAATCTGTGGTCAGCCTACCTTTACGGGGAACAGGCGTGATGATATGTATGTATGTATGAGTAGGTATGAAACATAATTTAGGATCATAGTGTCAACTTCTTAATATTGACCGCTGTCCTTTTTCTGGAAAATAACCACCGTGGCCCATGGAACCGAAAAATCCCGGTAGGTAAAGCCTATTCCATCCAGATCCACAACATATTTTTTTTTATCAGTCGTCTTTCATTCATCATCTTAAAGCCCTGTAAGCATCCCTTTCTCAACTTTGTCATACCTACTAGGTTGATAAAATGCTATTAAGTGAATAATGTAATTATTGTGATATTGTCTGTTGTTATTCCAGATGCTTACATCAAAGAAGCGCGAACGTCGCAACATAACAGCGTCCGCTGAGAGATTCGTGATCATGGAGGCAAGTAGACCGAGGGAGTGCTACTTCCACTTCACCACCGCCACCGACACCGACAACGTGCGCACGGTCTTCAGGGACGTCTATCAGATGATCCTCACACACATGCTTACTAATATCGGCGTCTATTAGACATCATCATTAGCCACAGCGTCAGTCTACAGCTTGACATATGCCTCCTGAAGTTACTTAGTTGCGCTAAGTAGTCCGATCTTCGCATATATCGACAGCGCCGCAGAAGAAACAAGTTATCGTGAAATACAAGAAAAATAGTAAAAAAAATAAAACAACGAATTTTGTAAATAAATCCACAAGTGATCGATGTATATATTTAATTGATATATGAAGGGTATTTTAATAGTAAACAATCTATATAAGTAAGAATGGATAGCCGAAATGTATGTACGCGCATAACTTCAGAACGACTGCGCCAAATTAGATAATTGTGTTTTTGCTGTGTTTGTTATTATCAGGAAGGTGTATTTAAAAGATAATTTCCAAAAAAATTACGCAAAAACGTAAAAAGAATTTTCCTCTAGAATCAACGGTTCTATTGTACCATCAAACTATTGATGTAAACTATATCTTCCTGGCACAAGCGCTATTAGCTTAAAGATCAGTTGCTTACAAATAAGCAAGTTCCAAAGTATTGTTTTTGCCAAATAATTGTAAGTAACGCCAAAATATTGATAGCCTTCCTTAAAAAAAAGTTATGATATTTTAAAGGGAAAGTATTATAGATAAGTACAAATGGTAAGCGTGTTTACGATATTGCCCACATAAACAAATAATAAGATGTATTTATGTGTGAATAGTAAAATTAGAGCGTTTTACCTAAAACATCTTTCCATTGCTCTCTGGAACTAACCACCTACAGCGATATTCAAACCGAAACGACACCGTAACCTTAAAAAACTTACACAATTTATTTATTTATTTATGGAACATCAACATGAGTTCATTGTACATTATTCTAAAAACATACTTAAAAGTAATCCTAATGTAATTCGAAACGACACTGAAACCTTAAAAAACCTACACAATTTATTTATTTATTTATGGACCATCAACAGGAGTTCATTCTACATTATTCTAAATAGTTCTAAAAACATACTTAAATGTAATCTTAATGTAATGTAATGGACACAACTTTAACATAAAGTCAGAGCAAACAAATCAAATAATTATACAGATTAAATGTTAGATTTAATACGGTGCGTGAATTGTACCACACTGTCATAGAGAATGTTTAAATCGTTGTTTCTTTTCTTGTATTTGTGGTATAGTTCACTCAAACGCTCCTTTTCATTTCCTTGTGAAATAAACTAAAATTTTGCACCCGTGCATGTACTCTGGGTAAAGGTTTCACAATTATCAAAGCTATGACTATGGGTGGCTGTGACTGTTTTCCATCAGGCGAAACGCTTTCTCGTTTGCCTTCCTATCCCATAAAAAATAGGACGTCTCTACTTGATGTATGTAAACCTGCGGTATAAATATCTTTTCCAGTTAATTAATCTGTTTTATACTGAACTACTGAACCATTATTATAATATTTTACTATATTTTAATTCATAAAATGTTAATTATATGTAATATGTTTACATAATTGGTATGTACACGTAGCATTTTTATAATTAAGTTAAAAAAATACGTTTTTAAAGTGTTTTATTTAAACCTTTTTATATAAAATATCTATCTCCAGCAGTCCAGCAAAAACAATAAGTCTCGTCACGTTAACCAGTCTTGACAGACGTTTTCGTGAATCAAGGTTTGTTTTTGTTACTCAGAATTTGCTGTCTATCTCTTTGTATCTACTTACACTTAATATCAAACGACAACCACGGAAAGAAATAGTTTGGCCCATTTTGAGCCCGGAACCAAAAGCAATTCTTATACGACTCATATTTTTATTTCATAAAACATCTTTTATAGACTAATTGGCTCAGTGGCGAGGCCCCCCGCCCACGTAGTCAATGGGCGCGGGTTCGATCCCCGCACCTGAATAAATATATTTATATATGGCCTACAGGCCTATTTCGAGTCTGATACCTCCACCAATCCGCGTTGGACAAGCGTGGTGGGTTAACGTCCGTTCCTCCAGAAATGCCAACACCCGTTCTCAGTAGTTAATGATAATAAGTACATTTAATTTATTTATTTTTTGCCTCTTTGATTTTTAGTTTTTTTTTTTCACTTAATTTAATATAAGGGATTCGTCAAACCAATCAAATGAGTCCAAAATCGAAGTACTACAAACGGTAGACTTCCACTATCCACTTCCTTACAAACTCTCGCTGCGAAGTTTAAATTACCATAATATTTTATTGTCACGAGAACTCAATGTATGTGGAAAGTTTCATAAGAATCGATTTAATAGGTAGTTGACAAAGACGTCGCAAGTTTTCAAACATACAAATATAGGTACGAGGTCGATTTATTAAAAAAAAAACAAAAAAAATATTAATATTACTCGTACCATACCCACTAGTTAAGTAACACAAAAATGTAATATAAAGCACATCATTCATATCGCGCACGTTGTAAGAAGAACTAATATAGCTAACCTAAAATGTCAAAAGCAAAGAAAGCGATGTCGCGTTCGACTCGCGCTGGCCTATGCCTTCCCGTCGCAAGAATACACAAGATTCTCAGAAAAGGAAAATACGCACACAGGATAGGTAGTGGGGCGCCGATATACCTTGCTGCAGTTGTGGAATACCTTGTCGCTGAAATACTCGAAATCTCATCGGTACTCGTACAATCCAGCAAGACCTTTCGAATCAAACCACGTCACATACTATTGGCGATCCGCCAAGACGATGAACTAAACAAATTACTGAAATCGGTGACGATCTCGCAGGCCGGTGTCGTGCCAGTAATACATCCGCTCTTACTGCCGAAGAAAACTGCGAAGACTGTACAGCAGAGCCAATAGCAAATACTATTAATATTAGATAAAATTAATATATTTTAATGTGGATCGAATGAGATGATATGATTGACAAAGTCCTATACGGGACTGCACGATGTTATTTTCAAATAAAAATTCAATAAAAAAACGTTTTTCATTTAATTAAAGGTCGTTCAGTGGATAAATTCGACCATAAATCATTAACTTTTTTTCCATATAAACTTTAACTATGCCAAATATTACACTCCTTCATGCGCGAAATGCGCTTAGAAAGGCGTACACAAAAGATGCTATTTCGTGCACCTATTTATATATACATAGATTTACATAACAGAACCGATTTTTTGGAAATTAGACACATCTATATTATCAAAGCCTACGATGGACTACTGCTGATTATTTTTTTCTTTCAAATACCATGAGATAAGATATACGCTTCTCGCACGTCTCGAAACATAATCCGATTTTCAACTTCACGCATCCAGTCTGCTTGCTGCTCTGCGTTGAGAGCATCTGGAGGGTGTTTCACATGTTTGCTGACGGTGTCCAATCCAACACTCGTCTACTCCAACGACTGTCGGTTTATCGACTGACGTTAATAACTACACCACGTAAGTTTGCTAATTTGGAATGCTATGTAGGTGATTAGTTGACGTTGTACAGACATAGCATTTATACATATTATTGAAGAAGGAAATAAATATGTTATATCGATGATCATATAAATAAATTGCAAGAAAAAAGATGTTATGTCTAGAAACTAAGATAAGCTGCAGCCCTGAAAAGAGCTTTGTCGTTTTATACTATTATATTTTAATACTTGTAAAGTTAATATATACATAAATTTGCTTTATAAGCATAAATGGCCTATATTAAGCTCGTTCGCCGCGTACCCTTCGCGCTAACTGTATATCCTTAGGCATAATGGTCACGCGCTTGGCGTGAATAGCGCATAGATTCGTATCTTCAAACAGTCCCACTAAATACGCTTCACTTGCTTCCTGTAACGCCATCACGGCCGAACTCTGGAATCTCAAATCAGTTTTAAAATCCTGCGCGATCTCTCTCACTAGACGTTGGAACGGTAGTTTTCGTATCAACAGCTCCGTGCTCTTCTGATATCTCCGTATCTCCCTCAAAGCAACGGTGCCTGGACGGTACCTGTGAGGTTTCTTAACACCCCCCGTTGCGGGAGCACTCTTTCTGGCCGCTTTCGTTGCTAGTTGTTTTCTTGGTGCTTTACCGCCTGTCGATTTGCGCGCTGTCTGCTTAGTACGGGCCATTTTCTGCTTTAATTATTTCTAATCACCGAACCACAACTTAAAGTCAAATGATCAAACGAGTTGGAGATAACTGCTTATATAATGATATCCCCACTTTTTCTGTGGCTTGCTGGTAGTTTGTAGTAGATATAAGAAAACTTTAAATACCCTCAAATTTTTTTATATGTCCATTTTAAGACACAATAGTTTTATAATTCTGAATTATTAAAAAAAATTAAGTTAGATTGTTTTAAGTTTCCTATTATCATTTTAAAAATTCATATTAAAAATGCCCATATATGGTTTATGTTATATTAAACCTATTAAAGTTTTTTATTTTATATTAAACCTATTAAATATTATTGAAATTTTTCATTTGATTGAAAATTTGTTTCTATAACAATGACATCTGTTTAGAAAGTTTACATTTGCAGTCCTGAAAAAGACTTTTGGTTTCTTTGAAATTATATTAAATTATACTATTATAATACCTTTTTATTTTAATCGATGAATTTTGGGGCACTTTGAGAAAACGAACAGCCTCGTTGCTTCAAAGAATACGGGATAGCTCCAACTCAATAATGAAAACCGTCGTTGCTAGATTTAACTCGCACCTTATTATACAGCTAAATCGGCTTCAATGTAAATAATTTACTTTATATAATTTTTGAGATGTATATACTATAATTACAAAAATAAAAATGTAAAATGTATAAATGATCAAAAAATAATTGTCTGAAATAAAGATTATTATTATTATCATATCAACCTCCAAAACCGTTCAATGCGTAGTTTACATCCAAGGCCTTTGGCCTGTTTTCCTTTCTCATGCTCTGTGTACACTGCCGGCTAAGCGTTTGAGACTATCTATATCAAAGTAGGAAATTGAAATAAAACTCAAAATACAAACCAATATGTTTAATTATTAAATAAAATACTTATATACTAATACATATATATCAACAAGAAAACAAAAAAATGAAGAAATATCAACCAGTTATGTTAAAAATGCAGTTCATATTTTAAACATATTTTTCGACAAAAAGCCCTCGTTTGCATCGTATTTTATGCTTGTACCTCACCGTAATCCCTCGCCTCTGGTTTCCTCGTATATGAAGCTGGATATTCTCTTGACACCTCCATGTCTTGCCAATCTTCGTTTGCTGGTTTAGTTATACTTTGGATGTTGTTCCTAAGCACTTTCCGGTGACGTTTCGCGTCAAGTCCTTTGCCTTCACCAAGTCCATTGCCATCTTTTCCACGACCTGTCACTTTAACGATCAACTGTGTAATGAGGAAGGGCCCCCTTTGCGTCTCTTGTTTATAGAAGAATATTGTGGGTACATTTATTACTAGTAATCACATTCACCCTTCATATTAGATTTTCAACATTTTCTTTGTTTATATTTATTGTAATGAAATTACATTTTCGAATAATATATGAAAATATACATAAAACGCCACTGACCTTGTTTGAAATTGTTTTTGTTTAATCTATTTTGCTGTGTTATTATTAAAAAAAATCGTTTTTATTTTATTTTATACTATAACTTTAATGGTAAATAGGAAATATAGTGAAAACATTTACATATATTGCAGCAGTTACATCTCCTAAGTGTCGTACGACGCGACTAGAGGGCTATACTCGTAAAACCATTCAAAATCAATCAACAGCCTGCGGCAGTCCACTCCTGGACGTAGGCCTCCCCCAAGAAGCGCCACCTAGCCCGATCTTCGGCTTCACGCATCCAGTTTTTGTCAGCCGCCCTGCGCAGATCGTCGCACTATTTAGCCGGGGGGAGGGGGAGGGGGCGTTTACCGAGACGCGGTCTCCACTCCAGCTCTCGTATACTCCAACGATTGTCGGATCTCCGACAAACGTGACCAGCCCATTGCCACTTTAGTTTGCTAATTCGAAAGGCTATGACGGTGACTTTAGTTCTCTGGCGGATTTGTTCATTCCATTACGTGATACCCATCACTTTCATATGTTTACTATTTTCATAAATTTAACACTTGAATTACGTTCTACATTATTGATATGATGCAGGAACATTTTCTATATAAGAAAAATAAGTAATTTAATAATATTAGTTATCACAAACCAAAACACTGTTTGCAGAGTTAATGGCCGTGCGTTTCGTTCCCGTATTTTTTGTTCTTATTTATATCTATAAAGAGAAGTACTATTTATCGAGTTAATTTTAGCAAGCAACCTTTCAAATTTTCCTCAATTCTGACTACATGTCTTTGAAACTTTGACAATATTTGGCGCTTAAAAGTGCCCTTATTATTAAGTTTATTAAATTAATTTATATTTTATATAACACACATAATTTACACATTTAATGATATCCTTACGTCATCATCATAATCATGAAGATTTGTCATTTGCATTTGCTTTGTTATTCATGTACATCGATATAGCTTTCATTCCTTCTATATTGGCATGCTTATATAATTCTCCTGGCAGGAGGAGTTTGGAAGCGGTTTGGATCTCTCTGCTGCCCAAAGTTTTGTGATTCATATGCACGAGCTTCGCGGCCTCCCCCGCGATCATCTCCAACATGTCATTAACAAAACTGTCCATAATTCTCATCGATTTACTAGAAATACCCACATCCATTCTTAACGTTTTCAATATTTTGTATATGTATATGGAGAAACTACGGTAGCTTTTCTTTTTTTTCTTACTCTTCGCTATTGGCTGTTCTACGACTGGTTTCTTCATGGATTTTAGTGCTTTGGTGGGCGGTTTAACCGGCGCCATTTTGTTATTTTGTTGAATAGTTTACTCTTCGAATGGGCATCAAAAATTTGTTTTGCTATAAACTTATAGATCTTTTAAGGGTACTACAACTAATGTATGTTGCACCGACATATCTTCGGTAACCATCAAATACAAGTCTTACTGTTTAAGCATCAGAAAATCGGAAAATATTACTCACCGATACCGAAAGAAACAAGAATCGGTAAATATTTATCGATTCTTACCGATTCCTGTTGATATAATATTTTTTTACTCTAATTTATTTTGTTTTTTATTCATGTAGGTATTTCTTTATTTTTTATTATATTCATTTTACAATCTAAGTGAAAGTGATGGTGAAAAATTGATTTCCTCTGCAGGCAGACAGTACAATACGAATAAACACGAAAAATAAAATTACTTAAAACTTCTTTAAGTTTTAAGTAACTTTATTTTTCGTTTTACATTTTTAATTTAGTTTAAAAACTTAAACTAAATTAACACATAAAGGACGTAATTAAGTAAATATGTAAGTAAATTAACACATATCCCGCTGCTTGGCACAGGTCTTCCTATTTATGAAGGTTGAACTATTTATAATCAACCGCGCTTGTACTTGCAAAATAAATACGTGTAGGCCATACGCATATTTATTCCGAGGGAGATATCGAACCCGTGGCCATAAGCCTCGAAAGCGGTCGTTTGAAAACTGAATCAATTAGATCGTTGATCGTCATCGAAATATTAATTACTACTTTTTATTCAATTAAAATAAATTTTAATAATATTTTTTTTATTCTTTTAAATTTCACACATAAAATTTCATACAACCATGTATACATATACTAAATATTTTCTGTGCCAAAGCATTATATTCGAACCATTTATATAGGGCCACTATTCGACTACATGTAACGTTGGTGCCATTACAATACAATAACGATGAAACCGCACTTTATATAAATGGCCAAACACATATTTATCTCGATATTGTTGAATCTTTAAATCTGAAAGCTGATACTTAGTCACTTTGCCATTATATTGCCAAAATACAATATTTAGATTTAAATCTGAAGAACTAAGGTAGCTTTTATTGACTGACTTTGCTATTTAGATTTCTGAAACATCACAGAAATCTAAATAGCAAAGTTAAGTAAACCTAACATGAAGGTACAGTGTAATTATTTATAAAGAAATACCCACAATATTTTAATATTTATAATTTGCAATTCGTGCATTCTCTATAAATAGCAAGCGCGTAAGCAGCCTCGGTTCATTACACACTCGATCGTTACCATGACGGGTCGTGGAAAAGGTGGCAAAGGACTCGGTAAAGGTGGCGCGAAACGTCACCGGAAAGTGCTTAGGGACAACATCCAAGGTATAACAAAACCGGCGATAAGAAGATTGGCGAGACGCGGAGGTGTGAAGAGAATATCCGGCCTCATATATGAAGAAACCAGAGGCGTGTTGAAAATATTTCTGGAAAACGTCATCCGCGATGCGGTGACGTACACAGAGCACGCTAAAAGGAAAACAGTGACGGCGATGGACGTAGTCTACGCTTTGAAGAGACAGGGCCGAACGTTGTATGGCTTTGGAGGATGATATTAATATTTGAATTAGAATAAAATAATTATATAATGAGATTAAAAATTAATATAACTGTATGATTGTAAACGTTGTAATTTAATGTAATTTCAAAGAAGACAAAGTCCTTTTCAGGACTGCAAATATTAAGTTTCTTGACAAATGTCATTGTAATTGTAAAATAAACTCAGTCTAAAACAACTACGCAAGTGAGTAATAAATTAGTAATAACAGTTTAGTATGAAACATTAAACGGTAAGCGTAGTGTGGGTCGCTCCCTTGTTAGAAGGAGTGACGATCTGCGCAAGGCGGCTGGCAGAGACTGAATACGTGTAGCCGAAGATCGGGCTAAGTGGCGCATCTTGGGTGAGACTTATGTCCACCAGTAGACTGCCGTGGGCTGATATTGATATTGATGAAACATTAAAGTTAATTCTAAGCCAAAAAATAAATAAAGTAAGAAAGGAAAATGATTTCTAAATATATTTTGTCAGTAAAATATCTTTTCTTAAAGCCTATATAACATATGTCCCTCTCCTGAACACGGTACCTATTAATTCCTAGAGAGAATGGAGATTATACCATCACTCTCAACAATTTTTTAGATGCTATCGAAAAAAGTTTGCTTAAAGAAAACTAAGTCCGAAAATCATATTAAAAAAGTTTATCTTTCATTTGTGTATTATTATAAATCAAGCAAATGTGTATATGAACGAAAAAATTAATTGTCAGAGGTATTGAAGGTATCTTAATTATAATTATAAATAAAAAATATGTACATTAAATTATGCTTAATGACCAGTACATTAAGATTCATTTTTAAATATAAACTATGGTATTCTTGTAAGTCAATCAGTTGCAATAATCCGTCAACTTGTTAACGATACCTACAAATTTCATAATATCCGTTAACTACGAAAATGCTCATATTTTAATTGAAAACCTATTTGACTCAGTGGCGAAGCTACCGTTTTCAGTTTACCGTATAAGAACGTATATACGTATGGTCTACAGACATTTATTCTGTAAATGTATATAGTCTGGATTGCCTCATCTTCCTTGAACAAGCGTGATAGGTTGATGTTCATTTTTATAAAACAAAGAAAGCCCCGTATTCTGCACTGGGATGCATATGAGCTGTGGAAAAATTATGTTAAAACTTATTGTTCTTTTTCATTTATTTTCCCAAATATTTATTATCCATATATCGTAATATCCGTCCATTCATATGTTATAATAGTATCCGTTTCATTTTAAGAGAGGCCATTTCCGAGCGGGACTGTTATACTAATATTAATAATAATGATGATAGATGGGAATAAAAAAATAATCCTAATAATAAAATAAAAAGATTTCAATATAAAAGATTACAACGAAATTAACGTACAAATATTTACAATGAAGATGATTTTGTAGGCCTCAAGTGTCAAACTACAAAAGCACTAAGCAAACATGGGCTTGTTTCTTGAAGGCTTTAACCGTGTATTGTGAAGCAAATATCTCTGAAGGTCACTAAAAGTACATGGAAAGATGTTTAAGTAAAACGCACTGTAGTGGATCGCCAATCATCCAGATGGCGGATCGTCAACCGAATCCACAGTCGTCAATCAACATCAAGTTGTGAATAAAGCTTGGTAGCTGGCCTAGTTTATTGTCAAATTATGTACCTACTATCTTAGGTTGCTGACGGTGATGAATCTAGAAATTATATGTATATTGAAGGTCATTATCGATTTCACATCATACGTAGACAGTGTCAATATGCGGGCCCTAAGCCAACCGGTGCGTCTAAAGCCAGGGGTAACAAACAATTCAACATGATCTCGTATAAATAAAGAAACTTATACTAAGCATCTGTTGTACCTTTGCTTTCACTTTTGTAGTAGTTTTAGTAACTTAAACCTTAATCTTTTGTTATTTTTTTTTTTTTGGATGAAGTCTGGCAATGTTTTTTAATATTAATAGAAATCTTGTTACACTTTTTATTTAATAAACCTCTCTGCGTCACTTATCAGGACTGCGGAAATCGCTGAAGCATGCTACCGCAGCCCCGACAGCGCTGCCCTATTTAGGGACTAGTCTCATGGTGGAGATGAGGCTCCCCAACTCCTCCTTTCTTTGGGGGCAGACATGGTGCGCCACCTTAAGGTCCAGATGTGGGGCGGCGAGGCTTCCCCTTTTCTGCCACCGGAACCGCGGTTATGGGGGTTGTAAGAGATTACCTTGATACCCATTCTAACTAAGCTAATAATGCCTAATCTTTCACATCTGTAAACTATAATCTAATTAGTTTAATGGTATAGTTACCCTTTATGGAGTCTAAGGTCTCAGGTTCAATTTCTGCATCGGGATATATATATATATATATATATATATATATATATATATATATATATATATATATCGACCGATTGGCTCAGTGGCGGGGCCCTCCGCCCGCGGAGTCAATGGTCGCGGGTTCGATTCCCGCATCGGAATAAATATTTATATGGATTTATAAATGTTTTTTCCGAGTCTGGTAACCCCCTCAATCCGCATTTCCTTTCCTGCCCCTTCCTTTCTCCTCTATCCTTTCCCTTCCTCTCCGCCAATCCACGGTCTGCCGTGCCAATGCATGCGTGACTAGGGGCGAGACTAGTCGTAAGCGTGCCGATCGTCCCGGGGTCGGGCTCCCCCGGGGACTATGGTGCCTTACCTCAGCATGCAGGGCTCTGCTGGGGCTGACCTCCCTTGCGGCTCGTGGGATTCACTAAGACGAATTTAATATACCTAATTTGTCGAAAACGACGGCGACGTGGTTCGCCACCCGTCACGTCCTGATTCTCACGAGGGCGAAAAGCGACCAATGACGAGCCGTTTCGCTGCGATGAATGGAGCGGAGCTCTGTGGTCACTGCCAACCCCTGCGGAGGATAGGCGTGAATATATAAAAAAAAAATATATATATATATATATATATATATATATATATATATATATATATATATATACTCTACCGATATTTTTCCAATTCTCGGTGTCCCGTCAATTCACCTTAGACAATAGTGAGATATTAATGTCTATTATGTCCTCCAGATATGGGGAAGCCATAAGCCCATGTCTAAGACATATATGGGCTATATAAAAATATCAATATTGATTTTTTTCTACGACTGTTTAAAATTTACAAGAAAAACCCTTTTACTTTAAAATCTGATTCAAGATTTCCAAAATGTTCACTTCATTTAGTAAAAAATCCATACTATATAAAAGATTCATTACTAAAGAAGAAAATTTTTGGAAAATACTTCGAGTACCTATATACTGAACATACATTATAATATTACATTTTTTGTGTAGGTTAACTAAATTCAGTAGATGTTAGTACTATATTGCAAATAGAATACATGAGAAGTTGTCTATTTTATAGTTGAGTGGTTCTTTTAATGTTGTCCGTTTTATTTTGTCCCCGCTAACAAGGTTGTGAACCCCTGGCTGCAGCTGCCAAAGCAGCTGGTCGAGACCGTTACGCGCGGTGAGCACGTGCCAGCGACCCTCGCTTGTTTAATTATTATTATTACGCAACGAAGACTTAGTGTAGGGTCGATTATATAATTTCAATAGTTCAATGGAAATCGAAAAACGTGTACTTTTAAAACAGAGTAAAGCAATATCATATATGTACATACACATACAAAGTAGTATCATTCTCATCATCAACAGCCTGCAGAAGCTCACTGCTGGACATTGGCCTCCCTTTAGACACTCCACCTGACCTAATATTCGGCCACACGCTTCCACACTTTTGTCGAGAGACGGTCTCTGCATCAGCTCTTTTCTAATTCAACAGTTCGTGCCACCTCTAATTATGATATACATAGTTAACTTTAGTTTCCGCACAGACTTTTTTATTTCAAATCCTACCCACTAAATAAACTCCGCACAAAACGCTCTCCATAGTTTATTAGCAATTCTGAGTTAATGGAAATGTACACATTTCACCATCCTGATAAAGAAGATACAAACAGGATGCAATAGTGGAAGACTTGAGTCTTGAGGTATAATAACGAATTAATAAATAAAAGGTATATATATTATAAACATATTTTAGTACAATAACTGTCAATATCACGTTCAGTCTACGCCCGAAAATATGACGACGGCTAGGTTAGTATACATCCTAAAATCATTCTAAGGATTTAATTATCATTGGTATATGATTACTATATTATATATTATACAGTAAACTGGCACTTCATTCGTGTAATTTAAGTTCTAATTCTTTATTTTTCTACATAAGAAATTACATTTTGTTTGTCTAACGTCTGTGACAGAGATGATGTTTTATCTTCTATATAAAAAAATGGAGAGCTTGACCGATTTGAATATTTTTTTTTTATTATTTTGTTCGCTATAATATAGGGAAGGTTTACTAATAAAAATATAGGGGAAACATAAAATAATAACTAGAAAAATGAAAGATTCTTTTTCTTCCTTTTATTCCAATTACTTTAAATAGATTGCGTTCGTGGCGGCTTTATCATCTAACGGACGTGTTGATATACAAAACTGTCGTTTCTTTAGGGCATTTGTGAAAAATATTGCATACCTAAGTACAAACATACCAGGAGAAGATACGCCTACCAGGAGATATCATTTTGAATTAAATAAGGTAAAACGAAGTTCACTGGGTCATCTAGTAAAATATATTGTATAATTCGAACATGGAACTAGTTGCTTAGTTACGAACACATGAAGAAATGTTCATTAATATTGTTCACTTTTGCAAGTTAAATTTATTAAAACCATTTACAAGAAAAAATAAATTACTTTTATTTATAATAAAAGGATTAAGTCCATAAAATACAAGATTTATCCATTAAACCTCAGTCCGCCAACAGTCAAGCTTTTAGCAACATTTCACAATGAGATTCCCTTGAATGGAGATAAAAAGTGCAAAGGAACCCCGTAGGTATTCTCTTTTGTATATAATTTTGCATCTTTTACAATTTACTATATTTCATATATAACTAAAGAGACAAGAGGGAGATTTATTATATTTGGCTCAAAAGACGACCAGTTATCGAAATTGTTATGAACCAAGTATTATAAAGGTCACTTACATTTATACGCCGCTTATAAATATTAAAAAACAACTTAAATAGCACCAAATTAAACGTTAGAGTATAAATAAAATACACGCAATTTTTTTTTATAATATACAGTATCAATATGTTCAAAAAAGTATAAATTCTAATAAAAAGGTATATTATTTAAACTTTCAGATAAAATTGAATATATGTAAATGTAGTTAACCGATAACCCTTCTTTCGTCAGAGCCGGTCTCTTTCAATGATTGTTGAGCAAGCCACATACATGTACACAGCACTCTTCAATAAGTTACTGTAAATATCAACTTAATCTCTATCGGAATTGAGTACGAAACACATACCGATTATAAATGACGCATAGCGTCTTTTCAGAATGCATATTTCGAATTGAGTGGACAATATCAAAAAACGACTTTATTCGTAATGTGATAAAGTTTAAAACGCACTAACATAATTAAGCTTTTTATAGTTTAAAATACGTTAGCGCGTGCTGGTCTGTAAGGGTGCGCTCGCGCCATTTCCGACCCCCGGTTTTTTGTATTTGACTGCTCCTACAGTTGCCGGTTGAACGTTGTACAGTTAAGACATAACTTTAAGTAATAATAATAAATAAATCACATAACAGTTACTATTATCAATAAATTTTAGTTTTCTTGATACTTATATGTGGTATTAGTGCATTATGTTTTAAAACTTAGTGACATAGTTGTATTTTGTAAATTATGTTGTAATATGACAATGTATGACAATATGTAAACAATACTACCACGACAATAGTTTACTAATTAATGTACGCCCTACGTTTTTAAACTTATAAAGTATACGCAATGAAAACTACAAGACCAAAACGGTTCCGCTCAAAGAATCACCCTTAAGAAAGAAAGTATGATTTGACTATTAAATAATAACAGTTTTATAGTACAACGTGAGGAAAAGACTACGCATATCAACATGGATTCACCGAAAATTGTGTACAAGTATTACTCCAATCCAGCTTTCTGTGCCCAAAGCGAAATTGTGTTCGCTCAAAAACAATGTGTTACCAAAATCATCTCGCCGGATAGAAGAATGCCTCCTATAGGAGCTAATTCACCAAAGAAGAGCCAGATTTGCAATCGAATACTTAGGACAGATATCTCCGATAACCCATTAAGGTTAAGTCCAGCTACGAGAATGAGAGACGAGCCTCCAGAGTTGCCGCCAAAACCTGCAAAATATCAAAACCAATTCCAAAGACAATCTTCATTGATCTGCAAGCCGACTAGAACGATCGTACGGTGCAGAACACGCAGTGAGGATTTAGAAATGGCACAGTTCAGGCAAAAGCAGAAATCGAAATATGAGAGAAACGCTGACAGTGATGATGGTCTAGAGGAAAATAGACTGAAACATCGATATGAAGTAATTAGAGATACTGACGATACTATAGATTATTCACCAACAAAGAAGAGAATAGTTGAAGCAGACGCTGATGAAATACAAGAATACAATGTCGATGGACCGGACGATAACGAACTCAAAGAGATACCAACAGAGATAGTCAAAACTGTAAATGGAAAGACGCATAGGTATGCAATAGTTCCCTCCGATGATGAGGAACCGCGGAAAATAAATGTTACATTTTCTTCCCCAATTATGTCGCAGAAAAATCTTATTGCTACACAGAAACTTCATGAACTGTTATCCACTCCAAGAAAATTGAAAAGCTACGCGAGTCAACCGTCGGTTAGAATTACTCCAAACCAACATACAAGTCCAAATAGATATGTAGATACTCCTAAAAAGATAATTTGTAGTACACCAACACAAGGAGTAACTCCTTCTAAATCTTGCGCAAATCTCACACTAACACGGGGCTATAACACATCTCCGATTTCTCCAAAAGCTCAGCAGAAATTGAGTTACGGGTACCCAGAAGAATGTGAAAGGCAAGATATATTTATAACGAGTCCAAGAGAGAAAACTCGTGACAGAAGTTTCAATATCGATAGAAGAGATATTAATAGAGAAAGTAGGAGAAACTATGATGGGAAATGGAGAGAAGGTCAAAGAAGGGATAAAAATACAGCTGTCATTATACCAAGGTATGATTTTTTATATTATTATTTCTCTGTTTTTGTATTATACATATTGTCTTTGTTATAATGAGTGTCTTCGAATGTAATTTCTGATAAATCGCGGTAGGCTCAACTGAATTGTATATTTATTTAAAATACCTTGTGAGAACACACAATGCTTTCTTCATCCAATAACGTTTTAGAAAAGACTTTCCCTTAACCACTGGAACAATTTAGAGGAGAGCTTAGCATTAGATGAACGAATTTGGTCTGGATACTCGAAAACCATTTTTTTGCCCACTAAATTAATTTTAAATTTTTGGGATTTGAACACAGGCCCATTGCCGCAAAAGTCTGGTACTCTATCCACCGAGCGAAATAGATGATTCGAAATTTTTAATCAGCTAATTTCTTTCTAAAAATGATAATGGATTAAGGATTTAAGTATCTTTTTGAAACGGCGCAGCTAGCCCAGTAATATTCGTTTTCTCAGTCAAGAATCGTGGGTACGATTCCCACATCAATATAATTATAACAACGGTAAAAAGTATATAACGGTCTATGGATATTTATTCAAAGTCCAGGTGTTTGTGTTTATCATCTGTATACTTTTAATGGTACCTACATGATATCGAGGACAATGAATGTAAAAAGAAAACTTTCATTAATTTTTTTATAATGTTATTAAAGTTTTCTAAGCTCCGGTAGTTGAGTGCCTTTTGGGTCGTAAAATATTTGTTAATGTTCTCGTCGGTCGAAGCGATATTAACATGAAATGCTTTATCGAAGTTCATTAGGGTACATCCATAAATTATGTCAGATTATTTTTTTTTGTTTTCGGAACCACTCCCCCCCCCGTTATAGTGATAACACACGTGTTTAGAAATGGAGTTGAAGATGAAAGTTGTTTTGTTTTGTGTTTTTTTTCAAGAAGACTTGCAATGTTTTCAATATTACTAGAATTCTTGTTAACCATTCCAACTAAACTAATAATTCTTGTGCTAGGTTCACATCAACAGTCCAGTGTGGGATACGAACTCACGACATTCAGATCGTAAGGCCTAGGCTTATCGACTAAGCTATTGCTGGTTATGTAGTTTTAGAACTTTTAATTTACACATGTGATACCATAAAGATGAAAACTCAACCTCTCGTCACACCATGTCACACTATTGATACTCCTTTAACGTGTGACGTAATTTACGAATGGGCCCTTAGATAAAACCACCTGTTTCGCCAGATGTGGACATCGTAACTTGTATACCCATATGGAGGCTTAACACCTTTTTAGTTAATAAATGCCATACGCTTAGGATGCTATTGATATTACTAGAATCTTTGTTGATCACTAGTTCTGTGCTTAGATGAAATTGTTAATAGAAATCAGAAATTATCTTAATTTCTAATAATGTAATCATAATACAGTAAACCCTCCTATAACGCGATTTCATGTCCCTCGTATAACACGTATTTTCCCTCGTATAACGTATGGATTTCTCAAGTCATATATTTGTATGTACTGTGAAAAATTTATAATGATTCGACAGTCATAATCAACTTTGTATGCACATCAACAAGATGTGCAAACAAAGTTGTTAAATTATAAAATTAAATTATTTTATTTAGTTTTTGTTCCTAGCTTTTGAGATTTATAAAATTAAATTATTTTATTTCGTTTTTGTTCCCAACTTTTGAGTTTTAGCAACATTGATTATACATTACAGTGATTCCTCGTATAACGCGTTTTCCTATAACGCGGATTCATATAACCGATCTACCTAGTTATAGGAGGATTTACTGTATAAACTTTATAAAGTTTATACTGTATAAAGTTTATATTTTGGTTATCTATGGTTTATATTTGGTTATACCCGAAAAATAAACTTAAAATAGTTTAAAGAAATAAAAGGCTTGTTATTATTATATGTACCTTAATTTTTTCATTTTAAATAAATACAAGTTATATGAGTAAGAACGGGACATAACGATCTTGAGAATGAAATACCCTATATTATATTACATGCATATTTTCACTTTTCAATACTGCAAGAATAATGCACGATATCTCCATTCGGATATCGTACAAACGCGCTTTGGTTGCCGAAACGTTTCTTACACACCGGACACACATTGTAGTCGTTGATCATTATACTCTTCGACTCGTGGAACTGCTTCACCTCTTTAACCTGAAACAAAATATATTTTATATAATATAACTATACAACTAATAAACGCCTTGGGTGAGGCCTATGTCCAGCAGTGGACTGCCGCGGGCTGATATTAATTGATATTGATAACTAATAACTAATATTATACATGCGAAAGTTTGTGAGTATGGATGTATGTTTGTTACTCTTTCACGAAAAAACTACTAGATGGATTTGGATGAAACTTTACAGTAATATAGGATATACATCGGAATAACATAAAGGCTACAATTTATAATTATTTTGTGTAATTTTGGTCGTAATATAACGATACATGTCAATTAAGTCGAAAAAAATCTGGCCTCTGAGAGCTATCTTGGCGTACGCTGCCTAAACCATTGGAGTTACACAAAGATGATGATAAAAGTCCGCGACAGCATATATCTGCCTTTTATGTGGAGGCCACTATGACCAAAATTGTGAACCATAAATTAAGTAAAAAAACGATATTTATTAAAAATGATCTGTCACGAAACTTAATGTGGCAGACCAAATTCCACGCGAGCGAAGCCGCGGGCAAAAGCTAGTATAATATATAACGGTTCTCGAAAAGAAGCGCACATGAAATAACCGCACAGGATTTTTTCCTATGTACGCATTTATACATGAAAGGTTTTTTTTGTGTGTAATTTAATTCATGTGCGCAATTTTTCACTTGCCGATATTTCTTGTGTGGTCATGTGAATATGTAACATTGAGCTTTTTTCCGTGCGGTTATTTCCTTTGGGCTTATATATATGGCCGGATACGATAAAAAACACAGCAGTCTGACCTACATTAATCTATCCTGTGCTAGAGCAATAATCGATGTATCAATAAATAGAGCATAACAATCCACAAATGAACCTTAAAGTTGAAGGGTGTTGCCGTAATCCACACGCTTGGCACTCGGATCAGGGATTTGAGTGTAGTCATTTGTTCAAATAAATGGGTTGGCTCTATAGCAGGGGTGGCCAACAGGTCGATCGAATCAGTCCAATCAATCGAGAAAAGGCAAAGAAACATATAATTTTAATACATTAAGAATAATCTTCACTTTGTTGTTTTCCCTCACAATAAAATAAAAAATACGATTCGATGTTGAGTTGTGTGAAGTATTGATTATGTAACTGGTGGATCGCACAGAATCCCGTTAGTAAACAATAGTTTACACATTTCTTAAAGACCGGCAACGTTTCTGGATTGCCAATGGCACTGCGGATGTCTATGGGCGGCGTTGAAAGCTTTCCATCAAGTGAAATGATAAATCAACATTGACATTCAAAGTCATTGTAATAGACTATTGTTTAACATTTAAATATTTAGAATTTCTATAAAAAAAAACTAAAACAAACTGAAGTGTAAGCAGGATTTTCATTAATTTATTTTTAAATTTTTTATCTGAAAAGTTGTGTATTCTGTAAGAAATATTTTTATGCATTACGTATTTTTAATTTTATATGATGCTATGGGTGATATTAAACTAATAATTTAATAATTATTTTTTTTTAAAAACGAGAAATCTCGAATCTCGTACATAGCAAGTAAGTTTACAGTACCTGTTGATGTTCTGCATACAACAGTCCCTTGAGGACTTGCGCTCGTCGTTTGAGAGTCAACTGCCTTTCGAGAGCGTTCTCTAGGAAATGTTTCAAACGACTCAGCGGCACTGAATCCGGCAACACTGACAGCGCCTGGAAATCATATATTGTTAATATTTTATATGGAAGACAGGAAAACGGGCAAGTGAGTTATCCGATAGTATTTTTTTCATTGCGTTAATATGATGCTTTTGAATAGTTATATTATTTCCAAGAAAATTCATAAAGACAGCTTTTCAGGTGTTCAAACAACAATTTGGTGACACGCCTGGGTTTGCCTTACTATCCCATAAAAAAAACCTACATGCATTCCACATTTCAAATATTACCATAGAACGAAATTTTTAACAAATAAGTGGTTTTTTTTTTCATATTTCCATATGATACAAATGGGTTAAGTTTTACACACCAAAACTAGTTAAGCGATTTGTACTAACCTTCACAGCGGATATTTTGTCCGCATGTTTCTCCAGTATACAGAGCGTAGTTTCAAGGTCAGGAACCAAGGTATTCGGGTGTCGCGGAACATTTGCGAGGGGTCCGCTCACAGTCCCACTGTGGTCGGGATTCATCAATATCCTCATCAGGATAACGTACACCTCTTGATTCTTGTCTCGCGAATTTTCACATATCTGCTCACAATATCGAATAGCTTTTTCCACGTCACCTACCAGAGATATAATCATGATAATATGAAGTTTACGATTCATATATATATATATATATATATATATATATATATATATATATATATATATATATATATATATATATATATATATATATATATATATATATATATATATATAATATGTCCCATTACTGAGCACGGGCATACGTGGAATATAGGACACAATGGAGACATTTCTGGAGGAACAGACGTTAACCAACCACGCTTGTCCAATGCGGATTGGCGGGGTTACCGGACTCGGAATAAATATATGTAGGCCATACATATATTTATTCCGATGCGGGGATCGAACCCGCCACCACAGACTCCGAGGGCGGCCCTGTCACTCCGATTGGTCGTCAATGTGTATTTATAAATTTGTTTATATCTGAACGCATAAACATAATAAGGGTTTACATATGAAATTTAAAACCCTATTATCTTTATGCGTACTGGCAAATTTGAATTAATATGAAACCTACACGGCGTCAGATTTAAAAATAAAACTTTTTCGCATGAAAACTATTATATTCTAAACTTTTTTTAAATATGACATTAGACTTCGATTTTTAGTTGATTGTAAATTAAGGTTATAAAACAAAAATGGATGCCGCGAAAATTAGAGTAATTTTTGTAACCACTTTCGTGTGGAGTATGTGTTGTCCCGTTTCTTCCTTTTTCCCGTGCCATTAATAACATTTTGCCATAACTGTGAATAAGGTAGCCTAGTTACCGTTTCAGATATACATGGGGGACGGTAATTATATAGTATAAACTATCAGGTAACCCACTTGCTCACTTAACCTCTTCAATAAAAAAATCTATTAAAGAAAAATTTTAACTATTTTCTAGTTATTGGTGAGATATATCTGCAGCTTGCTTACAATTAGCATTACAGCAGTATCTGTTAATAAATAAAAATCATGGATATTTACTTAAATGATTAGTTAGATTTATTTGCTTAGATGGTTTGGACACATAGAGAGGATGGATGAAAGACGACTGGCAAAAGCAATTTACGTTGCGGATGTGAATGGAAGAGTCAGAAGGGGAAGACCAAGGAAAACATACCTTGACCAAATTGCTGAAGTTTTTAAGAAAGGTCATGTCCAGAATACCCTTAACCGGCGAGCTTGCATGAAGAGAGTGATGAGTATAGAGTAAGGAAGGAGAATGTGCTAAGATTGTAGCAGATGGAGATCTGTGGTGTGTAACCCTTACGTGAAACAGGCATGACGATATGTATGTATGTATATATTTACCCAAAATCTGCACATAGATTGCTAACGCCTGCTCATGTCTCCCCAGCTTCCCCAATATAACAGCCCGCTCTTCAAACAGAGAGTCATTAGGGAAATGTAGAATTACTCTCTCCGGTGTATAATGTGTTGATTTCTCGAGAAAAGCAAGAAGCTTTGCCTTCGTATGTTGAAGCTCTTCATCGGTTGTGAGCTCACCAGCTTTCTTAGAATGCTCCGTTATCTTCTCCCTGTACATACTTATCAACGCATCGTGGAATAGTGAATTGGTATCGTTCCATGTGTGAATCACATGTTCTAAGTACGGTATCACTAAAGATTTGTGTTCTCTCAGAAAAAAGTCTAGTACTTTAGGCCTTGGCAAGTTCTCGACTTCAACTATATCTTCGGTAAATATTTTCAAACCCTCTTCAGGGTGCTCTTCTAGTATCCAATCGGAAAATTTGAATATTAGATTGATGTGTTCAGTTCCTGAAAATAACAGATAAAATATTACTAGGTGAGTCTGTCTACCCCAGAATTACAGTTGCAGTGATATATGTACAACGTAAGAGATTTTCATTAATTGAAATCATAAACGTTTTAGAGCTGTTAAAAACAATTGCCATGTTAAGACATTCCTTGATTTATTTTAATGAAATAAATTTTGCTACCAATTGGCTCAGTGGCGGGGCCTCCGCCCGCGAACTCAATGGTCGCGGGTATGATCCCCGCATTAGCAAAAATATATGTATGGATGACAAATATTTATTTCGAGTCTGGTAACCCCGCCAATCCGCATTGGACAAGCGTGGTGGGTTTAGCGTCCATACCTTCAGAAATGGAGAGGCTCGTGCTCAGTAGTGGGACATATATGAGCTGTTAAAAAAAAGGTGCTAATATTCACTCCCATAATCTTCTTGTATCGTATCCTTCCTGTAGTTTCTGTGATATATAATATATAAGTATGTTTAAAAACAAAATTCAAGTGTGTATATTTTATAATAATTATTATCTGAGAGAATTTCTATATCTTATTATAGGATTAATTTGTGCGAAAAATAACTGAATTTTGTTTTATATACATATAACATGTCAAAAAATGGCAATATTTAATAAGTTGCTAGGAAGAAAATTAATCATTGATTTTGATAAACATCTAGATAGCGGGAGTATTTGATAAAAATAAAATTACCGAGATGCTGCAAATAATTCTTTGTTCTATGGTACCCCTTTAGACTAGAATCTGCTTGCTTAGCTTGCTCCCTCAACAATTGTAATGCCTTCATATGTTGTCCTTTAGTTTGGTACAAAATAATTAATTCACTGTGCTTTCCGTGCTGCAACAAAGTCTTCTCGGCATCCTCAAAACGACAGTTGTTTAGACGCAACAGAGGCGCAATAAATGCGTCATTTGTCTGAAAATATTCGGTTTTTATTCTTATCTTTAGGGGCTATCAATAAATTACGTCACACCATCAAGGGAGGGGGCTAAAAAATGACATTAAGTTACAAAAGAGATGGCCGTTTTTCAGTAAGATTTAGTTTAAGTTGCCCGTAAATCACACATTATTATTAGTTAAGTAAACATTTTGACTGTCCACATGAGTAATATAAACAATTATGCGATCCCCAATGTTTCTGTTTACCTGCAGATAGCACTTTAGAAGAGTTGTATCAATTAGTTCCAATTGCTGAGTCACATTTCTGTGGCTAACAGTATCTTCCTTGCTCCCTCCAGCTTCTTTACTCTTTTTGCAAATCTTCGATCTCAATTCAACTAAATAATCTATTAATGCGTTGAGAGCGTTTTCCAAGTCCTTGCCCTTAAACTTCTTCTGGTCCTCCGTTCCAGGTTTATTATCCAGCTCGGGAAATAGTTTTATGACATCGGCGGGATCGGTATTGAGTTGTATGAACACTTTCATAGACTGTGCGTATTTTTTGTCGTCGAAAAGTTCAAGCGCTGATAGCATTCTTATGGAGTGTATTGTTTGTTTTTTTTCTTCTTCCGAACAATTGGACAAACGCTGTGAATTAAAATCATTAACTTTAATACCCAAACCTTCTTTTATTGAATACAACAACCAAATATTGGCATCTTTTAGTACATTAAAGAACTATTTTGTATTCCCGTAACACTAGATAAAAGGGAATCAATTTACACATCGTACACCTACTTGGAAGTATATTAGTTTTGCACCAATAAATTAATGAGTTTTTCACTTACATCAAAAAGCTGAACTATTTGAGCTTGCCTTCCTCTTATTTTAGTGCGGAACATTTTTTATTTTATATTTCTACGTTATATACCACTACCCAAGAGCAGGAAACAATATTTCACCGCGCTTAACTTTGCACTAATTAAAGTGTTATCAAAATTGTAATCAGAATAACCATGACGTTGATACTAATAATCAATTTAGAAAACTGTGTTTAAGTGTGGTTAACTCTAAAAATGAATATTATAGGCATTAACTTGTAAACAAGTATTTTTTTGTAGATCAGTCTACATTTGAATAACATTACACTTAATTTTGTATAGTGAAGTGAGTTTGTTATAACAAACAATATACTTAACTGTAATAAAGAGAAAATAAGAAACAAAATAGCGATAGTCACAGAGTTTCTTTCAAAGTTGCTTCTCCATACAGGATCAACAAGAGACGGTTGTAGAAGGTTATTTGTAAACAGACTAATTTTAATAAATTAAATGTAGATTTCTTTACTTATAAGATAGGAAGATAAAACAAGCAAGTATGTCACCTGATGAATGGCAATATACACTACTCATAGACATCTGTTACACCAGACGCATTGCAGGAACGTTGCTGGCCCTTAAGTAGTGTATAGGCTTGTTTTTGTAGGTTCTCATGTTGTTTCTGTTCGGAAACACAGTCAAAGGTATCTGGTTCCACAGATTGATGGTGCATGAAAAGAATTTATATAGAATCTAATTCTTATATCACAAACATATGAAATTGTTGTCATAATCAAGCTTTAGTATTTTAAAATTAAGTAAAACCCTATATTGTGCACATATTTGTTAAATTCTTTGCTATTTTGACGACTGACATTTTCAATGAAATGCTATCTACAAAAACCAATAGACATACCGTCAAATCTATAGCAATTTGGAACTGCTTATCTTTTAATAGTTGCTGCCTTTGTTTGGTGACATCCACAGAGCTGATGCACCACACCTGACCGACTGACGCGACAAATATCAAGCCACGCTTACATCTGGAATTACAAATAAATATTTAAGTTCCATTTCTCTTCACCATACTGGAGAAAATTCTTGTCTTACACTTTGCATACAATCTTTGGAATTGTCAAATTTTCTCACAAAAAAACTGTTTTTAGCATTAATAAACTGGCCCATTCACTATCGTAGAATAATGACTTCTGAGATTTCGCTACTGCATCTGGAGAATCAACAACTTCTTTCCGCGTTCCTTCCCAATATTAACTTTGGTACTGTAAGAGAAGCGACACATTTTCAGTCCACTCAGTATTGCAAATGGTCCTGGGCATCAGTGGCCAGGAACATCTGTCAACCATCAGGTGGCTCACTGGCTCATTTGAATAAGATCGACTCTTGATAATTTGAAGTTAAAGGGAAGACCTTTCTAATATTTCGAATTACTAAAAGTTTGAAATAGAGAGGTTTGTAACACCAGTAGGAACAAAAAAAAGTTAGAATTACTGAAAGTAGTATTTATTGATTTTAAGTAGTATTTATTCATTTAAGTATTACAGTATTTATTGAAACATACCAATCACAAACATATTTTTATAAATCAGTGAGATTTTTTTACTAAAAGCTTAACTGCAAATTGCATAAGCCTACATAATTGTTTGTGTTTTACAAGTTTCCACATGTTCATATTTCGATTTGTCGAGTATTTGCTTGAAATAATTTCGAATGAATGCTTGTTTTTGATAGTTATAGATTGTTTTTTTCATCAAATTAACGAGTGAACCAAAAACTATTGAATGTATTTGATTTAACAAGTGTTCTGCTAGAGACCCAACAATTACTTTGAATAATAGAGAGGCTTAAATTATCAAAGGTTTCAATTATCAAGAGTCAACTGTACCTTCTATAAAAAAGTGAAGAGTATTGTCCTTACCGATACATTAGTCTTGCTTTATTTAGATCAGGTAGAGTTTGTATGAATGATACTGGCTCAACAGTTTGCACAACAACCTGGTCCTGTAGCAATCCTAATATAAATGGCTCATCCCAAACTGTAACAATTGTGTCACATTAATGTTATTTTGTAGACATCTTTTTTGTTATAAAGTTCACCAACAATTTGAACACTATTACATTTTTTTGCCTTTCAAGAAAATTAATTACAAATGTTTCAATTATATATGACACTCAGAAATTATATCAAAAAGTAATACTAAAACAACAAAAGAAATAAGGTAAATTCACTAATAGTATTATTATCTCTGATATGATTGTATTATTTTCCAAAAGTTAGCCTGTGAATGTGTATGAATATCAAATCACTGTATTTTTTTATTAAATGCTTAATTTTTATTCCTAGTTATCTATGACTAAGACTAAACAAGATATAACTGTGGAGTTTCTTTTGCCATTTATTAGTTCAGTTCAAGTTCAGACGAACTTCATTACAAAAAAGTAATAGAAACAAATAACATGTTTGCACATAAACTGTGACTTATGTTAAAAAATGGAGATTTTTCTTAAAAATATAATTATTAATAGTTTCATGTGAAATAACCTTTTTCATAATTTATTTTCAGTTTCAGTTTCAATATAGCTTAACTGTTTTCTAATTATCTATAATCTTCATTAATAATTTGGATCTAACAGAACAAATTCAAAATAATTATGTACTGACCTACTGCTAAAGGTGCTTCTGACCATTTAATAGTTTTCTTAATTTCAATCTTCACTTCAATCTTTTCCTCACTGTTTTCTTTTTTTTCTTTCACTTCTTCCACTAAAACTGATGTCTGATCACGGCCGAGTAAGAATGAAGTTTCAGAATACTTTGCTATTGTAGGTTCCAGAGATCTTGAACTACTGGTGGGAAATAATTCTTTAGGTTTGCCTGAAGAGAGCTAAAGCAATGATCAAATAACAGATATTACAATAACATTAAGAAGAAATGTCAATAACATTTAGAAGAAATATATTTTAAAATTTAATTGATCATATAAAAATAAATTTACATCAAAAAGTGTATACTCCGCTTTGAACCCAACAAATAAATATTGCTGTCCCCATGCCATGACTTTTGGAACATCTGGTACAGTGAATTCAAAGATGTGCTGTTTAAACTCTCCACTTTTGCCATGGTACACTTGAAGTTTTCTTCTAACAGCTACACAGAGATGTACAAGGGAGTGGGTCTCACCAGTCATTGATGTTGCAGACTAGAAGCACAAAAATATGTCTATTAATCCTAAATGTTAAAGGTCAATGGCAAAAGATAATAACAACAATAATAATTCTAAATCACTATAAATACACAATTTTTATCTATATAAATCTTGTAACTTATTTAGTTACAGAACTTAACGTTTGCATCTTTTCATCTATATAAGAAGATGAAGACTGTAGGCCGCAACAAAATTTCAAATGCAATTGGTGTATGTCATATGCCCCAAAAGTAGTTTTTGTAGAATATAGACCATTGCTTTTTGTGAGAATGTGGTACCACCTCAGTCAAGCAAACCCATCTATGCTACAGCATAGCTCCCATTGAACTTTGTAAATATTTTACTGTTTTTATTTTTATAATAGTTTTATTACCTTTCTTGGCTACTTACAAAGATCATATATAAATGCAGCATAATAAATGAATTGGTTTCCTTAATTTCTATGGAACTTAACCCACAAAGTTATCCATTTTATTTTATACAGTTTAACTACTAAAAATTTGATCATTTCTTTACAAATTTTGATACAAACTTAACTTTTGGATAAATATATTAGGTGTACAAATAAATTTCCGCAGTTTTTTATAAAAAATTAGGAATTTATTGTAAAGGAAAAGTACATTACGTTTTATTCAAAGTATTTTCCATCATTTGCCACTACTTTTCCCCATCTTTCTGGCAACATTCGGATACCCCGTCGAAAAAACTCTTCATCTTTTGACGCTATCCACAAATCTACCCAATTTTTGGTGTCTTCATATGATGTGAAGCGCTGCTCAGACAGACCATGTGCCATCGACCGGAACAGGTGATAATCAGAAGGGGCTAAGTCTGGTGAATACGGCGGGTGGGGTAAAACTTCCCAGTTGAGTGTTTCCAAGTATGTTTTTACCGGCGCCGCAACATGTGGACGAGCATTATCGTGTAAAAGAATAATTTTGTCGTGTCTGGAGTAGTAATGGGCGCGTTTTTCCTTAAGTGCCCGACTCAATCTCATCAATTGTGTTCGGTAGAGAGCTCCAGTAATGGTTTCGCTTGGTTTCAGCAATTCATAATACACGACACCAAGCTGATCCCACCAAATACACAGCATGAGTTTTTTTCCATGAATATTCGGCTTAGCTGTCGATGTTGATGGTTCGCCGGGCTTAACCCATGACTTTCTCTTCTTTGGATTATCGTAGTGAATCCATTTTTCGTCACCAGTGACTATACGATGCAAAAAACTCTTTTTTTTATTCCTGGCAAGCAGCATTTCACTCATGCATAATCGGCGTTCAACGTCTCTCGGCTTTAGTTCATATGGAACCCAATTTCCTTGTTTTTGAATCATTCCTAACGATTTTAAACGATGTGAAATTGCTTGTTGAGTCACTTGTAGAGTAAGTGCAAGTTCTTTTTACGTTTGGGACGAATCTTCCTCCAATAGTACTTCTAATTCCATGTCTTCGTACACTTTCGGCCTTCCACTGCATTCTTTGTCTTTAACGTCAAACTCACCGTTCTTAAACTTTTGAAACCATTCCTGACAACTTCTCTCACTTAAAGCAGCTTCACCATATGCTTCTAGAAGCAATCGATGCGCCTCAGCTGCAGATTTTTTCACATTAAAGAAGTAAATCAAAAGTTCCCGCAAATGATGCTTATTCGGAATAAAACTTGACATTTTTGCACGAAAAAAATTACGTGATGCTGATACGGAATCACTAGTACTTTAAGGTTATGGTGTTGCCAGATGACTAAACTTGGGATATTACGTTTTACATCTGACAATTTCTCCATAACCTTCTGGTGGGGCCATCTTTTGACAAACCGCGGAAACTTATTTGTACACCTAATATATGTTACTTATCTAACTTACCTTATAATCTAAGGCAAAAAGTGAAGCTCCCTTTGTTTGTGGAAATGATTTAACAAACGGAAAATTAACACCATTAATATCATATGTAGAAAGTAGATTGTCAGTGAGACACAGCAATAAATTGTCTTCTGTAAACATAAAATACAAACACTTTAACTAGATAACAAACGATAATAATAAAAACTCTATTTAGAAGCATGCTTCTGTATTTTTAGCAAAAAATGATGGGAAGAATAACAATTGTCTTGCAATTTACTTCTGACAATATACCTTTTCCAATCTTAAATTTTACGAGCTCATTTTATTCAAATTGTTTTAATAGTGTTAAAGTGCAATAAATTTTTAGCTCAGGTGTTAGAAAGATAATAGGAATAATTTAATTTGCCAAATTTGTTGCAGGCCAGTGACTTACCTGGTATTACTTCAATCTGTTGTATAGGCTTTTTACTAAAATTCTTACAATACCGAAGCAATTGTAATTCACATTTCTGATTGCCATTAATTGTTGATAAAGAATACATCAACAAATGTCCTTGTCTAGTGCCCAGTAATAAATTTCCATCTAAAAACGTACATAATTTGTGAAAAATATCAAAAATAAATTTATTATATAAAGAACAAATACAAATTAAATAATTTACCATATGCAGCAATAGATTCAATTTGAACGGTAGCATTAAGTAAATGAGAAACCTCGTATGCCTCATGCATGATACAAATAAAATTACACAAAATGACTATATATTATTTTATACAAAACACTAAAGGGCATATACAATTTTTGTTTTACAAATCTTACGAGCTATCAATTTATTTATACATTATATATTATTTAAACTCGCTATTTTAGTTCCAAATTTAATTCAATTCAATTCTTTGTTTATGGGAAGTTTCAAAGTTAATATTTACAATTTATTGAAACTACTGACACTAACTGACGTCCTCGTACAAATAAATAACTTAAGCACAGATAATGACAATACGCATTACAAAATAGAAGTTATGTCACGTTTTGTTACGATTAATTGGATCAGGTGCTGCCAGTTACTCAAATGCTATTACCGGTAAACAGTAGCTTTTTATATTATTCTACGGGTATAACGTGAAGCACGCTAAAAACTTAAATATTTATAGCGTGTTATTTTACATAACAATAATAATGAAACGGGCAAGCGGGCGCACATAAAAGGCTCACATGGCTGACGTCCGCAAACAACTGCTACCACACGCTTTATGTTAGGGTAATTTTAAATTTAATCTATATAAATAAATTATACATCATAATTTAATATTTTTCAAGAACACAATAACATTTTTCCAATTTATATAAATTTAAGGAAAAAGGTATATGTATATGTGTGCAATTATGCTATCTCTTTCCATTCCACAAAAAAATATGTGAATCATTAATATTAGATCTAAATAAAATTAGGTACAGGTCACTCACAAAACACTTAATCCTTTGCGATAAATTCAATAAGAACTTAATTATACTTAACGAAGTAAGAAAAGAAAAGTTGGCACGTTTATTAACAGTGATTGCAATTCAACCAAGACTTTTATTAATTTATTGCTTTAACTTCAGCTTTTATTAATTAATTTTCTTTACTTTATACAGAGTAGCAGCACAATGTCCATCTATATATTCAGATGAAACCTATAAGTCGTTGTCAAGTTTGAAGACTACACACAGTTCTAAGACTCCGCTCGTCATTGCTGCTTTGATGTTAACGTTGTGTGGGGGATTGACTACAGGACTTAGTTTCTATATGATGTATAGCGTAAGTTTGCATAACCTTTTAAATTTTTTGTAATACAAAAACAATATGTTAGTAATATTTTTAACCACCTGGGTAGGATACCCAGGCCTATATGATATAATTCTAATAAATGTTTCATGAATGCATTTCAAATTTTTGGATTATAGCATTTATATAGCAGGTTTTTAAACGGTTTTATTTAGCTTGACCCCGTGTTTCTTTTTTGTTTTAAATATTGTGATGGCTTTTTTGACTACTTCTACTAAAATGGTTGTTATGCAACTTTACACGCACATTGAGTTTCCCGTGACAATGCACATAATAATAACCCCTTGAATCATTTGGTTCGTTTTGACGAGTTTCATATTTAACTTGATGAAAAAACATTAAAAATAAAAAGTTAAATATTTTTATTTAAACAGTATAATAAACATAAGAAACTGTATAACGACTGTATAATTTATACAGATTCTTATGTGCCCCACGTTTTTATTTTTTATCTATTGTATATTTTTGCTAAAGTTAATAAATTAATGAAATATTCGATAATGTAATACATTCAAATATTTAATTCTACCATACAGATGGGTCGACGGTATTATTTGGACTTTGGTGTTCTGGCAGGGTTCACGTGTTTTCTACTGGGACTTTTGGGCTTCAGATCTAGAAGAAATCATTTACTGCCCAACAGAAATTATATTTCTGGTAAGTATCAAGTTATAGGGCTCGTAGATATGATTTATTAAGGAAAATCCGTGATAATCCGTTAGTGCATTGAAATGACAATTGGTAGGTTACCATTGTCAAAGAACCTACAACCATTCGAGTAAACTAGTGCAAGAATAGAGACCGTGTCTCTTGATAATTGTAGTATGAGATAGCCATATCGATCGACGATTTGGGTAGGATGGCTGGCAAAAACTAGATGCGTATATCTGAACATCAGGCTAGGTGGTATGTCTATAGGGAGATACTCGACCAGCAGGCCGAATTGTTGCCGGCCTTAAATGATGATGATATTAAAATTTTACTTTTAACTCATTATATTGCTTTAAAGCGCATCATTTTACCATTGTACATTATCGAAATCGCTGTTTTCATCAATAATGATAATTAAGTGGATTTATTATAATTGTTTGAGTGAAGATTTAAGATGTTTTATTTTTGTACTCTCTCACCCATAAATATTAATGTTTTTATTCATTTAGAATTCTGTTTATACACAATACTACTAAATACTGATTATCATAACTAGATATAATAAGAAAGAAATAAATTAAAAATAAATTTAATAACAACAATGAAACAAAACTGTTTTATAACTCAGATAGAATTTGCAACCATACTTGTGATGTATAACGCCCATGGGAAGATTTATCACTAACATTATTCTTTTATCTTTTTTCAGGTTACATAGTCCTCTCATCATTTTCCTTACTTAGTGCGTTTGGTCTCCTTATACTACTTTCTATTCAGCCAAAGCCAGGTACAGCATTAAACGACATTACATCAGGAGCTGTGTGCAGTATAAGTATTCTGAGTTTATGTTTAGCATCTGCAGGAGTACTAGCTTCTTACTGTTGTGCTAGAGATCCACCTGATAATAGAGTTGGAACAACTAGGTGGTATTAAAAATAAAGTTATGCTGTAACGTGACAACAATAAAAGATTGCTAGTTAACTATTATGAGTTATGAAAATATTTATGAAATTATAACATTCATTTATAAGTTTTTAATAAATTTTTAAGGTAAATTATATAGTTTTATTTATTCGATAAATTCCCTAAAAGAAAGTTATAATGGTTCCAGTAACCTATCCTATCTTCAGTATATAATTTGCGATGCTCATTACCGTATCACTAGTGCTATTATATTAATGTATAGTAGTTATGAAGGGTTCTTACCCTTAGTAGTAGTAGTAGTCGGGGGACTTTTCCCGCCAACTTATATCAGTGACGTTGTGTTTTAATTTCATTTTTATTTAATTTATAACCTTATATTATTATCAGTTATATTGTTTAATTATGGTGGTGCATTATGCAATATAGTTCGATTAAGGTGTATAAGTGAAGTGATATAAAATAAATACATGTATCGTGACTTTTTAAATTGACTAAAAAAGTCCATAGAAGGTTTTAGTAAATTAGCCACCATTTTATCAAGACGTAACGTGACAAACTGACTAGTTCTATTTCAAAGGATTTGATATTATTGTATTTTACTTGACACTGGCATAATAGTTATAACTAATTGCCATCAAAGAAAAGAAAAGAAGTAGTCATTAGCAACATTTTAAATAACTGTGGTTTTTAATTAGATAAAATCAAAACTATGATCAAGATACATGACAATGACGATGAGAATAGTATAATCGGTAAATGGCAAGAATATAAAATTTTGTACCCCCATCTATATGTGACGCGAATGGCGCGAAATAAAGGACGAATAACAACACCATTGTAGCGAGTGGCGTAAATATAAACAATAAATGAGTGAAACGGACAGTCTTACGCGGTATCGAATAGAAAGTATCGATGCTGTACTAATGAGTAGTATCGAAAAAAGTATCGTACTGGCAAAAGTATCGATACTTAGGACTAATGCACACACAACTACACACACTAATGACGTCAATGTTAGTCAGTTCAGCTTCAATAGAACAAAGACCTAAATGTTACACGACTATAAATTATAATTACAATAATGGACTGAGAGATATTCTCGTCGTGAATGTAAATGTAATCAATAAATAATCTCTCGTAAACAATATCTTTGTAGATCACATACAAGCTTGCTTAGCTTAGCACAACATTGACGTAGAAGTAAATAGAAAGGTCGACAGATTGTGTTGTCGCTAATACTCCGAAGTCGATAGATTATTAACACTAAGCCAACATTAAACGTACAGTAAGATTACAAGAGAATTGTATCATTAAGCGCCTAATTTTACGGGTGCGCGCGGCCGGGCGGCTGCCGTGCGGTGGGATTGCACGGCATCGTATGCATCAAATTGTGTGACGGACGGATCGCTTATGAGTTTATACCTGTTTAGTACCGTTTTGCGGCCGCTTCATATAGTGCGCAAAGTGGAGTCGCGGCCGTTGTTTTTGAGCTTGGGACGTGCCGCCTGACCTGTTTAGACACTTGAGTATTACATTTGCAAGTCATATCAGTAAAGGTACATGTTTACAACGGTAGTTCCGAAAAAGGAATCAATTTTACAACAATAACGTTAACGTAACGTTTTAAAACAATATCAATGGATCATTGAACATAAATAGTTTATAGATCTGTGTATATTTTTGTTTAACAAAGTAATGTTTAATGAACCAACTACAATACAAAACAATTAAATACAATACGAAATGAAGGCAACAATATGTTTGATACCTTTCACACTGTGTCTCTCAATGACAATTTCCATTATTAATTTCATGAAACATTTTGTTCACTCATTCAATCATATAGTACACTCATATGGCTATAAAAGTAGTCCGAAAAGCCGAAAAAGAAAAAATGCGACTTTTCCCGCCCACTTAAATATGTGACATTTTCATAATTTCATGTTATCAGTTATGTTATTTAATAATAATTGTAGTGGCATTTTATACGATATAGTACGATTACAGCGTATTAAGTGGAGTGATATGAAATAAATGCGTGTATCGTGACTTTTAAATTGACTGCAAAAGTCCATAAAAGGTTTTGTGGTAGACTAGTACATTTCAAAATACTTGATGTTCTTTTCTTTTCTTTGATGGCAATTAGTTATGACTATTATGTTAGTGTCAAGTAAAATATAACAATATTAAATCTCTTGAAATGTTTAGTCAGCTTGTTACATTTTGATAAAATGGTGGTTATTTCATTTTAATACACTTATACGCTTTGATAGAACTATATTGTATAATACGCCACTGCAATTAAACAACATAACTGATAATAATATAAGATTATGAAAATAAAATAAAAACACAACGTTGGTGGAAAAAATCGAAGATCCTTGATATTATATTTTATTTGACATAATAAGTGATAGTTAATTGCCACCAAAACAAAAGAAAAAGAAAAGTAAAGTGGCAGAACTCTAATGCGTCATCTAATAAAAAATACAGATAACAGAAACATGTAAATCTTTGAATTTGAAGTTAGTTTTAGTTTAATTGTGTAGATGTAGACGGGTGTATTTATGCAATGTTTAGTTGCAAGAGAATTGTTCTAATTTAATAAGGTATTTTTTGATAGATTGTGATATACGAAATAACAGTTATTTATGATTTGTTATTAGCAGTACCATTTTATAACTATCACTATTCTAGTCAATGGCATATATTTAAGTGAACTTATACAAAGTTATGCATTTAACGTAGTAAAGATAAGTAAGTCTTTGTTCTAATATTAACTGTACTTTGTAATTCAAAAGGAAAATAACTGTGAATATATTTTACAATATCTTTAGTTATTTTAAAAAAAAATCGTAAGTTACTAATATTTTATTTTATATTAGTTTAAATACAAAGAAATTTAACTTAGAAATTTTCTTATTTTTCTTTTATATTTTAAGGACGAATTATGAGGAACACTCTTATTTTTACTACTCTAGTTTACACAAAATTACATATGAATAAAATAAGGTTAGCATTTCACATTCTAGAAATATATAAACAATGTTACATTCCTTCAAGCCCACCCTTCAAAAATGTATGTTTGGTTATAAAAATCAAATTGATTTACCTCATTCTTTCATTATTCAAGTTATTAACTTATATTATATATTATAAATATTATCTGTATTTTAAAATTAGTGGTTACTTTATCTTTTAACTAAGTCCTTAGTAGAGAGATTCCTTATGAGCTGTGCTTCTCAAATTACTGTTTATAGTAGAACCAAAAATTGGCGACAAGTATAAATGGTAAATATATTTATGTGACATAAATAAATAAATTAACAATTATGTAATAAAACATGTATTATGATATCAAAATTTATCATAGTTCATTCTTGATTTAAATACAAATATCTTATTATTTATTTGTTAATACCTTCAGGAGAAGGAATATGTAAAGTTTTACATATGATATGTCACATAACAAATAAATATTAATTTACCATTAATATGCCATCAGATATATATAAACTCCAATGCAAAAAAAACAAGCACCTTACAGTCATTTGCTTTTCTATGGATAATATTAATATTTTTAGTATGTCATTAGCTTTGATAACTAGAAATTCATAAAGTATAATAGAAACATTGGCTACATCTCTCTTCTAGCAGTGCTATAATTTTACTAGCTCTTATTGCTTTTTCTGCCATTACAATAGACACAATGATACCTATTTTAAGTCACAATAAGGCAGGATGATGAGACAAACATAAATTATTGTACTAAAAATAACAAGAAGTTAGTTGTAGTTGCCTGATAACCTTCTAACAACAAACCCACGAAAAGTAAAAAGTCACAAACTAAAAAAAGGATTATTTTATAAATATCACAAAATCTCTTTAGTACCAAACTATTTCCAATAATGTAGAAAAATGATAACCCTTTTTTTGCAAAGCAGTGTAATAGAAAAGGTAAAAACACAAATTGACATTATTACAATAATAATCCAAAGGAGCAGAGCTGGTTTGTAATAAATTATTAATGCTTATAAGTAAAACAATTCTTATTTCAGAGGTCATAATGGCTGATCATCATGTTAGGGAAGTCGCAGAATCTCTTCTTGAGAGTGTCTCAAGTCCTCATTACAGACCCTTATGTAAGTAACCAGATTTAATTTACGTGTTTCTAAATGTGGGTTAAATATCAGATACTTCTATGAAATTGTGAATTTCCAGTGAAAAAAGTTCATCCTGTTCACTTGCCTCATAGTTATAATGAATAGCCTCAATAATGAATATTATATAGCTGTGTTTAATAGTTTAATGTTAAATAGAATATTTAAGTTCTAAAGAATAAAAACAAACAACATTTGCACACAAATATTAAACTTCTTATCTTATTTGAACAAAATTGGTGATTAACAATTTGTAGTAATTTTCAAAGCAGATAGATGCCTGATGAGTGTATCATCATTTCTTGTAGGTGAAATAATATACTTCATAATACTACTTTATGATACTGTTGTATACAATATAGTGTTTCTTTTGCCGTTACTAAACACAACCCTGAAAGAAATATTTAATGTTGTATAATTACTACTAAAAAAGATAATTTTTTTGGTCAAAAGTTGCAACAATTCACATTTCTTAAGTAGTTTTTACTCAGTCACTAACTCTTCTGTTTCAAGAAGACAAAGTGTCTAGGTATCCAATAAAAGAACATGCCACTGTTTACTTGGAGCTCATATATATTGGTGAGATTTGCAGATCTCCACCGTTACTTAGGGTGTCTTGTCAAGCATTGACTGGATGGTAGTCCCTTTCGCATATTAGTACTTTAATTGATAAATGGCAGCTTCATAATAATTTTATACAGAATAATTTGGATATTTTAACTTTTCATATTATCTTTGGCAAATAAAAAACATTCTGACTTCATATTTATTATATTTTAATTTGTTGGTTTATATCATTATTAAAGTCATCTCTATAAGTGCTTGTTTTTTTCTAATGTTTCTCACTTACCTTTGTGTAATTTCAGCTCACTCACATTCACTGAATCTAACAAATGAAGATCTGTTGGCAGGCCAGAGACATCATGGGAGAATGTCATCAATCCGGAGATTTTTCTGCCTGTTTGTCACATTTGATTTTCTGTTTACATGTTTAATGTGGCTCATTTGTGTTATGGTAAGATATCATATGTTTATAGTAAACTTTTAGTGGATATTTTCCTTCCCAAAGTGAATTTGAGTGACAATACTAGAAGATGAGTGAAAAGGTCTATATGAATAATAAAAAACAATCTGCGTTCCCCAATCTACTTTAACAGAAGCCAACAGTGGATATTATGGTTGTATCAATAATGATGTTGATTACCTTTGGGTAGACAATGATTTTTCAATGTCAGTTGTGTTGTAGATCTCCTTAGTGGGTGGTGATTACTAACCATCAGATAATCAACCCTTTCGTAAATAATTAATTCCCATATATTCCTTATTTGAATTTGCAGCAAAGATCATACTTATAATGACAAAATTTGCTAGTTATTAAATAGTGATAGAGCTATGTATAAAAGGGCCGGCTTCTCCAGGGATCTACTACACCGTCATAGAATATGGGTCTTAAGTGTTAACACTTATAATTGTTAGAGGCCAGCCATAAATTACGTCATACCTTAAGGGGTAGGGAGATGGTTAACAAAGTGTGGCATCAAGTGATTAGAGGAATAAGTTCTTACATTTGAAGCACAAGGGGTGGGTCCAAAAATCATATAATTAATGGGATGTAATTTATGGATAACCTCATACCATATATGTAGTAATATAATCGAACCACCCATCTTTGATTTCAAAAGCGGATACTTCGCTACTTGTGAAACAGTATTAAGAATGTAGAAATAAATAAACTTGAAATTATTCTACAATATGAATTATTTTATCATCATCATCAAGGCATTAGAGCCGCGGGTGGGCCTTAGCCTGGTTCAGTAAACTTTTTCACTCGAATCTTCATTTAGCTATTTCCCTAGTCCCTCACACTGATTGCCTTTAAGTTCTCCGAAGAATCATTTTATATTTACAATTAAGTTTTGTGTTTCATTCTTTCCAGATGCGGGGCGAAACACTAGTGCAAATCTTTAACAGAGAAATAGTTCAATATGATATAAAAATATCTCTATTTGACATTGTACTCGTCGCGGTGCTGCGATTTTTGTTACTTATTTTGTTTTACGCGGTACTTCAAATCAACAATTGGAGTGTTATTGCTGTAAGTCTTTTTTTTTTAATTAAAATAATACATAGTACATATGATCACACTGCATACGACCAGATCTCCATTTGTTACAATCTCGGCACACTTTCTTAGCTTCATTCACACTCATCACTCTCTTCATACTCATTGTTAAGGATACTTTTGACCTAGCCTCTCTTGAAAACTTCAGCGTTTTGGTCAAGGTATATTCTCCTTCATCTTTCCCAACAGACCCTTCCATTCCGAAATTAACGTTGCAGATATCTAAAACGTAAATTTGTTTTATGAGTATTTCATCCACCCTCTCCAAGAAAAACATACCTTGACCAAATTGCTGAAGTTTTAAGAGAAAGGCCAGGTCTTGAGTACCCATAACCGGTGAGCTTGCATGAGGAGAGTGATGGGTATGGAGGAAGGAAGGAAAAGTCTCTGCCTACCTCTTCAGGAAGCAGGTGTGATGATATGTATTTATCTATGTATGTACAAATAGCCAGACTTAGAATAAATACTTTACCAAAACACAGTAATAGTTATTTAGTAAATAAATGTTTATTAATATAATAGTATATTTCGTTTCAGCTCTCAACGAGTGGTACTTGTGCCTTTTTAATAGCCAAAGTGTTCTTATTTGATGTAAGTATGAGGTAAATATACTCCTCTTTTACAGTTCTTATAGAACTAAATGTCGCTTCTCATTTTTGTAGATTCCCATTGGCCACATGGCCTATATATGTCCCATTGTTGTGCATGGCCCTCCAAATTTCCAGAGTAACTGATATTAACCCACTGTACTTGTCCAAGGCGGATTGACGGGGAACCCAGACTGTAGAATTAATTATTGTAGGCTATAATTATAAGTATTTATGTGGTAATTGAACCCGCGACCATTGCCTTTGTAAACGATAACTTCCCCAATGAGCCAGTTAGGTTGTCATCTTTTTTTTGTCGTTTTTAAGAAAAGAAATGTGGATAACATTTCTTTTCTTTAATGGCAATTAGTTATAACTATTACTGTCAATTAAAAAACAATAATATCAAATCTCTTGAAATTTAACTAGTCAGTTTGTCACGTTACATCTTGATAAAATGGTGGCTATTCTACCAAAACCTATGGACTTTTTTAGTCAACTTAAAAAGTCACGATATACGCATTTATTACAAATCGCTTCACTTATACGCCTTAATCGAACTATATTGCATAATACGCCACCACAATTCAATATCTTCTATATGTGTAAAAATGAATCCTAATTTCCTTTAGTCATGTCATAACTCGAGAACATTCATCTTTTTTTATAAGTTTCCTAATAGTTTGTAGAAGGTTCTTATTGAAAAAACTTAAAAAATTATAGAAAATATAATGACTATTAAAACTGCGCATTGGACAGTTCGCTATGGACTTCGCGCGTTTGACAGTTCGCTTTGAATTTCGCTTGAAAAGTTCTTATTTCAATTAATTACAAGACATTTGACAGTTCTGATTTTAATTAATTAAGGTTCCAATTGATTATTTATCCTTTAATTCAAATGAATTAATACAAATAATGAATTGATTATTCATAGCTAAGACAGAACTACGTCTGTCGGGTCAGCTAGTGACTGATAATAATATAAAATTATGAAAATGAAATAAAATTCTTTGTCACTAATGTAAGTTGGCGGGAGAAGTCTTCACACTTCTTAGTTCCTTTTTATTTTGTTTATATTTCTTTTTCTATAATTGTATGTAATTTTTGTAACTGCCAGTGGCCGAATGCCGCCCAACCAGTATACCAAGTATTCCTCATCCTTACGTCGTTTACACTATCGTGGGGGGAAGCCTGGTTCCTGGACTTCCGGGTGTTGCCTTTGGAAATGGAGGCGAGTGGTAAGTTAAGTACATCAAAAATAAACGACATAATATCAACTTGTTTAAAGTTAATGGAACCTTGCACTCCTTTATGAAAAGTCACACTGTGTCTAAAACAGCCCGACTGGCGGTTCATCGGAGAGTGCTTCTTCCGACTCTGATGTACGGTAGTAAAAGTTGGGTTTGGCAGATTATAGCATTAAGAAGAATGTGTGGGGTAGATTCAGTGATAGAATATGGAATAAAGTTATAATGACTGCCCTTCGCTCTCAAAAAAGGTAAAAAAAGGTATCGTGACAAAAGTTGAGAAAGGGATGTTAAGGTGGTTTGGGCACATAGAGAGGATGGATGAAAGACAAATGGCAAAAAAAAAAATTACTTTGCGGATCTGGATGGAAGCATCGTTAAGGTAAGACCAAGGAAAACATACCTTGACCAAGTTGTCAAAGTGTTTAGGAAAGGTCAGGGCAAGAGTACCCTTAACCGGCGGGCTTGCATGAGGAGAGTGTACTCATCACTCTCCTGGAGGAAGCAAGGAAGGTTTGTTAGTTGTTAGAGTATGTATGTAAGCCAGTCAGAATAAATACTGTACCCAATCACTGTAAATAGTCAAAATTTTAGTGGCTGAATAAAAACTATTTTAGTAATGATTGAAAATTTGAACAGGATATATAAATATATATCATATATATAGGGAGATTGTGATTTTTTTTAATTCCTACTATTAGAGTAGGAATTGAAAAATAAAGGGTGATTTGCCAACCTAACTTATTTTAAACAGATGAATGAATAATTATTGGGCCTTACACAGGCCATCGACCGGTAACAGAAAGGACGCCACTGATCAACCCTCCAAGGCCTCTGGAAGTTCAGTCAACTTACGGCGAGTCTACGGTGAACTGGTTTTCGCCTGTGGATACTCCTGAGTCTAGTCCACGCTTAAGAAGGCCCGGTGAGCAGGTCATCCTAACGCAAGATCTGGTGAGTATTTTCAAATATTCTGTAGCGGACTCCACAATTTAGTACCAAAAATGATCAAAAAGAATATCATCATTAAGGCATTACAGCCGCGGGTGGGCCTTAGCCTGGTTCAGTAAATTTTTCCAGTCAGATCTTCGTTTAGTTTTTTCCCTCAAGCCCCTCACACCGATTGACTTTAAGTCGTCCTCGACTCCATATCGCCATCTTAGCTTAGGCCTTCCGCGGCTTCTACGACCGTCTGGTTTGCCGTGGAGTAGTCGTTTGGGTACTCAACTAGAATAGTTATCAGTAAATAACGGTATTACTGCACAGCTCCGTGAGAAAGCTGCTGCCATAAAGTTACAAAGGCAATTACTTTACAACTCTCTAACAGGGGCAGCGAAAAGGACTTTTAGCGATTGCTAACCTAACGGGTTAAACAATATATTTTTGGCTCACGCTGTAACCGGCAAAGCACATCGTGGTTGCAACCCATTTGCCCATTGTTGCATCTATGGGCAAACCACTCCAATGAAGCACACCCTTAAATTATTTGAGAATAGTTATAGCGATTTACTAAATCTTTAAAAATATTGTTCGTAATAGTCCAAATAAAGTTTATTAAAAATTGAAAAGGTGGCCGTAAAAATGAAAAATTCGGGGAAAACTATGTGCTTTTATTCTATGGGATATTTGTATGAACTCAAAACCATAACTTTTACGTATATCTATTGTTATAATCATAACTTTTTTCCGTTATTTATGGCCTTGGAAAAGCTTTTATGAAAAAAAATAGTCGGAAAAATGACAAAGTAGAAAGTAGGAAAATACGGACAAATTTTACAAATTATAAATTTGTATGATCCTATAATTGATAAAAGAACAACAACTGCCAACGCCTATACAATGCCTATGGGTAGATGTCTGTGGTGTTGATTGCTTTTTATCAGGCGATGCGTTTGCTCTTTTGCCTTCCATAGAACTCTGGCTATAAACACTCGGCCAATCAAGCACAATACAACAGTTAATACTTTAGAAATCTGTTTTCTGCACTCGTGTGGTACTTATCTGAATCATTGTTGAAAAACAAAGTTAAGAAAGTTTTTTTTATAAAGTTTTTTTTTTTTATAAAGCTTTTTTCAATTCCTAAGACGTGCCAGCCACATATAAAGTAATGCTTTCAACTTTTTCATTGTTAACTAGTTCAATTTACAAGGTTGGATCACACCTGAATAAAGGATCGCGATCTGAACACGATACCAATTATATTATTGCTCTTGTCCAAATGAGAAAACGTGTCGCTCAAGGGAGTACAATCAACACCGTCCACAGACATCTGCACCACCATAGACATTGCAGAAGAAAGTTTTTGAAAGAAAAATTCCGTTAATACTTCAGCTGTCTCACCTTTTAGTTTTATCTTCTTCCATTTACATGAAATATGGAAAAATGTAGCTTTAGTCATTTTATTTGATTTTCATCCTATTAAAATAACATTATATACAGTAATACCCCGACTTATGCTACCTCGATATATGCGAATTCGGAGATACACGATTTTTTAATATTCACATTTATTTCCTAAATTATTGTTTTAGTTAGTCTCCGGTCCCAATTATGTTTAATACTTTGTATGTCTTTATATGCAAAATTGTACCCCGACTTATGCGAATTCGACTTAACGGATAGCGCTCGGTCTCTCCCACCTATCGCGTAAGTCCGGGGTATACGTTATTATATGTTATTATGGACCGGACTATATGTTATTATACTCTATAACATGAATTATCATTATATTTAATTAATAATTATATCTTTAAGAAAAATTGACGTAAAAAAACCTAAAAAGGTTCTGAAAAACCATTTTATTTTAAAGTTAAAATACTTTAATATTGTATGTAGGTACATATGTATTTATTTTGTCACGTGCCGTAAATCACTCGTTCTAGAGTTGACCCTCAGGTGTATTTAGCCGATTCAGTACTCAATGGATTGACAAAATACACTCTTGTGAGTTTATGTTATTGAAGTCAATTGATGGTCTATTAAGGTTAATCGAACGACCGATGTCTGTGGATTAAGAATTATAAGAAGGACACGCAAAGGGACATTACCTAACACTAATTTTATATGCAAAAAAATATCGTGTATGTAGGTATTAATTAGTGAGACAATCGGTTAGCTCAGTGGTAAGATTCAAAAGCGAAGTGTTATACGTTAAAATTCCGTCGAGACTAGAATTTGTTTAAAAAAACATAAAATATTTGTCTAGTACATGTCCGTTGTGTTTTGGTGACACTGTATACGTATTCCGTAATCGTATAAAAAATTAAATATTTTTCCCTTCCCATCATTGTACCACGTAATATCAGGGAGTGGACGGGGATAGCGAGTGCTCCAGAACTGGTGCACCTCGCGAAGGAGGAGGAAAGTTGTGCTGAATTGGCTGCCAACCTTTGCAAGTCGAAGAGGCACTCATAGAAGAAGAATCATTCACATCCTTACCTAATGCATACTACATATCTACAGCTCCGTTAATACTTCTGGTGTCAAAGATGGACAGTGAAACTTACTTTGCTAAGATCCGCAAATTAAATAAAATCAGAAAAATAGTATTATGTGTTTATATAATTTTGTTTACTTATCGAGAAACGGTCGTCATCAAATCCTCCAACACCTTGCCATGATCACCAACGTTGACGTCAAACATAATAGTGGTATTGTGTTTGACACCACCAGAAACCAGTTTTGTTCACCAGAAACAAAGCGTTTCGCCTTGACACGAAATATCCTCAGATATAGTAGACTCTACAAAAAGACTTATGTAAAGTCTTTATTTGTCAAACTCAGTGATCATGGTGAGGTGTTGAAGGATTTCCTGTAGGCTGTTTCTCGGTAAGTGATTCTCTATACACTTTTTGACAATCACTCAATACTATTTTCCTTGATTTGTGTTCGCGGATCTTAGTAAAGTAAGTTTTACTGTCCATCTTTATAATAGGTTTCCGCAAAATAACGCCTGACTCCATCTATTATTGCTGGTGTCTTTGGACGTCGATGGTTGCTTGCCACAAAGGTCTAGCTGTTTGCCCGTTTATTTATCGCATCCATAAAAAAACGACAAAATTTTATTTATGGTATCAAGCGAATTACTGTAGAGATGTAATTTAGATACACATAATGATATCCATGCGTCCGTCACAATATTATGTTAAAATATCGCCATTTTGTGCTTAATTGCGCGGAAATATTTTTTGGTTGCAAGTTATGTTTATGAAGCTTTATTTTGTGTTTCTTTTTTAATAATTCAAAGGGCAATCAAAATGTTCCACAGAAACGGTCTGGTTGTTTTTCTGTAATTTATTTATTTAACCTTGAATGCACATTTTATCTACATATGGCGAATTTATTACAAGAGGTCGCATTTGATTGTACTACCCTGTTTCATGCGATAAGAGTAAGGTTTCAGAGGCACAATCCCATTCCCTTCCTGTACTTCCTTGTGCGCATCCTATTCTCTTTCGGGCTAGCAGGCATCAGAGGCTGGCATCTCAGAACTTAGCCACTGACACCGCATCATCCGTTGCCATCATACGGTCATTTGCTAAACAGGTGACTGGGCACAGAGAACAAGATGTAACGTATGCCATTGTTTGTGTTTCTCTCTCAGTCGCACAAGGGATTACTCCTATTTCCTTCTCACCCTAAGGTAGGCAATGCATCTATTGTGCACAAAGTACTGCAGATGTTAATGGGCGGAGATAGTTGCTTCGTACTCCGCCTGTCAAGCGAAATACAGTACTAATTGGTACTTCTCAGATGTTAAAACATCAATATATAGATATATATAGTAATATTCCAAGTAACCTGAATAATGAAAAATGCGCGTTTTTATTGTTCGGAATAATCTTATTTTCATGATCATAATGACGATGAAAAGCAAAAACAGACTTCATTTACATTACGTATAGACTATATGTATAGCTCGTAAACAACCAAACAACTTCCTTAATCCGTTTATTAGAGTTAACGAATTTTTTTTGACCACTAGATTTACAAAGATTTTAAATAAGCAATTGTAAATTACATTTTTTTTCGAAGCTAATAAATGTGTTTTATGCATTTCAAAAAAAAGAAACCAATTATTATTTTATTTATATTAGTGTTTTTGCTAATCATTATTCGGCTAGATACGTTCATTAGAGCCCATAGAAAAAAAAGGACTAAAAAGAATAAAAAAGCATCAAAATTTAGTTATGAATATACTGGGTGATCTTGTTCTGGTATAAAAAAACGATACCTAAAGTTTTTATTTGAAAAACTTTTCTAAGTAATTTGATTGAAATTCATAATATCCGTAAAAATAAAAGTGTGTCACCGTAAGCGTAACGAACAATTTGATAAAGATGACGTCATCATTGATTTGAGACTAAGTTGACATTGCAGATTATCCACCCGTTTTTAATTTTATGTAACAACATGTATATAATCTTGTATGATAAAGATATTTTAAAAACAAAATTTAAAAAAGTTATTGCGTTTTGAATAAACTACAAGTGGGTAATGTTTTTTATTCTAAAACAAGGGCACTGTATGTTAAAGGTATAAACTTTTATTATAATTTTTAATAAACGAAATAATTGAAGCAATTATGTTTGCAACTGTACGCACTAAGCTTACGATTATATCTTGCACGAGTGTGCGTAATGCGAACGCAGCCATTAGTTATTATTACTCGTACATTACTCAGGGAGAACACAACTACCGAAAAATTAGATTTAATCCAGTAGTCATTACCGCGCGTTGTTAACGGACGTGTGCGTTTCAAATTAAAATTTTCTTTTATTATCAAGAAAGATATTTTATTTTGTTTTAAAAATTTGATTTAAATTTGCGAACGATTTTGTATAAATTGTTATTTAAAGTATCAATTTTTATCGATTTGATACGTACGTTGATTTTAAAAATAATTTAAAAAAGCGCGTCAAAATGGCTTCTATATCGAACGGCGAAGTTTCCAAGATAACTGAGGAGGATTTCAAGAAGCATTTAGAGGAATTCGAGAATGTGGAGAGTCAGGAGGAAATGGAGAAGAAATTGGATAGCTTGATCAAGGGAGGATTTTTTATTACGAGGTGGATGAAGGCGCTGTTCAACAGAGACAGCGATGAGGAATTTAAAGCGGAATGGTTGACAGTAAGTGCGGCATAGCTAATGAATAGCATTTCCAAATACTCATATTTAACGGATCTTATAAAAATGAAAGTTATGTGTTTAAATTTTATTTTAATTTAGGCAGGCCCTTACTGAGACATACTGACTGAATCTTTAATAATTTTCAATATCTTTGGGACATTCATATCCCAAAGATTTTGAAATATATATTTAGGATTGTGATTCCCTAAAAAGTCTGTTTATAATTAAGTTGCCTAATGCAATTCAATCAATTTAAAAAAAAAATAATGTGAACACGAAATAACTTCGAGGCATAATACGGAAGCATCTTACACAGCGATATGCTAAACTAAACAATTTATTTCACGACCAATTTGTTTCCGGCTTGTATTTGCATTGTATGGAACGAAACTGGTAAATAACCGACTTCTAAGAAGCAGATGTTCTACCCATTGTTTAGAGCAGGGGTGGTCAATTTTATTGGACACAAGATCTACTATTTACTAACGTGTAACGTTACTACACTCTGCGATTAACCACTCACATAAACAGTACTTCATAAACTTTACATCGAATCATATTACACATATACATACTTAGAGATAGTACTTATATAAAAATTTTAAGTAAGTAAACGATATAGTGTTCAAATAGTATTTTTTAATTTATTAAGATGGAATACTGTTTTTTATTATTTTTTCACAGCCCATGTATGTACATATATCCCACTACTGAGCACTCCTCTTTTTCGGAGGAACGGAAATTAATCCACCACACTTGTCCAATGCGGATTGGCGAGGAAACCAGGGTCGGAATTCATATTTTATTCATTAACCAAATCTACAGCAACTTATAAATTACAAAAAATATTTACATATCTACTAATAATATTTAAATATCTACTCATAATATTTACATATATAATAATTAAATGAAAAATTGAACGTTAACCTAAAGCAGACTTTACACTTAACTTTCACATTTACGTTTCATATATAAAAAAAAATGATTTCCACACTGCACACGACATGTGTTTGCCTCAACACTAGGCATCATCAGATATAGTAGACTCTACCAACGACAACCGATAAGTCAGTTACATCAATATCTAGATCATACACATATTTTTCCCTATGCGGCAATCGAACTCGCTACCATCGACTCTGCAGCCACGTCACCGATCCAGTTAGTTCAGAGTTGTGTTATTCATAGTGCATTAAAATTATATTTTTCTTTGTTTTTCCACAATCGACCAGTTGGCCACCCCTAGTTTAAAAAGCGTAGCGAATTGTAGCTGTAGGCACAACCTTGTTCTCCTTTCTTTACTTTAGGTAAGCCAGGTATCTGCGTTGCACCATCAGAAGACCCACTTGCTCGTTTACTTGGGTACTGTGGTGACTATGTACACGCACGTAGTCGCAGTATCTTTATTGGGGCTTTTCAAATAAAACCGTATTCGAACTTAAACCCTTCAGCGACTTCTGCGGTGTCGCGATTGTCTATGGTCGGCGTTGATTGCTTTCCATCAGGCGGCACGCTTTCTCGTTTGCCCTCCTATCCCATAAAAAAATACTTTATTTCTTGTTTACACAAACATATACTTCATTTAACATTAGACAGAAAACACAACTGATGTGAGCACATAAAGCGTGGTGACGTCCTTAAATTGTTCTATTGTTTTGAAAAAACAATTATTTCTATTATATTTTAAATTATACAACTTTCATACGTTACAATATCGACGTAAAAAAATTGAAAACGTATAAATGTAAAAGATAGATGTACAAAAAAAATATTGAATACTCGGATCAGAAAATAAATATACTGCGTCGAATGGCCGGCGTCTCATAGTTCTACAACCAATAGAACATTTTGTGCGGCGTTGAAACTGTTTTTGAGTGATTTCGCTTTGCGTCGACATGTTTATCTAATTATGTATTAAAATTAAATATTTTATTATTTGAAATACAATAGTCAATGTATCAGTGCCTACTCCACAAAAATATCAATCATAAAAATCATACATTCCTACTTATTAATATTATAAATGCGAAAGTTTGTATGTATGTTTGTTACTCTTTTACGATAAAACTACTAGGCGGATTCGGATGAAACTTTACAGTAATATAGGTTATACATCGGAATAACATATAGGCTACAATTTGTAATGATTTTATGTAATTTTTTTGGTGGTAATATAACGATACATGTCAATTGAGTCGGAAAAAAATCTAGCCTCTGAGAGGTATCTTGGCGTACGCTGCCTAAACCATTGGAGTTACACAAAGGTGATGTACCGTAGGATTGTTTGTCTTGAATAGTTCTACCTTTTATGTGGAAGCCACTATAACCAAAATTGTGAACCATAAATTAAGTAAAAAAAATATATTTATTTAAAATGATCTGTCACGAAACTTAATGTGGCAGACCAAATTCCACGCGAGCGAAGCCGCGGGCAAAAGCTAGTTTTTACATATACGGTGAATTTGACAAGCGTTATCTTATTCAGTTATTTTTTAATTTATCGTATACAATGTTGCAAGGCAACCTTCATTCAAGGTCCTTGAAAACTTGCAGTTCAGCCACTTTTAATATAATAATGAATTTGATAAGTAAATGCGATAACAAAATATAGTGATTTGACAGATTGTTGCAAGATAATTCGAAGTATTAAGATAATTACAAAAAATTAACTAATCCCAATAATATTACAATATGACAAAGTAATTATCAATTTAAATGTTGTATGTGAATATATATTTATATATTATTATTATAATTTAATTAAAAACATAATACAACATTTTTAAAGGAACATTGCATTGTCCTCGAGTTGTGCTATGTTTTAAGTTTCAAATCTCTAGCTTTTCAATTAGTTTAAAATCGATTATAATTCTTGACACAAACAAACAAACAAGAAAGTGAATGTAAATGTGACTTTGACTTCATTAGCTTTGTTTGTAAATATTTAAAAACAAATATGATGTTTAATGATTTTTTTGAACTCCTAATTACATGTTGACTTCCGCTTGATAATATTGTTGTGATTGCTTTCAAGTTGGTTTAACCGCCACGTGTATAGGTTACATCGTTTTCTTTTTTCATATCTATGGGTAGTTATGAAGCTCAGTTGATCATTTCTTAGTGGTAGAGCCAAGCTGCAGACGAATACTTTTTCGAGAATGGCATATTAAATGTCTGTAGAATGAACGGGCCGGCTCGCCCGGGGAAGTACCACACTCCCGGGGAAAATCGCCGTCTGAGTGGTAGCGTAGCTACCGCGCTTCGTTAGGTGAGCGGCCGAGTTCCGGAGGCCCAACACCCTTCCCCTCCCACTTGCATAATGTCATTTTCCTTAAAGGTCGGGAACGCTTCCGCACTGCCTATGCCTATAGCGCTGTGAATGTCTATGGGCGGCGTTGATTGCTTTCCATCAGGTGACACGCCTGCTCGCCTTTAGGCTTCTTCTTACCTATTAACAATATGTGGTTCTTATGAAAACATGATTTTTCACAGTCCATGTATATTCTACTTAAAGGCACAGGCAATTTCTAGGGGAATGTACATTAATACCACACTTGTCCATGGCCAATTTTTTTTATGGAATAGGAAGGCAAACAAGCAAGCGTGTCACCTGATGGAAAGCAACGTTCAACGCCGCTCATAGACATCCGCAGCATAGATAGTGCCTTCCGCACTATCTATGTTGCCGACCTTTAAGGAAAGTGACATTATGGTAGTGGGAGAGAAAGAGTGGGAGGGTGTTGGGCCCCCGGAAATCAGGCCGCTCACCGTACGGAGCGCGGTAGCTAAGCTACCACTCAGACGTCGGTGTTCTGCGGGAGTGTGTTACTTCCCCGGGCGAGCCAGCCCATTCATGCTACAGACAAATAATATGCCATTCTTGACAAAGTATTCGTCTGCAGCGTGGCTCTACCACTAACCATCAATTAGCAGGGCCATCCAAAATAGGAGTATTTAGTCCTCCTAACTCTAGGCCAAACATGTTTTTATTAAGATTTCGAAAAACGTAGATTTGTGTTGTAAGTTGAAATGAACTTGTGGACAGGACTCCATGATTCATTCTATATTCGCTTCGTGACGGTCATAATCGATAATAAAGATCAGACAGACCTCATTTGTCGTTTCACGATGAAGTCCCAACTCGTATCTTGTTTATAACTGATTCAATGAGATTCTTTGTTTGGATAACAATATTGCTATTATAAATTCAGCTGTTTGGTATATTAATGACTTATAGGTATATTAATTACGCATATAATTGTTTTATCAATACACGTGCACATTGGCCTATTACACTTTATACTCGAATCAAGATAAAAGATGAAGTAATCGAAGTAAATAAAATAAAATAAAAATTAATAACAATACACAAAAAAATACTACCAGTTATATTATATATACAAGCGTTACATAAAATTCTTATTTTATTAAAATAAATATTACCCCATATTAAATTAATCCTTCGAATACCGAGCCCTCGTTTTCGAAAGATTCATCCTTATCGGTCGCTAGCTTTTTATACGTGATTCTCGCTAGGTTGTAGCTACAGAAACAGTTTTCATTAACTTTATTCAATTTTAGTATCAATATATTAAAAAAAACAATGATAGAAAAGACAATGATACGTAACTGGAGATGTCAATTGCTCTGTTACGCATATTTAACTAATAGAGGCACCATTGCCCTATTAGTTTCACACAACATTTCACACAGCGAGTTTCAACATGTCTCGTCTTGTCACCTCCCATGTGACTTACGACCGCAGAGACAAAGTACTGCTGTCACGTGAGAGGTGACTTACGACTGATAAGGGTTAATATAATAATGTAAAAGCCTGACGTAAAACGTCAAAAAGCCCATGGCACCGTGTCCGATGTCGCACGGTTCCTACTTGAGCTTGAATATTTATGGCTCTGAAAGCTCTTTTTTCGTGTTTTAATCACGTTTTTCAGTCAAACAAAAATAATAGCATGTGAATGTATATTTAGTTAAATATGAATTTATTTCGTCCGTAATCTATGGTTCTTTTTCGTATGGCAAGCATTAATGTTCGCGGTCTTAGAAAGGTTAAGCTGCTTAGGATTTTCTTTTTCCAGCATAGGATAGGGACATTCCATTTCTTCGAGTGGTTAGTTTTTATTCAATAGTAATGTATAAATATACCATTGTCGGACCAACGTATGCTAGGTAACCAATCTATTAGGAAAGATAACATTTTTAAACAATGTTTAAGTTTTGTTATAGAGGTAATTTTTCTAATAATAGAAAATAGAACGTAATCAAAAAAAAATGTAACGCAGTTTGACCTAGATATTTATAACTAAATATGGCAATGATAAGCAATCGAGAGTAGAATATGTAGGTTACTTTATGTTATCAAAGTTATAATTTGGGATTTAACTTGTTTAAGCGTTTATATAGGTATTTTGAAGGCCAGAGAGCCTAGCCGCTTGTCCGGTATTTATGGTATTGATTGGTACACAGGTACGCGACCCCGGCATCCCGAGCTATTACCGTATCACTCCTCGTCTTCGTTGCGGAAGTATCATATCCCTATCATCCTGTCTAAATCCATCTTTATTTTCTCCTGCCTTTTCCTTTCTTCTCTATCCTTTTCTCTTCCTCTCCGCCAATCTACGGTCGGCCGTACCAATGGATACGTGGCTAGGGGCGAGCTTAGTCGCAAGCGTGCCGTCCGTCTAGGGATCGAGCTCCCCTTGATACTATAGTGCCTTACCTGAGCATGCGGGGCTCTGCTGGGGCTGATCTCCATCCTCCCTTGCGGCTCGTGGTATTCACTATGACAAATCTTAATATACCTAATTCGTCAAAAAATGACGACGTGGTTCGTCACCCGTCACATCTTAATTGACGAACGCAGAGCCGTTTCGCTAAACGAAAAGATGAAAAGATGGATGAGTGTGAAGGAAGTAGAGAAGGTGTGTCGGGATCGGAGCAGATGTGAGCGGAGGGATATCTGTGGTCTCTGCCTAACCCTACAGGGAGACAGGCGTGACTATATGTATGTATGTACGTATAGGTATTTGAAGATGAAAAGACTTATCATAATTGTTTTAGTACGTTTTTGAGAAAAAATTAGGAACATAACTCGTGTAAGAGATGTAGAAAATAAAATAATTTTCACAGTTCATTCTATAAACGCATCAACGATCGAAATCGTAGCTTTACTGCTCGTGTCGTTATAGACTTTTTTTCTTACTGCGCACGCTTGATTCACATAGTGCTGTAAGAAATATTTTTTGTTGTGATAATGTGATTATCGCTTTGACCTATAAAATATCCATGGAACTAAAACATTATATTTAAATTATAATATACCAGCATAAGTGAATCTTTATCATAATTATAACAACAATAAATGGCCAATTACAAGACGTACATAGGTCATTAGTTGTTAATTAGTTTATTACCTACTGCACTAATACAAGATAAACAAAAAATTTATCGAAACTTTAATTAATTTTGCAATCCATAATGTATTTCGATATAAATATCTATTAATAATAATCGATCTTTTATCAAACCGTTAAAGGGATAAAATAAATTTGTGATACGATAGCTTTATCCTTATTTCGACTACGTTGTCGACTTTGCTTTCTTTGTTCTTAATACAAAAGCTCATTTTATATCTGTATTCATAAATAATGATATTTTGTAGAATTGAGTGAATTTATACACCTAATTATTAATACTACTACAATGAATGAACTATATTGTATCTTATCATTGTCGGAGTAAATGGTCGCGTGCTCCATTCCCGCATCGAGATAAATATATTTAAACCGAGTCCGGGTACTAGGTCCAGTTAGTGGGTTTAAAGTCTATTCGTCGAGAAATAGGCGTTAAGTTATTATTTTCACAGCTCATATATGTTTCACTGCTGAGCACGGGCCTCCCCATTTCTGGAGGAACGGACATTACATACATATAAATAATTAAATTGTTAATTATCTTAATATTATGTATTCTTCTAATTTATATCTACCTCTTAAATCGTCTTCTTTCAACAGATAGACGAGTACACGCGGCAAGCAGATGAAAGCATGCACAGCGCTTGGCATACCCTTCACCTGCCCAACTGGAGGCTAGAGAAGCGGGGATCGCAACGCGGGGACGTGGTCGAGTCCGTCAACACAGAACAGTTCGGGAAGGTGTACAGGTTCACGGTGAGTGTCGTGTGTGTAATAGTTGTAGAACCGTGGTAGCACAAAATGGACCCGCCGACCTGAGAAAACCGATGTTAAGTGGTAACGCTTCACCGTATTAGTATACTAAGTCATCATCATGAAGGCACTATAGCCGCGGGTGGGGCTTAACCTGGTCTAGTTAAATTTTCCAACCTGGTCTTAATTGTATAGTGAGTGCAAGGAGCCATTCCCCTCCTATTACTTCCATCTCCCTCACCCTTTACTTCTTTCTTTCCCACCCATTATTATTATATAAAGAATTCCTCTTATTAGCAAGCGCATAAAAATTTATTTTATGCGATATTAAGGCAAACGAGCAGGCATGTCACCTGATTGAAAGCACTTCGCAAACAACTTTGCTCCTCCTTCGCGAGGTCGTTCTGGAGCACTCGCTATCCCGGTCCACTCCCTGATATTACGTAGCCAAGACTTTCTTTTTCGACCAACCTGTCTTTTGCCCGCGATTTTTCCCATCATGATCAGTTGCAGCAATTTGTACCTGTCATGTCTCATGATACGACCCAGGTGAGCAACTTTTCTACCTTTGACGGTCTGCAAAAGTTCACGTTTTTGCTTGACTTGTCGGAGAACCTCGTCATTGGCCACCCTTTGAGTCCAGCTAATTAACGTTCATAATTGTTTCTTTATAGGGTGTAGTAGAATGTCCAGCCAAGTTTCTGTATGAGGAGTTCAAAAACAATATGGCCAAGTTACCCGAGTGGAATCCCACCATTTTGAAGACTGAACTTATTAAGGTAAGGTTTATCCAATCTTTTATGTCATTTTTGTTTGTTTTATTCGGTTGAGATATAATTCAAGCAAGTTTACATAATTTAAATTATTAGGTATTTATGAGGTTCATCATTTATATTTATTTTATTAGGATTATTTATAAAGGACTTCGTTTTTTTTTATTTATTCGACGAATTGTCAAATAAATATAGAAAAATATGTCTACATAAAATTGTAAATTTTATGTTAAAAATATTGTCATGTTAATAAGAAGACAATTTTTAAATCAAAATTCACTATTTTGAGTTTTAACAAGTTGACTACTGCCTCACCCGTATTCGGGTTCGAGTTCTTATTGGGGTATCACCCACAGGTGACGCTGATTTGACCACTTATAAAGGATTTTCGAAAATAAATAACAAATATCCTCCATAATAAAAAAACTAGAAGCAGAGATTTCGTTGACACATCCGTGGCAGTCAACGTGGTAATTTGTTAAGATATGTGTTTATTTCTTTTCGCAGCAAGTGGGTCCAGGCATCGACCTCTCGTATCAAGTAACCGCCGGCGGCGGTCGCGGTATTATATCCCCTAGAGATTTTGTCATCCTGCGCAAGACTGCCGCTCTGAACCGAGATGGCGCTGTTACGGAGTCTGAACCCTACTGCTACATGACCAGCGGTATCAGCGTTCAAGTACCTGGTTATCCTCCGCAGAAGGATATGGTTAGGTGAGTGGTATTTTTATATCAGTCATTACATTTTATACACATAAATATCTTCACGCCTGTTTTTTGTAGGAGTAGACAGAGACCACAGATCTCCATTTGTTACGGTCTCGGCACACTTTTTTTACTTCCTCCACACACATCATTCTCTTCATGCAAGCTCGCCGGTTAAGGGTGCTCTTGACCTGACCTTTCTTAAAAACTTCGGCAATTTGGTTAAAGTATGTTTTCCTTGATCTTCTTCTACTGACCCTTCCATCCACATCCGCAGCGTAATTTTTCTTTACCAGACATCTTTCATCCATCCTCCTCCATGTGTCCAAACCATGTAAGCATCCTTTTCTCAAGTTTTGTCACGATACCTTTTACTCTACATCGCTCTCTTATAACTTTATTACTTATTCTATGATCCAAAGTTACTCCACAGATACTTCGTAAAGCTCTCATATCCACTGTAGTCATTCGGAACAAGCACACCCTGATGAACCGCCAGTCGGGTCTTTTTAGACACATTCTGACTTTTCATTAAGGAGTGCAGGGCTCCATTAACCTGATTACCAACTTTCACTCGTCTTTCAACGTCACCTTCACATTCATTACTTGTAGTGACAAAAAAAAAATAACTAGCTCAGCACGATGCAGTGATAAAACTCCTCCAGACATCTAAGTTTATTCTTCTCTATTTTTCTAACGATATTTTCGATGTGATTCTCCAATCATAGCGAAAATGTCGTTCCAGCTGTCAGCATTATTTCCGAACTGATACGACACGGAAACCTTCAAGAAACAAGCCCAGACATTATTTCACAGACCAGCAACTTGCGAAACTTCTGGAACGCTAGAAGCTCCTATTGCAAGTGCTATTGCATCAGGTGCACGGTTGCTCATATATGCCTTCCTATCCCATAAAAATAAATCCGAGGTAATTGACAATGCAAGGGTTTCCTTAGAAGACGTTGTCGTAACTGAATTGATTAGGAGAATATTAAATAAGCTAAGCCTACCGATTTATTATCTCGTTCATAACAGTCTAATGCTAAACGTAATCCCTTTACAATATAAAATAAACTTAGTCGGCATAGAAACTTTTTAATTCTTAGTATTTTTTTAAATATCCTTAGTTGCTAAGCTGTATTGGCGAGATAGCGACTACAGTCAGATATGTGGAACTAAATATCTAACTAGTTATATTAGGTGCATTTAACTAAAAATCCCTGATAATAGTTATCTAATTATGTATTTATTTAGCTATCTCACATAATGAAATAACAAGATTAATTACACGTCTAACTACGTAAATGATTATCGAAGATAGAGGCCGAATTTCAATGACGTCGTATAAAATTTTGTTAAAAAATGTATTTCTTGTTTCCACTTAACAATGCAAATAGATAGATAAAAAAAAAACTAACATTTTAACAAACAGAAATGACTGGCATACAATGATAGAAGACATTAAGTTCTTCTGTATCTTTTAGGTTTTTCTGATGTTATTAAATAAAATTTTGTATAAATAAAGCAAAATACGCCACGTTGCTTCTTTCTGGATTGTTTGATATTCCATTTCTTGAAAGTGCACTGCGACTTTCACGAAAAAAAAATCAAAATGGCGGAAAACAAGATGGCTGCCTTGATGGTTGAAACTTGGCGGAAGCTAGAGAGCTTTAAGTTGAAAACTAGTTTTTTTTTCTATAAAACTAAACCGCGGATAAACCAAGCCAACGAAAGATTAAGGCATCCAAGGAAAGAAAACTTCTACGTTCCTAGCTATGTACAATAAGGCTATTTTTGAATTTTGTTACATAATAATAATTCTTGTCATGTTCACAGGGGTCACAATAAAGTCGGCTGCTGGATAATGACGCCGAAAACGACGAAGACACCAGGCGGCAAGAGTGAGGAGAACACAGTCTTCCAGTGGCTCATGTGTTGTGATTTGAAGGGTACGTAATAAATTGTAATTATAATAGGTCGGGGGTTCCCAAACGTTATCAGACGGTTTAGGATTTGGTTTCGGCGCTCTTACTAGTCGAAATAGGGTACACTGATACTAGGTAGATAGGCACAAAGGTTAAAACATCCAAAATATGAATCTGCGTTTTATATATTGGCACATGTGCATACATTTATTATTTAAAAAGGAAATACAGTAATAAATGCTAATAGTGCATAACTAGGTACTGAGGCTTATTGAGTGAACATTTTTTGTTTTTATAAAAGATGCAACTCCCTATTAAAAAAAAATCACGCCGCATTTAAAATAGTAAGTCGACGTCAGAATAGCTATCAAGCCTCACGGCGCCTCTCTTTGCTCTCTACGGTCCAACAGGGTGTCGCGGCGCATACTTTGGGAATCCCTGTGATAGGTGTTAGCCACGGTCCTTAACACAGGTCTTGCAACGAAGCCTATTTTCAGTAGTGAGAGATTAGTACGATCGTGTCATAATTTTCTTTCGCGTAAACGCCGCTGTACTTCGCTGCTATCGATGGGTGGACGCCGGTTGTGTGACAAGCGACTGTAAACGGCTTGTTCGATTGGTTTATCGCTTTATTCGTTTCACTATAATTGGTTGTATTAAAAGGCACAAAAGAGACAGAGTGCTATTCTGTCTTCGTTGCACAGCACACTCATCAATCGTCACGCCTCTGGCGGCTGTTAATTAAAAAGAATATCGCAACCATTAAGTCGATGTATCCCCCACTACTGTCGATGCAAGATCTGTTTATATGACCGTGGTGTAGCGCATCTACACAGTCGTAATAGTCTAACGTTGAACACTAACATGCCATAAAATTGAGGATTGTTGCACTAAATCCTTCACCTGGCGGGTTGAGGATAGCGCATTGGTTTTATTAGTTAAAAAGATATTGCTCTCCATATTACCGGTATTTGCTTCCATAGTCGCCTCGTATGACTTGGAAAGTAATAAACGCTTCGTACCTGAAACGGGAGGAAATATTCTATGCTGAAAAACTACAAGGCGTAAGCGCAGCACAATTTATTTATTTTATGCGTGTGCTGGCGTGTCACCTGTTGGAAAGCAATCAACCGTCCATAGACAATAGGATGGTCGCAGTGCCATAGGCGACGGAGAAGCGTTGTCGGCCTTTAAAAAATGTGTAGGCTTATTTTTTTAAGGTTCCAATTACATATGATCTGTGACAAAAAAAATTGTAAATTTTATCAAATTATCAGCGTTTAGATTGTTATTCAATTTATAGGTAAGATCCCGCAGTTTGTTTTGGATGCTGCATTCGCGACTGTGATGTTGGACTACATAGTGCACGTGAGGAAATTCGCCGCAGACTCCAAAGCCAAGGGATTGTTTTAACTCAATATTTTATATGTGAATTCGTGCCTATGGAATTTGTCTCCACCCTAGTTAGTACGCTTAAAAAGGTAATTTTTTTTAGATTAACACTAGATTGCCCAAGTTATTTTGACTGCTTTTTATTTTATATTTATACTGATGCAATTTCTTAGTATTTTAATACAGTTGTACTAACATACAACTGTATGCAAAGCCATAAAATTCTAAAAAATTGTATCATTATAAATTATATTCTTTTCAATAAATAGAGAGTCAAAATTACTTGCTGGGCAATCTAGTGTTAATGACACATTTGTATTGTTAATTTACGTACTATAAATCTAATTTTAAAATGTATTTACATTACATTAATTTTCAGACATAGGAATAAACTGATTCTGTCATAATATAATATTATTTTTTTTTTATAAAAACTAATTATCTTCTGATGTGAAAGCAAATCGACACTTAAAAGGCAAAAGGGTGTAAGCGACATTTATTATAATTTTTTTGAATTGTTTATAAGTCAGTCAAAAAAAATTATATCTATTGTTAGGTTTTTACCTACTACCTTAACTCATTAATAATTTTTTATATAATTTTTTAAAAAACTAACATTATATTTGAATCAATATCATGAGAGTTGTATGTAGCTTATCCCCTTTTGTGTATTAAGAGTCGAAATGTATTATTAATAAATATTAATTAATTTAAATGCAGCAATAAACAAAGCAATGTAGCATAAACAATTTTTAACACGGCATTACGGCACGGTTTAACTGTCCCTTTACTTTACTATGCGAATTATTATTATTATTTAAATATGCGAAGTATTTCCTTATCATAATTAATATATTTTCTGAATTGTTTTTCATTTATCATTGAAACGTCTATCTGAACGTATTGCCTAGACAAGCGTGGTGGGCTAATGTCTGTTCCTCCAGATGCGGGAAAACCACCTGCCCAACAGTGGGACATGTATTGACTGTAAAAAATGTGTAAATGTATTTGACTTTTTCATGTTCATTTACCCATGATAGTATTTCATATATATAAAATTATTAAGCAAATAGATTTCGAACTGTAATATTTTTTGTCCTAAGAAAATCACCGTCAAATTAAGGTAATAATATTTAGTGTTTTGTTCCAGATCGTTTTTATTTTATTTTATTTTTTTTAATTTTTTATATCATATTAATACTTTTTTAAAACCATTTATAACTTTATATGACCTTGTGATATATCTAACTAATCATTTAAACTAAATGGATACTATATTTTAAGTTACCATAATATTACTACGTTTATTCCTATAATGCAATAATGTTTTAACAGTAATTTATTAAATATGTAAGTTTTATATATTTTTTTGTTATTTCCTAAAAAAAAAACTTATCTCCTTAAAGATATTTCTTTCTATTACTTCTGTATATTTTTTCCTTTAAATATATTTTTCACGTTTTTTTTAAAGTGTTTGACGTGATAAAATTACATGACCATCAAATTCCTTCACCTTTGTTTAAAACGACGACTAGAATTATTTTCAACCATTCCAAATGAGCTAATAATGCATGTCCTGGATAATGGTTCACATCAATAGTTCAATGGAAGATTACATATTTTAATTATATCAGGAGTTATAATTACCGTAATATGGTTTTTTTTAAATATGTAACAGTAAAATTTCCTTTTTATTAAAGTTGTATGTGTGTTGCCTTTAAGAGTGTGTTATTTGTGTTTCCGTTCAAAATGTTTTATTACTAAAGATTTATTAGTATGATTCAGGGGAAATTTTGCTGATATAAAAGAACCTTTTGAAGGTGGTGTTAGTAATGCTAGATTTTCGCTAATATTTTTTTGTATTTCATCCATGAGTTTCGTAAGTCTAAAGCGGAAGTCACACCGGCAAAAAAGCGAAACGAAGCTAAGTTCGTTCACCATTGTTTATATCACCCGATTATGAGAGCTAAATCAGCCATAGTTAATCCATACCGGAAACTTAAGTCCAAACGAACGATTAAGTGATGTATTACAACAATTTGACATAGATTGTCATACGTAAGCGCCCCCTCTTCACCCCCGTTCGAGGGGCGGTGTTTCGCTTCACAGGAATTGTTGCATTCGCCAGCTCGCGTAGTTCGCATGACTGATGTAGTCAGACGCTTTTTGGCAGCTAAAATTTTGGCTCAACTTTGATTTCTGGCAGCCGCAGTTTCCAACAATGCATGTCTCGATTTCTATAATTTCTGAAAATTTTTAATAACTAAAGATAATCAATGGAAATCACTTCAGATAAAAAGAGGAATTGTTTGAATTTAGTATGAAGCGTTTGAGCGGTTATGAAACGCTAAAAGAATAAAAACAAAATGAAACTACCGTTTCGTTTCATCCCTAGTGTGGCCTGCGCTTTAGTTACGTACCTTAAATTTTATACGTGCCTTTTTTCTTCTAGTTGTAATTATATGTCGCCGAATGCTCTTGTGATCATTAATAGACTAAAACCAAAGTTGTCATCCGCATAATGGTTCTTGAATAATCGCTAGATGACATTAATCCCACCCGAATTGAATTTGAGCCGAAATTTGACCTGTAATCGAAATGTATAAAATACATTTCGGTTACAGGTACTTATTTTAAATAATATATATGAATATATCTAAAACTATTACCAGAATATGTAAGCGAAGACAAGACTATAAACCCCTTATCGGTCGCTAGCTTTTTATTCGTGATTCTCGCTAGGTTGTAGCTACAGATACAGTTTTCATTGACTTTATTCATTTTTGGGCTCAATATATTAAAAAATAATTGGAAATGGCAATGATATATAACTGGAGATGTCAATTGCTCTGTTACGGATATTTAACTAATAAGGCAATAGTACCTGTATTTCACGCAGAGCGAGTTTCAACATGTCTCGTCTTGTCACCTCCCACGTGACTTACGACCGCAGGGACAAAGTACTGTCGTCACGTGAGAGGTGACTTACGACTGATAACGGTTAAACTTGTATGTCATATTTAGGTACATTTTATTTCCGGTTATTTCTTAAGCCGTGACCTATAATCCACATCGCAGAAAATACGACATGTGAAACAAAAAAAAATTGTAACGACGACACACTGATATTATCTTTGCAGATAGGCAAACCGCATCGATTGGCACTCAAATATGAAACTAACAATTGAGAACGAAAATATATGTAATAGCCATTATTAATCCTGGAGGCACGGATCTTGATCGCTGACTTTGGTGTAAGCGCAATTTTGAGTCTATTTGGTAGTATACAGTGAGGCGCCAGAGAGGGGTGGATCGTTTTGTTTACCTGATGGACAACTTACGCGTCGTGCATCACCACTAATCGTTATTCGTTTTGTGTTGTTTACGTGTGTCTTTCGGCAACGAGTACACTTCATTTTAGTCGAGCACTCAAGATCCATGCCGACAGGAATATCTATTTATCAATCATTGTCTCATTACAGTGCGTGATGAGGAAATAATTTAACATAGCGCTTTATAGGGTCAAATATAATTCATGAAATTAATATTTATAAGGACATTTTATATGAAAACTACAACACATCACAAAAAGCTTGGCCACTTTCCATTAAAATTTTTACAAAACCGTTACAATTTGAATGCATTTTTTAATAATTGTTATTAACTATAAGTGTAGTGTATATTCGAAAGGGATTATTTTAAGTAGAATGTGTATTATTTTTATATTGATAAATATATTTCATGCTGTAAATATGACGTATATAAGTAAATGGAAAATTTATATAAAAATACATTTTTTTATAACCCTATCATAATTGAATGTTCTATTTTATCCTATCCTAATAGTCTCCGATCCTTTAATATGCTCAATATTTTCTGTATTACACAATCCAAAGGCAATTTATAATTTAATGCAGTTGTTGCTGGCAGAAACTGGTTGCGTGTAGCCGAAGATTAGGCTATGTGGGTAAACTATGTTCAGCAGTGGACTGCCGTAGGCTGACTGACGATAATATTGGTAATTTAATTAATAAATAAATCTGTGACTTGTTTTATTAGCCTTTCTCAAAATTGAGGGGTGTTGCCCTAATTCCCGAGCTTGGTAAGCGGATTGATTTCTACGCTCGGGGATTAATTTTAATGTCCCAGGATTAATTTTAACGCTCGGGGATTAATTTTAATGCTATTGCCTTTTTACTATGGTAATCGCATTTTTTAAAACACTTGGGTTAAGGATTATGGGTTCAAGAAAATAAATCGTTTTATTAGATAAAGATGTCTACTGTATTTGTGCATACAAGGCACTTATTATATATATTTTGCACAATTTACTAGAACAGGTGGACGTAGCGAAATAGACTAGGATAATATCGCATTTATAAAGTATTTTTTTTTATAAGTTAATTAAAAATTACTTTTAATAGATAAACCCAATTAAGAAAAGAGAAAGTACCTAAGGCAATTTTTCGATTAATTTTTTATGGGATAGAATGACAAACGAGCCAGCGTTTTGCATCATGGAAAGCAATTAACGCCACTCATGGATTTACCCTGTCTTTTAACGCATGGGTCAGTTGTGAGAAATATTTTCAATTGTGTGGGTACGTACGATATGTTAAAAATTTAGCGCCGCTTTTCTTCCGTATTCTAAATATTTTTTGAACGGTGCAAACTATGTATACCATTCGATTTCTAAATAAATGGTGATAACTTGAAATAAATCGGCTTTAGTTTCTTTTGGTGTATTCCAATGTGTGTATTTATTTTTTCCTTTTGCGAATGTCTATGAGCGACAGTTATCACATACTGCCAAGCAGTGTTGGGCATTAATCGATTAACTTGTCAATTATCTTGTTAATTGACTAGAAAAGTAATTGCAATTAAATTAATTATAATTAAATTAATCGCAATTAAACTTAATTTCACCTTGTAATTAAATTAATTTGATTGACGTATGTCAATTGTAACTCTAATTAAAATCATTGCAATTATCTTAGTTGTTTTATGAAACAATTAAAACTAACAAGTATCGAAACGAATTTGGTTAAAGAATTAGGAAAAATAAGTTGTAAGTCTCAGACGAACAAAAAAATGATAAAGGCTATAATACACTTATATATACTACTTGTAATATACTTAATTTTTCTAAATCTTTCTTTCTACATAAAAAACTGTATGTATTTGTGTATAACAATGTTGCTTTGATAAATATTTTTACAGCGTGGGTATACAACAAAATGATTTCAAGTCGTGACGTGTTCATTTTATAGGCCCGAACGTAATGTACGTTCGGGCCTATAAAATGAACACGTTCTTGCCTCTCACTGAACAGAAGGGGGGGGGCACTATTATACTACCGGAGCCACACTTATATATTTATATATACCGGCTATATATTATACAACAGTATTTTTTAAATGTTAGTTTTAATTAAAATTCACAAAACAATTGAAATTTAATGAATTGTTAATTGTAGTAAATCACAATTACCAATTAATTAATTGTTAATTGCAACTACTACAGTTAACAATTAAAACATTGTAATTGTAATATTCCACAATTACAATTGATTAATCGTTAGTAGTTGTGGTTACGTTTACCAATTAATCATTTGTTAATCTTTAATTGTTCTTGCAATTAAAATTTGCCCAACACTGCTGCCAAGTGACCCGTATTTTCGTTTGCCTGTTCTGCTTTAAAAAATAAAAATGAAATTTATTTTTCTTCTATTAGTTATGCGTAAATAATTAAGTTCCGGCCCAGTGGCATTATTGGGTCCATCGTTTTTATAATAATATTATAATAATCTTTATTGTAGACAATTTTTTTTGGTTCATACATTTTACGTTTTAACATTTTTATATTTTTACATTAGTGTTAGTAATTAAGTACACCTTAAAATTATGTTAGTAAATCATTTACAGTGAAGCCGATTTAGCTGTTTCATAAGGCGCGCGTTGAATCTATCAACGGTTGTCGTTATAGAGTTGGAGCTATCGCGCACTTTGTGCAGCAACGAGTTTTTAAATGCAGCTCTTCTGATTCGTCGATAGATTAGGGCATCAATCCAAAAGCTTGCAATCTTGACTCCGAAAGCTTGAATCTCTGTGGTTCTACAAAATAAATTATGTCTTAAAGCGAAATAGGTAATTTTATTGGAATATATGTAGTTTGCAGGCTACACTGTATGATATATTGTCGCATATGAAGGTAGTTGTTACCAATATTTATGACATTCATAGGAAGAAATAATATAACTTAAAAATTGTTAGAATTATTAACATAAGCTGCTTATACCTATATAAAATACGTATACAAATCACGTGTTACTGTGTTCGGTTCTCGGAAGAAAGCGCACATTAAAGAACCGCATAGAAATTTATCGCACAGAAAAATCGCAATGTTACTTAAGCCCACAAGAACTATCCTCACGTGGAAAATTGCGCACATGGAATAAATCGCACACTATGGAATATTCGGGTGAAAGGCCCCGCCACTGAGCCAATCGGTCGTCTTGCGAAAATTAAATGTGATTTTCGCAAATCATTAAAAACAAATTGTCTGCAATAAAGATTATTATTATTATTAAACATGATTAAATATGTAGCGTTACCAACGCAAAAAATAAAGAAACTTATTTACAATAAAACAAGTAAAATGTTTTATAAATTAACAATATGGAACCATCCATAAATTACGTTAAGGGGGGTGAACAAAGTGTGATATCTAATGACAAGTGAGTGATCTAATGACAAGTGACTAAACCTAAAACTCCAAGTTTGACAAGGGGGGATGAGTTCTAAAATAGTGAAATTCATGTGACATAATTTATGGATGACCCCTAATTGTTTATTTAAATAAATCTATCATACATCACATACAGGTTTGCTTACCGTATTTTATAATTTTTTAAAATACAATCTTAATAAAAATATAAATCTATGAATGCAATAAAAAACTTTTTTAGTAAAAGGTATACAAATATAAAAATTAAATAAAACATTGAAATACAACACTACTAATAATATAGTAGGTAGGTATGTACCTACGCAAGCGATTTAGTAAAGATATTATAATACCAATTCAGTATGTACGCAAGTAACTTAAACGAATTATGTAAATTTAAAAAAAGTAATACTTGATATGAATACATTCTTATTTGTATTGAAAATAGGGTTTCGAAAAGGTTTTTTAAATATGTATTACAAAAATCTAAGAATTTTTCCCTTTTAATGGATAAATAGTGTATTTTTATGAATTTATTGCTTGCTTCATGTCTTCGTAACCAAGCAACTATATGTATTATACTTTATTTATTTATTATGAGGCAGTACGAAGTTTGTTGGGTCAGCTAGTTTAAAATAAAACTTCATAATCTATGACACCTCCCATCTTACGCGTGAATATATAAGTATCTAATATGGTTTATAGACATAATTAGCGGGTAAGGCAGAACGTTATCTTGCCCCGAAAAGGAAATACTTATAACTCGATAGCAATGCCACTGGCAGGCCCAACTGTGAATCTAAATTATCCACGGTTCTCAAATAGACACAAAAAATTTCATAGAGATCGGTTCAGTCTTTTAGGTGGGGTGGTTCTTTCAGTAACAAACACATGCACAGAAGAATTAGTATATCATCTTTAACACATTACATTTTCGCTTAAAATAAATAAATAAAGAAATTTTTAGAATTTTTAAAATTAAAAGAGATTAATATTATAAGAGACACCCCCCGGTTAGATGGTAGAACGACTTGAGCAGGGCGGCTGGCAGAAACTTGATGCGTGAAGCCGAAGATCGTGGAGTTTCTTGGAAGGCTGTCCAGGAGTGGATTTCCGCAGGCTGTTGTTGATGATGATGATATTTAAAATCAAAAATTTGCTTTGTGTTCTAAATATATATTCATACATCTGTTTCCCGTACGGGTAGGCAGAGACAACATATCTCCGTCTGCTATCCTGTATATATATATATATATATATATATATATATATATATATATATTATATATATATATATATATATATATATATATATATATATATATATATATATATATATATATATTTATTATTGTTATATTGTATTTATTCATTATTGATAGAATAGGTCACCGATATTATAAAGTTAAAGCAGGAGTAGAGATCGAAATGATACGCGTCCGTATCTCAAGAGCTATAATTCCAATCACACATCTATCCAATTAATTACATCCGTTTATTATCTTAACAATCACCCAACCACAACTACCCATTTAATACTAAATGCTGGTACAACTTATATTTATACATGAGGGTAGCTAAATGTGCACTATTAGATTGCTATAAAAACGTACTCGGGTAATTGTGTTAGCTTAGTGTAAGGCGTTACTGTCAATGAATCACTCGCATCTGCAAACAACACCAACTTTATTTATTCCGTCTAGCAAGTTTTCCTTGTCATCGGTGCGTTAAGTGGTGTCTACAGCACACATGCAGTGACATTTTAATGTGTGTATATTGATTTAAAGGTTTTTGTTTAATTATTTTTTTTTTGGATTAGAATTCATATGGGAAATAAGGTTCCTCGTATTGGTCTTATTCATTCCATCAATCTTGAAGATCGCTTCTCGTAGTACGTAAATTATATTACCACGAGTCCCATATCGTCAGCCTGATTATCAGAATTCGTAATTCAAAAAATATGTTTTTTTTCAACTTAAACGGATAATCTTTAAGGACATCCGATTACGAATACTTCGTATTTAACTCAATACATACCTGTTTATTATCTGTACCTTAAGTATAAATGGTTTTATTAAAATTGCTCAAACTATGAAAGAAATGAAAAGTTTTTTGTTTTTCCTGTAAAAATTATTCACATAGCCTTACGAACACTGACAATTAGACCGAAGATATGCTATAATAATGATGAATGGTCTACAATGCCTGTAGTAACGAAGAAATTTGCGAAAGTTGTTTATGTAGAAATTATTTATATGCATAAATTATTACAGGTTCAGTTCAGGTATAGAATGTAGGTTATTAACCTAATTGGCTCATCGGCGGAGTTAGTTCAATATCCGCATCAGTATAAAAATATATCTAAGGCTTATGGGTATTAATTATTATTAAAAAGCAGCAAAAGCAGTTGGTAAGCCTTGGCCTCACTATTTATCTGAACGTCGTGAGTTCGCATTTTCCACTGGACTATTGATGTGAATCACATCTTAACACACGCATTATTAGCTTACTTGGAATAGTTAACAAGAATTCTAGTAATATTAAAAACTTCGTTCGAAGTTTTTAATATTATTCGTCTTATAATAAAAAATAAGTCATATTATTAATTTCATCAATTATTCCCATGATCAAGTAAAATGAATGCGTCCTCGTCGAAAATTATTAATTACATAAAATTTTGCGTTTTGTTATTCATTATAGGTAGGTAATACAAAATATACTGCTGTGTTCTGTTGATATTGAATGATTCAAAATAAAGAAAGGTTATTATTTTAAGAGAAATGGTTGTATTAAAAAAACTAAAATAAGAACTTGAGGCGTATAAGATTAAATTATAAATTTTTTTTTACGTATTTTTATTCTAGATTTAAATTTTTTTACCAAGTGAAATACCAAGGACTCGTGAAAACCTATCCTAAATGAGTCCAATCTCGAGGGGGTTACTGATATGGGAGACGAGTTACACTATCTACCTTCTGACAGGCCCTTAGTAAGTACCAAGTTGAAATTAACATAATGTGTTGCCACGGGAATTCAATATGCGTGCAAAGTTTCTTAAGAACCGATTTAGTTAAAGTAATCAAAAAAGCAGTCGTAAGACTTGAAACAAACAAACAAATATACGGTATCAAGCTAAATAAAATGATTAAATAAAAAATCCATCGGAAAGTGTTCCAAGTGGGTCTTGAAAGTCGGCTAACGCACTTAAATGTGAAAAATCGATCATTTTTGAATGAAAATAACGTATATGGGTTTTGAAATTCAAAAATTAACAATCTTCATTCGTTTATTCATATGAATATTGTCAATGAACATAATGTTTTATTTAATTCTTTCGCTTAGTAAGTGATTTAAATATTTTTAATTAAATAATGATATTCATTATTTAATGTCAATATGGTAAAAAATATTAAAAAATAAAGAAGATGAATAGATAAAAATAATGAAAATGCAAGATAAGATAAAAAAAGTTAAATTTATTTTATGATGGTTTTACCTTCATTATTATGCTGCGGATGTGTACTGTAGGCTATAATTCTCAAAGACGCTCTTTTTAGCTCGATCTTTGACTTCACACAATCAGTCTTCACCAGCCGCCTTGTGATCGTTTGGATCTGATAAGGACGTATTCAATACTTCGCTTGCCAACTACTGTAGTCGCGGCTGCAGGACTTGTCTACTGCACGATCAAATCAAAATTAATAATCTGAAAAACGAAAAACAATTTTTTCTTTGTGTTTCAAATTTTAAAATTACCAGTATTAAAAATTTCAATAATAAAAAGGTTTCATTATATTCAAATAAAAAAGTTCTTTTTTTATAAATTAGTGATACATTATCACTATACGTATCACTACAGTAGGTATGTATGTATATGCAACTAAAATGTGATATGGCAAAAGAGGTCTCTTAAAGGTAATTGTTAACACTACTTAAAGATCGCAATACGAATACTTTTGTCGCTTTCATATTGTACAAAAAATATATTTGCCGTGACCAAATAACAATTCAAAATGTCTGATGGCTCTGAAAGTGAAATTGAATCAGCGTCGCCAAAAAAAATTAAAAAACCTACAAAGAGCGCTGCCCAAACAGTGATCAACAGTAATGATGATCAAAAGAAATTAAGCACAAAAGTCATGATCCACAAGGCACTAACTGACCTTAAGACAAGGAAGGGCACGTCATTTTATTCCATCAAGAAATATATTGAAGAACATTTTAATGTTGATGTCAAGAAAAATAATTATATTATTAAGAAATTTCTAAAAGCCGGAGTGGAAGCGGGAACTATAACACAAACAACAGGCGTAGGAGCGTCTGGATCTTTTAAATTAGTCACGGGAAAAGAGAAGGTCGAAAAGAAAGAGGCGAAAACGAAAAAAATAATTCAAAAATCAAAACAAAAAGAAGCCAAAAATAGTCCGGATAAAGCACATAAACGTAAAATTGAAGAAAAACCCAAAGTGAAGAAAAATTTTGAAAAGTTACCAGCTAAAAAGAAAGTTGAAAAGGAAACAGTAGCAGCAAAAGAAAAAAGCAATACCAAGCCTAAGAAAAAAAAGGTCGTACTTAATGAAAATGAAGAAAGTAAAGCGGTGAAAACGAAGAAATCAAAGGCCGTCAAATCATCGAAGGAATTGCAGACTCCTGTTAAAAAGAGGATCTCCATGATGAAAAGAAAAAGTATTGGTTCGATTGTGAAAAAGCCGAGGATGAAACCGGCGATAGTTAACAAGAAATGAAAGTTATGCCTTTCAATTTTTTTTTTTATTATTCGTTGGCTATTTTATATGATTTTGGTAATGATTCACTATAAATATTTTTTAAAAACAAAACTTTTATTTGAACTCTAAATTTCCCGTTTTTTCCCATGGGTACCTATAGAATGAAGCGACTATGGAAGCAAATACAATTGGCAGCGATGAATGTGTAGAGTAAACAGATTTTTGATTTCCAATCAATTCGCCTAACTAGAAATAACAGCAACACCCCCCTAATCTTTATCACGTAGGCCAATGTCCAGTAGTTGACTATAAGGGCTATATTGTAAAATGGAATGAAGAACCTAATTTGTCGTTTACATATTGTAACCACGAATGTCACGCAGGTCTAGTAGGTAATAAATAAAAAATAATAAATTATTTATTTTAACCTTTACAGGTCATGTTTTGTAGACACACTAACTTATCTAATGTTAATAATCTTAATCCTTCTTTTTTACATAGGGAAATCGGTTACGGATACCCTGCCGCCATGGGGGGGGGGGGGTTATGTCGTCTACCGACTAAAATAATCTTAATCTTACCTTAACGAGGACAAGCTTGACTTGTCAGCATATGCACCATTTGAAAATGGTTCAAGGTTGTCAGTACCTGAACAGGAATATGCACCATTTATGCATGCTTGTATAAAAATAATATACATACGAACGTAAAGGTACTTAATGTATAAAAGTACATAGTTTACGACTTTTTATACTCGCCTTTGAAAGGTGGGGGAATAATGGGTGTCAGATAAAATGAGCGTGGTCTATTTAAACTAAGGAACAATTCTTGAATTAGTTTAGTCACCTGATTTCTCTCGAGATTTCTGATCCCACATGCTTTTACAATGTTTTCGATTTAAAATTTGAGAAAGGTAGCCTAATTTAGTCTAGGAGCTGGTTGTCTTAAGGGAGTTTGGAGAGTAGCTCAACTAATGCAAACTGCCATAGCTTTGAGTGAGCGAGATGAAATTCCTATAATAACGAAAGCACGCCAAAATATCAGTCAGTTGTGTAATCAAAGCCACACAAGCAAAGTGAGTAGACGTATTGTAAAGTGCCAATTACACGAAATTTTGAAGGAATGTAGATACACGATTTAATGTTTGTATGGAAGATAATTATTCTCAAGCAAATCATGAATGTCACGAAGAAAACAGCAAGTATGTCACCAAATGAAAGAGCCTAATGAACCGCTGAGTGAAATCTGGTGGTCGCAATCTTCAGACATGAAGGATCGACCACAGAGAGAGAGAGAGAGAGAGAAAGATGGAAGATAAATTTGTATTAAATATAATGGTAAATAAAGCATTTTTAATTTTAAAAATTTCGAATATCAAATCTTGAGTTTGATTTGACGTAATACGTATATCTGCCTGATCAAGAATGTTTTATTTATTTATTCATTTATATATTCACGCCTATCCCCCGAAGGGTTTGGCAGGGACCACAGAGCTCCATCCAATACGATCCTGGCATACTCTCCTCACCTCCTCCACACTCATCCATTCTTCCTCTCAAATTTATCGCAGCGAAACGGCTTTACATTAGTCTTTCTCGCCCTCGTGTGAATCAGGACGTGACGGGTGGCGAACCACGTCACCGTCATTTTTCAACAAATTAGGTATATTAAAATTCGTCTTAATGAATCCCACGAGCCGCAAGGGAGGATGGAGGTCAGCCTCAGCAGAACCCCGCATGCTGAAGTAAGGCACCCCCCCCCCCCGGGTAGGGGGAGCCCGATTCCGGGACGGTTGGCACGCTTGCGACTAAGCTCGCCCTTAGCCACGCATTCATTGACACGGTAGAATTATACCTCAATATGTTAACAACATCACCGACACAAGTTTTCGACTACAGCCATTGGAATAAATTATTGCAGGAGTGGAGACCGCGTCTCGGCCAATGTATAATGGAACATCATTGGGGCGTTATAATGACGATCTGCTCAGGGCGATGGACCTGCACGCTCGTTTGCCTGTTTTGCTTCAACAAAATAAATAAAAATGCAATTTGATAAATCGAAGGTACGGTTGGGCAGTGCGTCTTACAAACCTTAAGTGCAGCAGTGAATAGTCGTAGACAGTGGCAACTTAAGGGCAGCCACCTTTGGAGTCATTAGTCACAGGTTCGATCCCCGCGATAAATATGTTATAGTCTAGAGATATTTATTTCGAGTCTGGTTACCTCAAAAATCCGCATTGGACAAGCTTGGTGAGTTAATATCTGTTCCTCTAAAAATGGGGAGGTCCTTGCCCAGCAGTGTGACTCATATGGGCTGTACAAAAAGTTCGTTATATAATATCTTAACATCTATTAACTAGCCTCAGTTATTTTGTTCGTTAAGTATTTTATCTTTGAGACAGTTCGATGATCTATAATATTTTCATCCTCTGAATTTTGACTCCGTGGATTAGTGTTTTAGGATAACTGACTTCTGGAATGTTCCTTCTGCATGCATCTGTATTCTGCATATAAATCCTAGGCGAAGAATCAAAGGCAAATAATATATTTTTAGAGATTTAAATTATTTTTAGGACCTTTTGATGTAGTTAATATATATGAATCTAAGTCTATTAACTGTGTACCTATTTAAGACACCTCATCAGAATTCTCCAAAACCATAAAAAATCATCTTAGAGTCTTCATTATTTGCGTATAAATTTAAGATACTTAACGTGAAGGAATATATATGTCGTACATATAAATCGATTTTTTAAAACAAATAACAATCAAATATTTTTCTAGATTTATGGCTAGATGTAGTCGAGGACGACTTTAATCCAATCGGTGTGAGGGGCTGGAGAGAAAAAGCCAAAGTAAGATCTGACTGGAAAATTTTACTGAACCAGGCTAAGGCTAACCCGCGACTGTAATGCATTGATGATCATGAAACTTTTTTCTGGAGATCGTTAATAAATCTAATAAAATCATTCCTTACTAAGCTTATTTCCTCGCGTAATCCTATCAATATCGGTTTAGTATTTTTCATTAATTAAACAAGTAAAAAAAAAACAACAACCTACCCTACAAGAAAACGGAAACTTTGAATTTCTGTTTTGTTGTAGGGTAGTTGATTTTTTTAACGGATTTCATTTTCCGTTTTATTGTTGGGTAGGGATATATATAGGATAAGTAAGCGGAGTAAAATAACTTATAATTAGCCATTAAATTGATACTGATGCAGATACAGGATGCAAAATTTTAATAATATTAAAAAAGTATATAGGTGTATACCTAGTATATTTGAAAATAGAAGGAGTGAATGACATACATTCTTCCTTACGCTTTAACCTTCGACGATATGTTATCGTAATTGCACAAAGAGTTATAGAGGATTTTTTTCATTTGACCATCCAAAGGCCAAAGTATGCGTGGCTAGGGGCGAGCTTAGTCGCAAGCGTGCCGACCGTCCTGGGATCGGGTTCCCCTCGGGTACTATAGTGCTTTATCTCAGCATGCGGGGCTCTGCTGGGGCTTGCGGCTCGTGGGATTTATTATGATGAATTCTCGTAAACTTAATTTGTTAAAAAATGACAGCGACGTGGTTCGCCACCCGTCACGTCCTGATTCCCACGAAGGCGAGAAGCGATTAACGGAGAGCCGTTTCGCTACGATGAATGTGAGAGGAAGGATGAATGAGTGTGGAGGAAGTTGCGAAGGTGTGCTGGGATCGTAGCGGATGGAGATCTCTGGTCTCTGCCTAACCCTACGGGAGACAGACGTTTGCGACTACCGACTACAGCACCACGATAGACGTTATCGGTCCGAGGGAGGAGTCATACTTCTTAATGCTCTCATTTCCACCACATGCAGTCTGCTTTCATGACTCTTCTACCAAACCTAAATTTCATTGCCGTACCAACATCATAGCCGGAACAAGCACTACTCGATGTAGTCGAGCCCTTTTAGACACATTCTGAGTTTTCATAAAGGAGTACAGGATTCCATTAACATGATTACCAGCTTTCACTCGCCCCTCAATGGCACCTTCACATTTTCCATCTCTTGTAAACACTTTGTGACCGCAAATATACAAACTCATTCACTTGCTCAACTTTTTCTCCTGCAATCACCACCTTTTATTATTTTCAACCATTTTACTTTTATTATTTTCAAATATGATTTATTTCAAATGAAATTTCATTGAGGTTGTTCTTTTGCTAAAAGATGTTATAAATACTTATCTAGTTGCTAGCCTCTTAAATAAAACATGTTTTAACACAGGTTTTAATTTGATATAAATCGACTTTGTCAGTAATCAAATTTTACATGAGATACGGTAAATTCAGCTTTAATATCCTTTAAATTTCATAAATCATAAACATTATTAAGTCTTACCAGTGCAAATCTTGTCTTAATTGTATAAATTATATATAACTTGTATTCAATGTAGATGACATCATCTCCGTATAGCATTACTGTACGCTTGAAATAGTTTTAGACTTTAACTTCAAGCAATAAAATATAATATAGTATACTCTCAATAAACAAAGGTGATCTCTTGTTCAAGCTTTTCGCTTGAAGTAGAAAAAAATACCAATCATCAATCTCGCTTTACTATTCGGAAAAATTTGTTGGGTTAAAAAGAGACAAATATATAGTTCACGTGAGCACTTAGATTATCAAGAGGATATTGGGGTCACAGCACGTGTTTGAATTTCGAAACACGTCCCGTCCAATGCGATGCGTTTGCATTCTCCGTATTATCATTGGTTAGGCCTAACCGGTATTATAAACGGCGAGTTTTACTAAAATCCATACTGTTCGTCGTTTTAGAAACGATATGGAAGCGATATTGTCGTAGGGTTCTTATCGCTAGTAGTTTCATGGTAGCAAAGCAGCTCTGTGTTGTATTGGCCTTTTACGTTATTCGTGCAGCCATTTCGTCGTGAAAGATGTCCGGAGTGATCGTATTTAAGTTGTTTTGAATTCGTTCTCCTTAGTTTTTGGCTGTTCTAAACTAGAATATTGAGAAATTCGTGAACGGTAAGTTTACTTCTGTTTCATATATTGAATGAGTTGACTTTATTTTTATTTAACATATATTATTATATCTACTTGCGTTTTCTTGTATTGTATGTCACGTCACTGTTTCCGTTATAGATTTGGAAACACGACGTCACGGGTTTGAATATATTTGAAATTTATTAAATTACATTCGTTATCCAAGTTAAAACCTTGCATAACTTTTAAATGATACGAGAAATGGAGTTGGTTTTTAGGTGTCACTGCTAATTTGTAGTTATATTTAATAATGTAAAATTATGATTAATTATTTATTTCATCTATCAAGTTGTGTTTATATGTATACCTATTATGTATTTATATTATACCTATGTACTAGATAAAATGTTTTGATATATTGTTTATTAAAGTTATCAGTTGTTCTGATAATTTTAACTGTCTATCATATCTGTATAAGGTTCAAAATAGATTAGTCCTTGGACTTGCATGCCCTTAATTAACTTAAAAGGGCATCTCTCTTTTTCATATGAAATGTATATGAACAGCTTTCTCTTTCGGTCACTATTGAATTATTTATAGAGACGGCCGTAAGATTTGCTGCCCCCCGGGGCGCTCTATATTTGTCTTAGTGTTGTGCTTCAATGCTGCATATTGTTATTTTATCGATAACATGCAGTTATTATGACTTTTGATACATTTTAGCCAAAATAATTTCAATTTACTTAAGTTAAAAATAGGATTCGTACTTACAATAAATCAATTCTAATTACCCTCATAAAACATAATTATACACAGTATTATATATTAAAATTCTTCACTTAAATTGGTAAGTTGTTATTACTGCAACTAATGTGATTATATTCAAATATAGTATTTGTGATGTGGGTTTTAATACAATACTATTTTTTTCTTTTTCACAATTTATCTGATTTATATATAAATATACTAATTTATTTATGATAATATTAATATAATAATTGAAATATAAAAAAATATTATTATTATTTTAAATTTTTTATATTATATAAAAAGTAATATGAGATAGACATTCCATTCTAATTTATCATTCGTTATAAAAAAGTATAAACTTTTTTAACGCGTAACAATTCAAAATTATGTTATACAAATAAAGAATTAAAAAAAATTAACCAATTGACATCTGCTGTTATAACTTGTAATCAAGGATTGCATGAATTTTTAGAATATTTGTTTATGTTATGTATGTATATATATATATATACATATATATATATATATATATGTATATATATATATATGTATATATATATATATATATATATATATATATATATATATATATGTATATATATATATGTATATATATATATATGTATATATATATATATGTGTGTGTGTGTGTGTGTGTAGCGTAGGTATGGCACATGAACAGCATTGTTATAGGTTTCGTAATCGATGTTCTTGGTAGGTGAATCGAAGATTATCATTCAAATGTTTTACTTTTTCTGTTATAGATTTCATTGCTTTAATGATTTTTATTCTTGTTTATACTACAATTTTTGTTTAATCTACAATCAATTTGAATCAAGTGAAAAAACCAGAATAGATTTATTTAGCAATAACCCAATCTAAATTAGCCATGTCCTGTCAATACAGATTAAATAAAAATAATCTATAGTTTGATGAAACGACAATAACTGTTTTACAATATGTTTAATTATTTTTATTAATAATAATAATAATAACATATTGTCGACAATTCTTGTACAACACTACAGCAAAAAATGTCTGCCGGCATCGTATCGAGGGGACTCCTCCATTACTTTTACGACCTGCAGGCTGTTATGTAACTTACTATAATAAATATATAGTGCAGTTTCCAATGGCAGTTCAGTTGATAAATATACTTATATTGTCTTTATCTGTATACAAACAAGTTTATACCGTACAATGAGTTATATAGAGTTGAAAATAATTTACAATTCGTAGTAACGATCGCGCCGATCAGATCTAAAATGGAGAGATCACGATTCCATATTTTGTAGAGTTCTTTTGAATAATTTATGTGGGGTGAAAAATGGAGTCGGACCGAGGTATTTCAAATATTAGTGCTAAGAATGGGATGATTTTTATGTTTAAGTATGGATGTATTTAGAAAAATTTTTGTTATAAGAAGTTTATTTTGTAGCACAAGCATTAGCTTGGAATGATTTGCTAGAATTCTAGTTATAATAAAATATTGGTAGTCTTCTTTCAACTTTTTCTATGGGATAGGCAAACGAGCAGGCGTGTCACGAACACGCCTGCAACACCATAGGAATCACAAATAGTGGTAAAGCCAGCTACAAACGAAAACTTTGTCAAGAATGGCATAATATTTGTCTGTTGCATGAATGGACCGGCTCGCCCGGGGAAGTACCACACTCCTGCAGAAAACCGGCGTCTAAGTGGTAGCTTATCTACTGCGCTTCGTACAGTCAGCGGCCGAGTTCAGAAACCCAACACCCTCACCCCTCCCCTTCTCATTCCTACTCTTATAATGACACTTTCCTTAAAAGTCGGCAACGCTTCCGCACTGTTCATGGCGCTACGGAAGTCTATGGTCGGCGTTGATTGCTTTCCATCAAGTGACACGCCTGCTCGTTTGCCTTCCTATCCCATAAAAAAATGCGTTTCTGGCCTTTAAGATATAAGTTCCTAAAAATTCCTAAAAACCCTTCTCTAACGGTGTAAACGTGATCACATAGTCTCTATTCAGAGGTTCAGAGTTACTTAAAGAGCTATACAGACAACATACAAATCTATAGAACGCTCGGTGCCTCTCAGGCGGATAAGATCGTTATATAGAAATCAGTCAGAGAACCTAAGTCTCCGATATATTTCTCCAGGTCAAACAAGTGCTGGAATGGAGACCGCAAATAGAACGAGGATAAACTTAATTCCACGCACCAGCACTCTATAGAACCAGCTATCTTCGGCGGTATTTCCGAAGATAGCTGGTTCAATACGACATGAAACCTGCCGAAACGACATTGAAACCTTCGAAAAAGAAGTCTATTCATATCTTAAAGTCAACGCGTCTTATTAATGGAGTCAGGCGTTACTTTGCGGAAATCCATCACTATATGGACAGTCAAAAGTTTTACTTAGCTAAGATCCGCGACAAGCAAAACAATAACAGAAAATTAACAATGTGTGTTTTTCCGTTGGATTTAGTGGATTTATTTGGAACTTAAACCAAAAACTTACCGAAAATCGGCCATCAACTCTCCACCCACCAACCACTATACACAACGCCAAACACACGCTTCACTTTTCCATCTTGTACACGAAACGTGTTTCACCCCAACACGAGGCATCTTCAGGTATAGTAGACTCTACGGAAGACAACCGAAAAGTGTTTTGCTTGTCGCGGATCTTAGCTAAGTAAAACTTTTGATTGTCCATATAGTCAACGCATCTGTTATGCCTGTGGTGTTGCGTATCTCTATGGGCGGCGTTAATGGCTTTCCATCAAATGATACGCTTGCTGGGTTGCCTTCCTATCCCATAAAACAAATCTGCCCAGGCAGTATGGCAGAAACTGATTGCGTGAATCTGAAGATCTGGCTAGATAGGTTCCACTATAGCATATCTCGCCAAAAAGACAAGTGTCATCATCTGGATGAATTTCGATCCAGTAGATACTCACGGTGTATTTTCCCCGAAACTTCATTCCACGTACCACCACTCTATGGACCTATTCATATTGGTAGAGCCACGATGCAGACGAATACTTTGTTAAGAATGACATAATATTTGTCTGTAGCATAAATGGGCCGGCTCGCCCGGGGAAGTACCACACTCCCGCGGAAAACCGGCGCCTGAGTGGTAGCTTAGCTACTGCTCTTCCTGTGGTGAGCGGCCGAGTTCCGGAGGCCCAACACCCTCACCCCCCCCCCATCCACTCCCATAATCCAGCTCATCATACTCCAACTACCAATCCCATAATGACACTTTCCTTAAAGATCGGCAATGCTTCCGCGCTGCCTATGGCGCTGCGGGTGAATATGGGCGGCGTTAATTGCTTTCTATCAGGTGACACGCCTCCTCGTTTGCCTTCCTGTACCATAAAAAAGAACCTTCAGCGGTATTTCGGAACCGATACGACATTGAAAGCTTCAAAAAATAAGTCTACTTTTATCCCTAAAGCCGGGAACGCATTTGCAATGCCTAGGGTGTTCCAGATGTCTGTAGGCGGCGTTGATTACTTTCCATTAGGCGATACGCTTGCTCGTTTGCCTTCCATACAAAAAGTGAGCATCTTCATCAATTATATTTATTAGGTAGGTATATCACTTTCTTCAGCATCTTTTTTCGCGTTTACCACGAAGACTGCTCCCAGGAATTGTTTGAAAACATTTCTACTGCTGATTTCCACTATAGCGCAAATCACAGTAAAGATAAGTTTCATCTTTATTATTTGGATGCGAGGCCACTGTAGTGTTTTCTTAGAGCTTCTTTCTCTGCACCACCACAGTAGAACCGGCTATCTTCAGCCGTAGTGCCGAACCGATACGACATTGGAACCTTCGAAAACCAAGCCTACACATATCTCAAAGCAGACAGACCTCTAACAGAGGTCTACCTTTTTACTAACAGACCTCTAACAGACCTCTAACAGACTCTAACAGACTCTAACAGACCTCTAACAGACCTCTACCTTTTTACCTATTTATCCGATAAAAAAACGAACGAATAGAAATAGAAAAACGTTTATATGTGACACAACGTATTTTACACGAAATTAAATGCTATAAAGAAGAAGAAGAGTCATAGGACGCTTGGTAGATGTGAAACATTGACGACGGCTCGGTCGCTACCGTATGCCCACGGCCACGTGTAAGTGCCCCTGAATAGAGTCGAGTGGAGAAGAGCGTAGCCTGAATGGAGACGACTTCTCGGTCTAATTTTGCTCCCATACTCCGCGACAACATGTTTCACGTCTAAACTTAAAATCTAAGATGTGCCACAAAATGGTTCTTGCTCAGAGTAAGCCAGGCGCTTTATTGGAGCACCTGGTGCTGGTTTTCAGTAAGAACTTAAAATCTAAGATGTGCCACAAAATGGTTCTTGCTCAGATTAAGCCAGGCGCTTTATTGGAGTATCTGGTGCTGGTTTTCAGTAAGAACCAATGTAACTAGGTCGCGAATCACAGTAATACAGAGATTAGAATTAATATATTTGATTATACAGGTGTCCCAGAACTCAACGTCAAGCCGAAACGGAGTGACAGGATTGAGTGTAACCATCATGACAAAAATCAGAAAAATATTTTTTCCTATGCAGTTTGAAAATTATGGGCATTTAAAAAAAACCTAGAAATTTGGTCAAACTGTAACCATTTTTCGGTTATTGTGGTTAATTTTTATTATTTTTGTTCATTTAAACTTTGGAACCGTAACCCTAAATAACATTTCTAGAATCACAGTAAAAAATAATGACACAATTGCCCCAAGTTTCCTAGAATTAAGACTATTTGTTAAACTATGAATTTAAAATTTTCAAAATTTGTCGACTTTAAAAGGCCCTCCCTTAAAAACAAAAGTACTAGAGTGTCTTGGCAAGTGCCATTAAAAGTTGTGCGCATTTAATCAGCATTGTAAAATGGTAGAATACTCGTTAATTTTATACTAAAAAAATAAAAACCTCAAGTAACCCGATTTTTGCTAACCCATTTTACTCAGTTAAAATGTTTTTTATTCGCACAAGCTCTTGGTAGGTTCTTAATTTTAAGATCTTCAGATAGATTTTTTTTCTGATTTTTCTCATGATGGTTACAATCAATCCTGTCACCCCGTTTCGGCTTGACGTTGACTTCTGGGACATCCTGTATATGTACGAAGGTTAGTATAAATAACAATAACAGTAATTTAATAATGAAAAAGTAAATAAAAACGATCAAGTTTTGCCAGGATATACATATGTATTATACATCCACCGCATCTATGAGATCCTAGTTCATAATATATACTTAAAAATATTATTCCTTTTTTTTATTGGCCGCGGGTTCGATTCCTGTACGATAAATATGTATGTGGCCTACAAGTATTTTTTCCAAAACTTGTCAATCCGGTATAGTCAATCGTGATGGGTTAATGTCCATTCCCCTAGAAATAGGGAATTCCCGTGCCCGGCAATGGGTCAGATATGTATTCCCAATTATGAATGTAATAGAGTCCTAGCTTTTAATAATTCAAGTAAATTTTTTAATCAATTCAATTTTCAGATGCAGCAATCAATGTATCAAGATCAGCAGAAGTAAGTGCACATTTGTATTAGCCAAAAGTTATTTTGATACTTTTAAACTTAATTTGTTAATTTGTTTTTCCACACCACCTTTCCATTTAATTTAAATATCATCATCATCTTCAGCCTCCCCTAAGATGCGCCATCTAGTTCATACATCCAATTATTGTTAGTCACTCTACACGACTACTAAGATACATCTAAACCAGTCATTTATTTTAAATTTTTTTATATATTACAGATACTTAACTCAAAACCACGAAACCTGAATTTATTTGTTGTGTGCATTTGTGTGTTTCCCGTAAGGATGGGAAGAGACCACAGGTCTTCATCTGCTACGATCTCGGCACACTTTCTTTGCTTCCTCCCGGTTAAAGTACCCTTGATCTGGCGAATTTTAATATACCTAATTTGTTAAAAAATGACGGCGACGTGGTTCGCCACCCGTCACGTCCTGATTTCCACGAGGGCGAGAAGCTACTAACGGAAAGCCGTTTCGCTACGATGAATTTAAGAAGAGGGATGGATGAAAAGATGAATGAGTGTGAAGGAAGCAGGGAGGGTGTGCCGGGATCGTAGCGGATGGAAGTCTGTGATCCTTGCCAACTCCTACGGGAGATAGGCGTGACGATATGTATCTATGCATATTGATCTGGTCTTTCCGAAAAACTTTAGTAATTGGGTCATGGTATGTTTTCTTTGGTCTTCCCCTACCGACCCTTCTATCTCCGTCCGCAACATAAATTTATTTTACCCGTCGTCTTTCATCAATCAATTAAAAAAATCTTCAAATTAACACCGGAACTTTTTTGATGGTTCTAGCATCCACCAAGGTGTGGCTCAACAAATGGTACTATGTCCAGTCCGTGTTGTCTACGAGACCCAGATATTGGTACAACCTGGTGAGTACAATAAAAAAAAGATTCGTTAGAAAGTATATTTAATTTATTTTTTGGCCTTATATTACTATGCCTATAGTATGCCTTATATTCATTAAAGTATAAGCCTAAACGAACGAGTGCCGCCATACTCGCGACATCATAAATATTCCAAAAAGGATCGAATGCCGCCATACAGGCGGCTCGACGTGATTTTTTAGGAAATCTATTAGGTTAGTGACAATATTAGTTATGCACTTTTTCTCGCTCTTGAAGTAAAGCACAAAATACATTAAAATCCGTCGTTCTATTGGAGAAAGGAAATCGCTCTCGTTCGTTAAAAGTGATCATTCTAAAAAGCAGTTGATCTATTGATTTCGAACAAATCTAATTATCGTATTAATATTGAGAATAATATAACACATGTCCTAAAATGCGTACATAACTGCGTCCTTTAAAATAGATTTAATATGATTTGAAATATTGATTTCAGGTGAACAAATACAACCAAATCAAACTATATTTCTTAATCCTCAAAATCCGCCACCATGGATACAAAACCGACCCGTACAGAATCCAGTCATCTACGTCCAACAACTGCCGTCGAATAACTGCGTGTCATCCGTACAGCAACATGTGGATCAGAATCATGTTTATATGCCACAGAATTTCAACAATTTTCAACAGATAGTGCCCCAACAAGTTATTTCACAAACGCAACAGGGAGAACTACGAGCTGCCAACCCGCAAATAGTAAATATGATGTCGAGGAGCATACCCCAGAACATGCCACCCAACCCTACTTCAAATATAACGAATGAAGCAACGGTAAATACTCAAGTGTCTAACTTTATACCACCTCAGTATTACACAAATTTACCAAATCAAATTAATCAAAGTCCAGTAAATACTTTGACTAATATTAACAACAAACAAATTGTAACAAATGTACAAACTCCTCCTAAAACGATCTCAAACTTAACCGGGATGGGTCTTCAAAAAAACATAGAAACTCAACAAAATGTGTACAGGCACGTAATACCACAAACAAATCCATACAGACCAACAAATTTAACGCGCCCTTCGCTGCCTCAATCTATAACTATGGTACCAGTGCCTAACATGGCAGTTCAAAAAAACAGTAATAACGTTCCACAAAATTTCAATCAAAATATTGGACATATACGACCAGTACAATCGTCTGGCCAAACTATTAATGTGCAAAGTAATGTCCCTCAAAGTCTTGCAAGCCCAATACTTAGTTCAGCTATTACACCAACCATAACTAGAACTGTACCACTAGTTAATATTAAAGGAAATGTTACAACTAATTCAGTTCCACGAAGTCATCCTGCTTACGTTTATAGACCAATCCAACCCAAACCGCAAGACAAAAATATAGTTCAAAATATGGTGGCAATGAATACTAGTGGCTACACTATTCAATCAAAAAGTCAGATGCAATCATCAAATATCAACAACGATACAGAAGGTAATAAAAGAAATAATGATGTACCCTCCTCAACTCCAATGCCTAGATACGTAAGAAATAATCAAACCACAATTTTAAATAGAAAAAGAAAAAGTGAATCACCTGATGAGGTTCAGAAAAAAATAGCATCAAGTACTGTATCACATAATAATATTATCTTGAGTCCATTAAATCCTACATCATGTAACAATATCGCTGTTAATACAAGCCCTGTACACAAACCTGAACCTAAAGTTCAAATTCCTATTTTAACCAACCAAGTTATACCTTTAAACACCTCTAATAGTACAAGTGAAATATTCAAAGTAGAAAACACACAACAATCAGAAATGAACATTAAAAATGAAAGTGATATAAAACAAAATAATGAATCGGAGAAATTATTTAGAAACACAGTATTTACACAAGCAAGAGGGCGATTGCTAAATGACAAGGAAGATATAAATAAAATTATGATTATAAAAACGGAAGCGAAAACTGATGAAAATAAACCTAATTTAATACCTGAAACTAAGAATGAAGAAAATAATATACAATCTAGTAATGTTTTACTAAAAGGACCCGATGATGTTACAAAAAGCGAACCCCGGCCGGAAGCACTTAATATAAAAGAAGAAAATAATTTAAAAATTCTGAATAATCAGTTGACTAAAGATATGAATTTACATAACAAGAATGATGATTATGTACTGACTCATGTATTAGATGGTTACGTTATTCAGGAATCGAATATTGCTTTTCCGGTAAGTTTCAATTCTTATTTTTAATTTACTGAACTATTTTATACATGAATGTTTTTTAATTCCTCTTCATTATAAAGCGCCTGAAACATTTATTTTTTTAAGCGTGATATCTTTCTTTTAACAGATTAGGCGACCTTTAAAAGAAAAAACTCTACAGACAAACGTGGAAGATAAAGTAGACAAAACGGAAAGTTCTGTAAAAGCTAGCTTGAATAAGAGCCAGATATGTGATATTTCTTCACTCCATTTAAATGAAGATGCAGAGAAAAAAGTGACTGAAGGCGATGAGGCGAATGAGGAATGCAAGAAGAACACTATCAGTGAAGGTAATTAAAACTTAACTTTTATCAACACACAACACAACAGAATCAACTGTACTTACCAATACTTTGTCCAAAATGGCATAATATTTGTCTGTAGCATGAATGGGCCGGCTCGCCCGGGGAAGTATCACATTCCCGAAGAAAACTGGCGTATAAGTGGTAGCTTACCTATACTTCGTACGGTGAGCGGCCGAGTTCCGGAGGCCAAACACCATCCCCCCTCTACCCCTCCCCCACCCATTCCAACTCCCATAATGACACTTTCCTTAAAGGTCGGCCACTTTTCTGCACTGCCTATGGCGCTGCGGAAGTCTATGGGCTGCGTTTATTGCTTTCTATCAGGTGACAAGCTTGCTCGTTTGCCTTCCTATCCCATAAAAAACAAGAATCGACTTAAAATTGAAATTTAACTTTCATCACTACACAGTATTAACATAAAGGACAAAGTTATCAATTTATTTCTTTGATTATATCCCCTTAGTCGATTTACTTTCAGGAAAATCGTATAAGCAAATCTATTTGTACGTAAAAATATTTTTGTGGTTATGTTATATCCCTATTACTATAGTAATAAAGGCTATCGGCAGCTATCACTTCTTGCTTCATCTATGATTTTGTTATTCGTGAATACAATTTATTTTTAAAAAATGGTATTTAACTTTAGTTATCACGTTTATAAGACAGCGTTTGTACTTTGTCTTTAATCGTATAATTTTTTGTTTGTTTTAGATAACCCTTTTACGACATTAAAGCCATCTGCAGTACGCAGTTGGACGGTGAGTTTAATAATTTTTTTATGTACGACGTAGCATAAGACGTATTAAGTAATGTTAAACCGTTTACAGATCTCCGTAGTTAGATTACATTCAGGTTCTTATATTCTTTAAGCTTAATTTAGTATGAGTAACAGAAATGTAATTCAGAAGGCCAATCTGCCTTGGACAAGCGTACTACAATGTCATGTTCAGAAATGAGGAGGCTAGTGCCCAACAGTGGAATTTATATTGTATTTTAATAAGATCTTACTGCAAAAAACTGCAATAAGATCTTATTAAAATAAAAATTATAATGTACGAATCACACCACAGCAAACATATTTTTTAGATGTGATTTTTTTTATTAGTGAACCAATTGGAGTTACACTATAACAATAATAAAAAATGGTTTTAAAATTATACTGAAGTATTTATCTTAAGGTGCCACAGCATGCAAATAATAAAAGGTAACATTATTTAGTCATTGAAAATTCAATAATAATAATTACTATTATTAAATATTTAAAAAAAATGATACAATTAAAAAATAAACAATGCTACTAATATATAACTATGAGAAAAAGATAAATGATATTTTAATATTTATGCGGTATAAAATTTCAGTCTTATAACGAGAGTTAGAGAGAGACAGAGAGAGAGATTCGTAGGTAGATAGATAGACCTACCTATTGTAAAAGATATTAGGACCTCAAATATGATATTTTTATAGTGTTGGCAGAAAAAAAATACACTCTTGCATTGACTTTTTTCGCCAACTCACATCTTTGCCGTTGTGTTTTTGTTTAATTTTTATAATCTTGTCATTACCAATTATATTGTTTAATTTTGGTGGTATATGGTACAACATAGTTCGATTAAGGCATGTACCATATGTGGAATGACATGAAATAAATACGTGTGTCGTGACTTTTTAAGTTGACTGCAAAAGTCCATAAAAAAGTGCCACCAGACGTAATGTATACTTTGTAAAATTTAGGATGATAATTGTGACAGGTCACACTAAGGATGAGAGCAGTGTATAATCGTTAATGAACGTATTCGATTATCGATTACTAGTCATGTATAACTTGATATCGATAGTTGCATAATTATTTTGTATGTCCACTTTTTTTCTGTTGCATAACGTTTTATTAATATAACATTTTACCGGAAAAAAAAATACGAAACTTCATATGTGTGAGCTGTTAAAATTATCATCCTAATTTTTACAAAGCATAACAAGCTAACTAGTAGGCACCTTCACGATACTTGAAGTTATTATATTTTACTTGACTTAATAGCATAATAGATATAGTTATTCGCCATCAATGAATAAATGAGGAAAAAAATAACGGTTGATGCAATAAAATCGTATGCTTTGCAGGTGGATGAACTGTCAACGCATCTATCAAAGTACAAATGGGAGGAAACCGTGTCAACGTTACAGGAACATGAAATAGACGGCGAGTCATTATTCCTCGCGTCGAAGAACCAACTTGTGAACATTGGAGTTAACGAAGAACATGCCAAGTTCATCTGCGAATTTATTAGAAGTTGATTAAATTTTATCATTTATACTTTGTAAATTTAGGCCCTTTTTATAAAGAAAATAATACTAGTAATACATCAACAATCGTTGGAGAAGACGATAATAAAATAGAAACTGTATTCTGACCAACTAGTGAGGGACGCGAATGTTAAACTTTGGCATTTAGCGAAAACTTGATGCGCGAAAACAATAGCTTAGTCCAGCGATTCCCAACCTGTGGTATACATACCTCTGGAGGTATGTGAGTTCCCATTGGAGGTACGTGAAAATTACATTGGTAATGTCGGATATAGTGAGAAGTTAAAACAGTTAACTTTAATAAACATTATAATAATGTATTATGTCTACAATATGTAGTTTAAAATGAACCTGTTAATGAACATAACTCCTACGGTAACTCTCTACAGATCACCAGTTTCTAGAGAGTATTAGGTATATTTTAAAGTTAAGATTGACCATAGATAGATCTTAAAAGAAAGAAGACACCATTTTTAGGAGTAGGTATGGAGTTATCAGGAGAGGGGTACTTAAATATTCTATTGAGGGGTACGGGAACGAAAAAAGGTTGGGAAACATTGGCTTCGATGAAGAGTATTACGTGAAGCCTATGTCCAGCAGTGGACTGCCGTAGGCTGTTGTTGAGGATAATGATTTGCATGAGATCCATTGGATCACCAGTAACTGTCCGTTTACATATAATTTTTTTTATTTCATAATCAATGTGTCATAATAGCAGAAACTCTTTAGTCACAAATTGTAATTCTCTAAGAAACTTTTTATCCACGTATGAGAAACCATAATGTGTTTATTTCGTTATTATTTATACTTTTACTTGTGCAATTTTTTTTAATAACTAAGCGATGGAATTTGGACTGAAAAATGAAAGAATAGATAGATACAAAAAATATATGAAGAATACACTTGTAATATGATTTTAATAAGCGTTATTTATATATAATCGTCTTCCAATTACATTCTAGGTTATAGGTTATAGTACACTCAGTCAATAATAGTTAATATTACTTTGGTTAATAGGTATATAAGTATGGTTAAGTAAAATTAAACATGTATATATTTTTGTATTTAATAACAATATAACAATTCTAAAAAAATATTTTATACTTTTGATTAATTCCTTTCCGCAATAAATATTCTTTAATATTTTCATATTATTAAAATCATCACATTCTTTAACACGATGATTTTGCCATCTGCTGTTAGAAGTTAATTATAAAAGTTGACTAAGAATTACACAGAAGGTATCTAGTCGGCTGTTATACCTACTGGTTTCTCCTATTTATCAATCTATAAATTAGAGTCTTTACAAAATATCCTTAAATGTGATGGGATATCTCCTAAGGAATTCCAATAAAGTTTCAAGTTTTGCATTCACTGTAGGTATGCGCTAAAACAGAACGCACACTTCCTTGTCCAATGATATTTTGCTGTGATCTGCTTGCTCGTTTGTCTATCTAATCAACAAATATAAATAAGCTGAAAGTCGTTCAGTATTGAATCAATCTTTTATACGTATCTTTTATAAAAATAAAAATACTAAAATGGCCATTTATTTATACAATAAATAAATCACTTTAAGTGCAATAAACTAAATATACATTTAATTAATGCATATAGCAAAGTAAAAGTAATGTAACACTATTGATACGTATACAAAACAATATTACAAACGTAAAAAAAGATAAAATATCACCACGGGAAAAACAATTGTTCACCAATGCGCAACACTAATTTCTCCTCGTTGTCTTTCCCATAAAATTTACCACTTGAGCTAAAGGTGCGAACTTGCCGCGTCGACATCTCTTTTTCACTCCCAAATCTGGCAACACTGATTCCGACTCGACCATTGACGACTCTATGTTTTTGGAAGCGATCTCTTCTGAAAAATCCTCACTTTCATTTTTGTCGCTGTCAGAAACGTCTCGGTATTTTCTACTGTACTCGGCTTTTTGGCGAGATTGACTTTTTTCGCGTCTGTGTCTCGGAGTGTCTGGGACGAATTTTGCGTACTCCGTTGGTTGACACATTAAAGTCTCGTAGAAAAATCTATCGGCTCGTCCTTCAGCTTTCGGTCTAGGTTTGACTTGTTCATCTTCAGAACTTTCGTTTGAAGAATGTATGTGTGGGGAGCCAGGCTGTAGTTTCTTATGTATTCGCTGGCTAGGAGAAATTACATGTGTTGAAAACAAAACAAATAAAAAATGAGCAAACTTTAATAAAAAAGCATTAATTAAAAATATATGTACATAGGTGTATATAAAATTTCAAAATGTTATATGTGTAGGTTGCACTTAATGCCGCCGTCGCCTAATGTCTTCTGATAGAGCCAAGAAATTGGTACCTAAGGTAGATAAGCAAGACATGTAGACTCTGGATAAATTCCTGTAAGCCTATACAGGAACTATATATGTACAAACCAAATACGTTATTTTCTACTTACAGCAAATACCTTTTCTATCGTCGATGTATGCTGTATTGGGAATCGAACCCGACTATTGACACCGAAAGCGGTGACTTCGCCACTGAGCCAATTAGATCCTTATAATAAGCGAATATTTGCTGTTTATCCTCAAGAATACCGCATATTTATCTATATTTTAAAACAATCCCTTGATATATAATAGTAAATTAAACAAACTGATAAATTACCATCGTTTGGTATCACCAGCCACCATATTTACTCCAGGGCGAGGGGATTGCATCGGACCCGCTTCATCTCCCATACCCTGATAACAAACAAATAAAAATGAATGAATACTTTATAGGCAATAGCTCAATTGCGTTTACGCTCTATGGGTCGAGGGTTAGATCCTACCATTGGACTTACGATGTCAACCATATTTTTCTAGCTCAAATACTATTAGTTAATCTAGTCACAAAGAAAAGTTTCATCCCCACCATCTGAATGGCGATCCAGTACGGTGCGTTTTCCCTGAAACTTCTTTCCATGCACCATTACTCTATGGAACCAGCCACCTTCAGCGGTTTTTTCCAAACGCTTACGACATTGCAACCTTCAATAAGTCAGCCTATATTTCTAAAGGTAGGCAAAACTTCTGCATTGTCTATGACACTGCGGATGTCTATGTTTTCTATTAGGTGACACTCCTGCTCATTTGTCTTTCCAATCCATAAAAAAGTAACAGCAAAACATCTCATTTTGTTTATAAAAAGTACTAAACTAAAATTTGTTTTATTTTTAAAAAAGGGTCTAAAGGGAATGCGTCTTAGTGATCTTCAGGTCCATGCATCCACTTTCTGCCAGCCGCTCTACGCAGATTACCACGATTACCACACTACGTTTACCAAAACACAGTCTCCATCACTCTTTTTCTCTTGCGGTTATCAATCCGCAAAACGTGACCAGCCCATTGCCACTCCAGTTTGCGATATCGGAGAACTATGTCGATAACTTTCGTTCATTCCACTAAACAAACAGTTACATCGACTAAACATTTTAAAAGTTGACGTATTCTGACCTTTACTCCCCCTAAGTAAAAGTAGCAGTGGGTGACCTTCTCCACATCCGCCCAGGCGACGATGTACCGTGCCATGCTGAGTGGTATCTTGGGCAGGAAGTTCGAGTGGAACTTGCCTTGACAGTAGATCGTGATCACGTCGGTGTCCTTGATTTCAAATACTATCCGAAATATCGTCCCTGCACAAATTATTTGTTTGATACTTTTGGTTAAGCGATTTGCATACTCGTTTGCTCTCCTATTCTATTAAAATTGGTGAAAAGTTGCTTCCTTTATCTATAAAGAATAAGATACTAACTACGAATTATACACAATTTAAATTTTTATGACCACTTTCTTGATTTTTTTTCTGTTTATGATCTTACGAGGTATCATAAATAAGCTTTAAGCTTTTGGCTTTCTGTAGCTCAACATGCGGGTGTTCAAAAGAACATGCGGGTTACCTAATCGCTAATAAGTTATCTCCGCCGCCCTTGGATATTCGCAATGCTTTAAATTAAATTTTCAAATTTTTGCTATATCATATATCAATAGTTTCCATAGTGTACTTTTCTATAAATATCTTTTTATGGATTCCGGTATAGAAGAGTCGCCCTATTTCTTTCTATGGACGTTGAACTTAGTTAGTAATGATCAAATACTAGCAGATAGGAACAGGATTCGCTCACTAATCCTAAAGATTACGGCAACTCTCCTCATTTGTGAGGTTCACAAATATCCAACAATAGTTTGTTGTAACTGTATTAATTGATTACTTTAAGCCCTGGCCTGGGGAAGTTGTTAACATAATATTTTATTGTAACTGATCGCATATTAAATAAAAAGGACTAAGTAGGCACACAATAAGACCGATAAATGCTTCAACGTGAAAAAATGTTTCGAGATGCAATATTAAACACTTTTGTACCAACCAGGTACAAACATGTTATAATTAGTGTCGTAATTTCCGCTTCCTATCCAGATGCCGTTCTTTCGGGATAAGGATATTATATTATCACGATGGAATCGCACGTCGAAATGAAGCACCACATCTCTCGGCTCTTCACCTTCCTGTGCACACAGATTCACCGACATCCTGCAATTAATTATTGTAATAATAATCATAGCAAACTAAGATATGTCAGCAATCATAGTGTAATACTAAGATGTAAGGGGGCAAAATCACATCTTGTTACCCTAATTGTCAATTTCACCTGCATGCGGTGCATTATGCTTTTCGACAAATAATATATTATTCACGTAAATAGTATTTATATCTTACTTTCTGGCGTTTTCCTTAATTTTCCCGCCGATCTCAATCTTATCCCCAATTTTAAGTATACCAGGTATGTTAGCAGTAAAAACAGGCATTTTATACAGAAATCACTAATGCTATTGTAATATTTTAGCCCAGTTGTACATAAATCAAGGCCAGTGGTAGATTTTGTCATCTTGAACGAATAATTTAATCATAACAGCAGTTTTTTTTATATTGATGTTTGTTTAATTTCCAAGTTACTTATCTAAATGTTTGATATGACACCTGCCTGCAATACAGACAAACTGCTAAACATATATACATGTCTTAATCTTTCGAAAGAGAATTTTATCAAAAAGTATCAATGAACGGTAGCCGGCTCATTATGCCTATTCACTTGGAGCCTATTCATAATTTACAATTTTTATAAACTATGATTCTTTTTAAATTAACCGACCGATTGGCTCAGTGGCGGGGCCCTCCGCCCGCGGAGTCAATGGTCGCGGGTTCGATTCCCGCATCGGAATAAATATTTATATGGATTTATAAATGTTTATTCCGAGTCTGGTAACCCCCCAGTCCGCATTTCCTTTCCTGCCCCTTCCTTTCTTCTCTATCCTTTCCCTTCCTCTCCGTCAATCCACGGTCTGCCGTGCCAATGGATGCGTGGCTAGGGGCGAGCCTAGTCGCAAGCGTGCCGATCGTCCCGGGGTCGGACTCCCCCGGGGACTATCGTGCCTTACATCAGCATGCAGGGCTCTGCTGGGGCTGACCTCCATCCTTCCTTGCGGCTCGTGGGATTCACTAAGACGAATTTAATATACTTAATTTGTCGAAAATAACGGCGACGTGGTTCGCCACCCGTCACGTCCTGATTCTCACGAGGGCGAAACGCGACTAATGCTCTCTGGTCTCTGCCAACCCCTGCGGGGGATAGGCGTGAATATATAAAATATATATGATTCTGTAAAGCAAGGAAAAAATCAATGCGATTTCTTATTCATTTTTGATTACTAGAAATAATTTCTTGATGGTTTTAGAAACAATTGTGTTTTGAAATGTTACCAGAATACAGTGTTTTATATATTATTTTAATACTAACGTTCAGATGTAGTAGGTACACACGAGTTTTTTTTACTGCTGAGAGACTAACAGAAACAATGCTTCATTAGATTTTTTATAGAGCACGGTCTTTTTGAAGTAGAATGGTATGCTCAGTTATTATGTTGACAATAGATTAGCGACATCTCGAACTACTAAGGTTAAAGCAATACGTATGGTAATACCACAATTGTTTTGTGTAATACATTAATAATTATGTGGTCACCACAAAAAACATCAATTGTCTATTTCAAAACATTTTTCATAATTCCGATTTCGACTTAAAAAAATTGCATCCAAAGCCATACGACTCTTGAAATAAATCATGTGTTTATTTTGCTGTCAAAGAAAAGTAAAATGTCAAATTGTACAAGGCGAGTGCAATGACTATACTGATGACTGATTTTGTCGGACATAACCTATTTTAGAATCAGACGATTGAAAACTTTGGAATTTAAATTACCACATTTGTTACTATTTTGATATTTATTAAGAAAACAAAAATTAAATAATTTTTGTTTATAATATATTGGTAAGTTCTTTTACATATTTTTTTAGATTAATGCAACGAAGACTTAAGAGTTAATAAAAGAAAGCCAACTATACATAGTTATTTAAAAATACACTTGATGTATAGCTTATCGATATGTTATTTGGAATAAATAAATGTGTACTTATTACTATGCCATTATGTAGTAATGAGAATTTAGTGAAAATAAAAAAAAAACGTTTATTATTTTTACATTTTTATTAATTAAAGATTATGTATAAGTTAAATTAATTTAAGATGTTTATAATAATTCAAAAGTATATTTATTGATTGTTACAAAATTAATGAAGAGAACTATATTTTGTTTATAAATTTGACTATATTTATGAAAAAAAATTGCTAGGTATAGTTATACAAAAGATAAATATTTTCTTACAAGTAATTTCATTAAATATATTTTTAAAAATAACTCTGGAAACTTCACAATACAGTAACTATTTACACTGGCAGTATTATTATTGCATCATACAAGGTATTTACTCATCTATAAGGATAAACTCATGTTGATAATTGAGAATACATAAACATATGAACATTTCAGTATCCATCTGTTGTTGTTTTGGCTTATCAGGCTAAAGTGGTCCGTATATAAATTGATTATTTGTTAACATATTGTATAAAATTTCTCTCTACTTTAGTGTTTTGTGATACTATAACACTTAATGTGATTGTATTTTACTTATGAAAGAGTTAAGCAAATAAAATAAGCAGCTCACCTAATGGTAAGTGCCAATACACACTATTATGATTTCAGAACTAAAATATGGTAGTATCAGAAGAAATCCAGTCCACAATGGAGGGAGATGCAGTTGCAAGTAAAAAGGCTGCTAAGAAAGCGGCCAAAGCAGCTGAAAAGCAACAGAAAAAAGCTGAGCACAAGGTTTTTGAATTGAAAATAACATTGACATTGTAAATTTGATTTTATGATATTACATATTAAGTAGTTAATAAAATGGAACAATACAAATTGTTTCATTTTATTAACTAGATACATTTTGAGTTCTTAGATCACAATTTTTTTTATAAATTTATTTAACTCTTAAAAATCCTCATTAGTGCTCTGAATGATTTAAATTATTAATTTACTGGTCCGCGAGCTCAAAAGGTTTTGGCGACCACTGCTTTAGAGTGCTCTATTATATGATTATTTTGATTTAGGCTGCATCAGGACAGCCACAAAATGAGACAGCTGAGCCAGACTTCTCAGAAGGACATTATGGCACCCTTAAATTAATTCAATCATCAGGAGAGAACCGTAATCGCATATACACTGATGTGAAGGACCTCAATGTCAGTTTAGACGGACAAAATGTTTGGGTCCGAGGTAAGTTTAACTCTTCCTTTGTATTGAGAAGATAAACTGTGTCTAGTTTAGTTTGACTCATGCTGCCTTTTGACTTCATGTTGTACTATACCCTCCTATAACGCGATTTCGTATAATGTGATTTCATGTCCCTCATATAACGCATGGATTTCCCAAGTCTTATATTTATATTTACTGTGAAAAATTTATAATGATTCGATAGACTATAATCAACTTTGTTTGCACATCCTGTTTTTATAAAATTAAATTATTTTATTTAGTTTTTGTTCCCACCTTTGAGTTTTAGTAACATTGATTATACATTACAGTGATCCCTCGTATAACGCGTTTTCCTATAACGCGGAACCGATCTACCACGTTATAGGAGGATTGACTGTACTTTCAATAATTATTGATCCTATTTATGTTAGCTATCACAGGTGGAGTCTGAAGTTATTTGTCAATGGTTTTACCACTATTAAATGTATATTCATAGGATATCAAAGTGGGACTGTGCATGTAAAAATAATTAAGTAAAATATGTATTAATTTCAGCACGACTACAGACATCCAGAGCGAAGGGTAAACAGTGCTTTGCCGTGTTGCGACAGAGTTCTAGCACTGTACAGCTTCTCATCAGCGTCAATGAGGAACGTGGTGTGAGCAAGCAAATGGTCAAATTTGCTGGGAAGTCAGTATATTTTGTATTACTTGTTCATTTATTTATTTGATCTTAAAATATAGATATAGTACATAAGGTGGACTTAATGCTGGGTGGTATTCTCTACCAGCCAATCTTTCGGTTACTTGGAAACATTTTGCTTTGGTATTTTAGATGGCTATGGGTGGCGCACATTGCTATATTAAATAAAATTACCATTACCATTTTGACACTTCAAAATTTTTTTTTGTCTTTTGTAAAAAATATGGGCCATGAATAAAGTTTTCTATTTGATAGAAAAAAAGGAAGAAGCAAGAAAGCAAAAAATTATTCCATAATTCACAAAACAGTAAACTATTAATAAACTTATAAAATTCAAAAAAAATATATGATAAAGATTGCTTACTATACTATGTATAAAAGTATAACAAACAAAACTAAAGTTGTAACTAACAAAAGTAATAGAAAAAGAAGAATTCAAATCATATTAATAGTATAGTGTGTTACTGCACTGTGGATAAGGAAAGGGTCCAAACAAACTCTATTAATAAAAATATATATTAATATTTAATATATATATATTAATATTTATAATAATAATATAATAATAAATAAATAAATTTAGGCCGCATTGAAAATCAGCGCTATGATTTTAAATGCGACCTAAATTTATTTATTTCTAAATTTTTCGCAGTATCACTAAAGAGTCAATAGTGGATGTCCAAGGTACAGTGGTCAAGACAGCGATGCCAGTGGAGTCGTGTACTGTGAGCAATGTGGAACTGTTGGTCAAGGAGTTGTGGTTGGTATCGGCTGCCAAACCCCAGCTTCCGCTTCAAATTGAGGATGCCTCGCGTCCGGAGAAAAACGATGTACGTAGCTTTTGGTAGTTTTGTTTAGTCTAGTCGGGAAGTTTAAGTGTTTAAAACAGCCCATAAATACCACATAAAATATTTAAAAATTTTCTCCAAAACGCCAGTTCTTGTTACCTGGTTTATGAACGAGTGACATAACGCACTTCAATTGGCGTTTGCTTTTACGGGACTTGCCGTGAGTTACCTGATCACAGTTTTATTATTAAATAACAAACAAATTCCCTAAAAATAGATATAAATGGTGTTTCTTATTATTTATATCATAGCCATTTGGCGCAGTGGCCTTCGCTCACGGAGTCATTGGTCGCGTGTTCGATCCCCGCATCGGAATAAATATATGTATGGTCTACAAATATTTATTCGGAGTCTGGTAACTCCGCCAATCTGCATTGGACAAGTGTGGTGGGTTAATGTCCGTTCAGTTTGTGCTTATAACGGACGCGGTATATCCCATCACTTTCCCTTACCGGTCCGAAGATTTTTCGCAGTATTTTCCGCTCGTTGTTTCGTTTGTGGTAGATTAAAGTGTGAAATATTAAATGTTTGCTAGGACCCTGAAGCTCTCAGGATACGTGTAAACCAAGACACCCGGCTGGACAATCGAGTGTTGGATTTGCGTACACCGGCCAACCAAGCTATCTTCCGTCTGGAGGCTGGTGTTTGCAGGCTATTCCGAGACATACTTACCAGGCAAGGTAAGTCGAAATAAGACAAATATTAATACTCTTCTTATAATGTCTTCCAGTGGCGTAGCTAGGTGGAAAAGGGCCCAGATGCATTGAGAATGAATCGGGCCCTTCCATTAAATCTTATATTGGTCTTCAAACTTATAGATAGGGATAAGAATCGGATACAGTGAGTTGAACTTATCTCTAGTAGGATAGATCCATACGACATCTCTATGAGGGATAGAATCTCTATGGGAAATGGGAATAAATAAAAAACGATGATGACAATATTTATTATATGGATGAGATCAATAAACGGAAAACAAAGCTTGTTTTTCAGATACGGACGTACTCAACCAAAAAATAAATAGCACATGCTTATCAAGGACGCTTGGCACATGTGTTGAAAATTTAAATAAGGAGTTCTGTAATTATTGATGTTCATTTAACATCATAAAAAAATCTTGTGAGCGGGCTCGAGGTTTTCTAGGTTTGGCAGCTGGCGGCTACTCCTCATTTCAAAGATTAACTTAGGGGACCCTCTGAGTTTCGGGGTCCTGGTGCACTGCACCATCTGGTCTTTTACAGCTACGCCACTGGTGTCTTTCCGACTAGCAAAGGTTGGCAGACAATTCAGCATACCTATCTCCGTCTTTGATGAGACGAAGTAGTTCCGTAGCACTCGCTATTCCTGTGGACTCCTTGATACATATTTCGGGATACAGGTGTTGTGGATGGCGTATGCTTGTGTCTGTCTTTCCCATAAAAAACATTTATATTGGCGCCATGGATGGAGTCATGGATAATAGCTAGTTTTCATAAAAAATTTCAGGCTTCGTGGAGATCCACACTCCGAAAATAATATCAGCGGCATCGGAGGGTGGGGCGAACGTCTTTACCGTGTCTTACTTCAAGTCGTCAGCATACCTGGCACAGAGTCCACAGCTCTACAAGCAAATGGCCATCGCCGCAGACTTTGATAGGGTAAGTCTCTTACACAATTACTCACAATAATAATCAATTTCTTCTTTCTATATAAAAATTCAAAATAAATAATTCTTTATTCCGAGATAAGATATTTGTCAAACATCAGTCCTACAAATAAGCTACCATCACCACGTTATGATGAGGTTCCTCTGGATCACTTATACTCAACCTACGACACGTCGGGCTTTTGCGGTTTGTCCATCTGGTGTTGTAACCCGTCACGTTGCGTTGAAGGAAATCCTTCTTTTTTGCCGCTGGCGGCGAAAAAACGACGCCTTGGCTTGTTCCTTGCTTTTGAATCATCCCAACGCAAGCAATCGCTTAGGAATGGCTTACGAGTAACTCCTAATACTGAAGCAAGCTGCGTTTGGCACGAATCATCATCGAGCAATATCTCTAATTCAGCGTCTTCGAGTGCTTTTGGCCTTCCTTCGCGCGGACAGTCGTCAACATCGAAATTACCGGCTTTAAAGCGACGGAACTAATCGCGGCACGTTGTTTCACTTAGAGCAGCATCCGTAAAATGTTTTTTAATTCGCGATGCGCTCCAGCCGCCGTTTTCTTTGAATGAAATAAGAAAAGTAACACTTTCTGCAAATGACAATTACTTGGCACAAAATCAGATATTGTCACAGAACTAAAAGTATATGACGCCACAATAAAATCACTAAAGTGTCAGAGCGGTTTGTTTACCATATGTCTAAGCTTGGTTTCTGACGTTGTCTTTGGATATGTCGAAATCGACCAACACTTACTGCTGGAGCCATCTAATGACAAACAGCGAGAACTTAGTTGCGCATCTAATACGTGTTATTATTGATACGGTAATATGCAGTAATACACGGCAATTTATTCATTGATTTTTTTAGTTTACAGCAGACGTCTGATTGTATCGCAGCAACACGTTATTTTAATATTTTTATAAATACGTGTAAAAAAAATCAAGTGTTTGTATTAGCGATGTTTTCCATTGAGTATTTTTAGTTCCGTATCGAGCGAGTGAGACTGTAGGAATCCCTTTTCCTTGGCTTCCATACTACCATGTACGTGTCGATTTGACATGATACAACTATGTCAAAACCTAAGAACTCATTACCTTTTTTTGCATTACTTGTTTGTGGCCCCTATGAAAAAAAGGTTGAATGGATAGAGAAGAAACAACGGCGAAATAAACTCCGCTCCGATCCTCTTTATCACTTTTTTCCTACTTTTCTGAAGATTATTAATAGTCTTGCATTACTTTGCGGAAATCCATTATTAATGTGGACAGTCAGAAAATACTTAGCTAAGATCCGCGAAAAAAATTTTAGGATTTTAGGTAAGTATTCTGACTGTTCTTTCTTTCCTGAAATTCAACTCTGTTACAATTTCTGCAGGTTTTTACAGTGGGCGCAGTGTTTAGAGCGGAGGATTCGAACACACATCGTCATCTGACCGAATTTGTTGGCTTGGATCTTGAGATGGCGTTCAAGCATCACTATCATGAAGTGCTGGATACCATTGGAGCCACATTCACGGAGATGTTCAGAGGGCTGCAGGAACAGTATGTAATTTGGTTTTTATAGCTATAATAAATTAATAACCTTCAACCGTCGTTATGGTAGACATGCAAGAGTATCCTACGAATGCCGTCCGTATAGTTATTTAAGGAAAGTGTCATTATGGGAGTGGGAATGGGAGCGGTAGAGGGAGGGGGAAGGTGTTGGGCCTCCGGAACTAGGCCGCTCACTGTACGAAGCGCGACAGGTAAGCTACCACACAGACGCCAGTTTTCTGCGGGAGTGTGGTACTTCCCCGGGCGATCCGGCCCATTCATGCTACAAACGAATATTATGCCATTCTTGACAAAGTATTAGTCTGCAGCGTGGCTCCACCAGTATAATTTGTTATTGAAAATGTTGAATAATTTAGTAAAGATAAGATATTCCTTAAATAATTAGGACTTCCTATAAAAAGTTCGTATACTTTTGCTAAAATAATCTATTGTTTATTTCCTGTACAGATTCGCATCAGAGATAGCAACTGTGGGTCAACAGTACAGAGTGGAGCCCTTTAAGTTCCTTGACCCTCCCCTAAGGTTGGAATTTCCACAGGCGATACAGATGCTTAAAGAAGCTGGTGTGTATATTTCACCTTCACCGGAGAACCAAAGTCACCGACATAGGTCTTCAAATTAGCAAACTGATGTGGTAATGGGCTGGACACGTTTGTCGGAGAACCGAAAATCGTTGGAGTAGACGAGTGCCGGAGTGGACACCTGGACTCAGCAAAGGTAGTGCAGGACGCCCCCTGCTAGATGGAGCGACGATCTGCGCGCAAGGCGGCTGGCAGAGACTGGATGCGTGTAGCCGAAGATCGGGCTAGGTGGCGCATCTTGAATGAGTCCTATGTCCTGTCAGCAGTGGACTGCTGTGGGCTAATATTGATATTGATTGAATATTTATGAATCAAGACCGGTGGAATATGTATCAATGAATACAACTCATAAATATTTCATTTCATAATATTTAACATTTTGCTGAAATTACCTACTTTTAATGGGATGATAATTTCATACACATGTACTTATTGTCACGCTTGTTTTCCGTACGGGTAGGCAGAGACCACAGACACATATTTTCTTTGCTTCCTCCAAACTCATTACTCTCTTCGTGCAAGCCCACCGGTTAAGGGTACTCTTGACCTGGCCTTTCTTAAAAACTTCGGCAATGTGGTCAAGGTATGTTTTCCTTGGTCTTCCCCTACCGACTCTTCCATCCACATCTGCAACGTAAGTTTCTTTTGCCAGTGGTCTCTCTATGTGTCCATCTTTTATCCATTTCACTAAATATAACAAACATTATTAAAAGTATTAATGGACTAATTATTTAATCCAGCCCCCCCCCCCTCTATTTGGTGGTGACATTCCAGATACTTCATTTCAATAAAATATATTTCATAAATCATCATCATTCGATCGACGGACGTCTCGAATGTACAAGTTGAAACAAGAAAAATAGTTTTGAAGAATTTTATTTGAAGAAGCCCCCCAAAGGTCCCGGGTGTCGCCGTAAGCAGAACGGCAGGCATGTTACAGTACACCAGCCGTGCGAAGCCGGGGCGGGTAGCTAGTATTGATATATTTTTAGATCACTTTAACCTGTAACATTTGAAGCTCTTTGAAACTCTTGCTTTAATAAATAATTGTTTTGGTGTATGCAGGTGTGACGGTTGGCGAGGAAGACGATTTGTCGACTCCCGACGAGAAGCTATTGGGCAGATTGGTTAAGGCCAAGTACGACACGGACTTCTATATGTTGGACAAGTACCCCTTGGCGGTTCGACCGTTTTACACAATGCCCGATCCCAACAACCCGGTCAGTGTTATTATTTATTTTTTCCACAGTCGGTATACATATATCCACTCGGTGGTATAGCTAGGTAGACAAGGGCCCCGATATATTGGGAAAGAATCGGGTCCTCGCTCCATTTTTCCACATAGATTGAACTTATATTGGTCTTCAAACTTATACATGGGGATAAGAATCGCATACAGTGAGTCATCGTCAAGCGAAAACGTAGTAAACCGCACAATGAAAACTTACCACCAGAGCCAAAAAAATTTTCAAGATTTCTGAAGACTGTGTCTGATCACTCAAAATAGTTTCGACGCTGTACAGAATTATTTAGTGATCGTAGAACTGTGAGACTCAGACCATCCGACGCAGTATATTTATCTGATCTGAATATGCAATTTTGACAAATGACACATGTCAAAAAATTGCATATTTTGACATTTGTGTTATTCACAGCGTTTTCGCTTTTTTGTATCGATATGTACTGTTGGCTGAAATCTTTGTAGGGAGTAGTGAGAAAATAAAATAATTGTGTATGTTTTACAATTCAGAAAACGTCAAATTCGTACGACATGTTTATGCGCGGCGAGGAGATCCTCAGCGGCGCTCAGCGTATACACGACCCGGAGTTTCTGACGGAGCGCGCCCAGCATCACGGCATCGGTTAGTGCTACAGAACTATCTCTGATATTCTCTACAACTATAGTCCACGGTAACCTTCTCTTATATAAGGGCCGCAAATGTTATGAGGATATTGGTGTGGGCCACATTTCATCTAATAAACACATTTTTTTAGATAAAACTAATTTTTGCATTTCTTGTCGTATTTATTGTTACTCTGATTTTAATGTAATAGGTACAAAACTAAGTAAGACTTACGCGATTTGACACTTTTGAGGAGATCTGACACTACGTCTGTCAAGATGCAGTCTCTACTCCAGCACTCGCCTTGCCCAGCGGGTGTCGATTCTTCAACAAACTTTACCAGCCCATTGCATGTATGGTCTATAGCAGGGATTCCTAAATTATTTTGGGCAGACCCCCATAGCCGAATTACTTTAAAAATCTTATCTCTATAACCTGAAGCTCTTTTTTTCAGAGCCCATGTTTGTACACCCCACTGCTGAGGACGGGCCTGTCCATTTTTTCTCATTTTTTTGCATGTCTATTTATGCTAAATAGATAATAACTCGAACAACTAAGAGCGTCATTCATATATGAGTGTCGGCTCATACAGAAACGTACTTGTCACCCAGATATGGATGACGGGGTGACGAACGTGTAAATCTATATTTATCTATTAATACATTTTATTAAAAACTTTCGCAGACATAAGTAAGATAGCGGCGTATATCGAGTCGTTCAGATTGGGATGTCCTCCACATGCAGGTAAATGTTAATATTATTTATTTTTTATTACACTCTTCACATCCCATAAACATATATACGAACATATACCCACGATATAATTTATACCTTTGGAAATAACGTCGTAGCAAATATTAATTAAAATTGAATTTATTTATTTGTAAGCACAACGAAAAATTGACAACAACGCCATCTATCAAACAAATCTAGGTGGGCATTGACAGATGCCCACCTAGATTATTAGATACATTTGTAATTTTATAGAAAAATATTAATATAATACAAGCTACGTTAAAAACGATATTTTTTTTTATATTCACGCCTATCCCCCGCAGGGGTTGGCAGAGACCACAGAGCTCCATCCGCTGCCATTCATCGCAGCGAAACTGCTCGTCATTGGTCGCTTTTCGCCCTCGTGAGAATCAGGACGTGACGGGTGGCGAACCACGTCGCCGTCATTTTTTCGACAAATTAGGTATATTAAATTCGTCTTTAGTGAATCCCACGAGTCGCAAGGGAGGATGGACGTCAGCCCCAGCAGAGCCCTGCATGCTGAGGTAAGGCACCATAGTCCCCGGGGGAGCCCGACCCCGGGACGATCGGCACGCTTACGACTAGGCTCGCCCCTAGCCACGCATCCATTGGCACGGCAGACCGTGGATTGGCGGAGAGGAAGGGAAAGGATAGAGAAGAAAGGAAGGGGCAGGAAAGGAAATGGGGATTGGGGGGTTACCAGACTCGGAGTAAACATTTAAAAATCCATATAAATATTTATTCCGATGCGGGAATCGAACCCGCGACCATTGACTCCGTGGGCGGAGGGCCGTGCCACTGAGCCAATCGGTCGTCGTAAAAATGATATTTTATAAAACAAACGTTATCGCTTTTATATAATTATATATATGATAAATGTAAAAAAGTAATTTTTATTCTCTATTTTTATTCTTATCTCGAGATATAAAAGTGAAATCGTAGACTGAATCGAACTGATGTCTGCTCGATCCAGACTTCGCTCCCCTCCACACGACTTTAAACAGGGTCATTTACACGTGAACAAAGACCCAGCCGTCGTCAATGTTTCACATCTACCAACCGTCCTGTGACGTTTCTCTTTTTTATATTAAAATGTCTCATTTTTGCCTGTACATCTTTTCCGAAGTTACGAATTTTTGTTGCAGGTGGCGGTATAGGTTTAGAACGTGTTGTGATGTTGTACTTAGGCCTGGACAACATTCGGAAGACCTCTATGTTCCCTCGTGACCCCAAACGAGTCACGCCTTGAAGACACAATGCATATATTTTATATTATACCTTTGTATACTAAGATGTTTGTATAATAATAACATTGTGCTTGTTAATTTTTTACTTATTTTTCTACCCTGACTGTACTTTCAATATCTGGCTGCAAATTATTTATATAGAAATGTTTATTATTTTTACAAAAAAACAAAAAATATTTTTACAAAAAACTTCAAACAAAGGCGCTCTATTGGAGTGTGTTGTGAGTTATATAGGATTGTTTTTAGCAAGAACTAACGTGGTTAGATCGCGGATCACAGTAACAAAATTGATATGGATACCAAGTATACACATACATACACACACATACACTTAAATAGATGCACATACAATATTATCCTAAAAATAAATTAAATTATGCTATGTCATAAATCCACTACATCTAAGACCAAGTTTCCGCCTGCACACTTAAATGTAGTAAATTTATTTTTTTAAACATATGTATAGTATGCAAGTCACGAGGAGGTAGTAGCAAGTTGTTCCAATACTTAGTAGCGTTGTATTTAAAGCTACCAAGAAATGCAACTGAACAGTGGCGAGGAACAACCAGTAATGACCAAGGCGCGCTGGTAATTTAAAATAATTGTAGTTGGTGGTGAGTTTCGGCCCCAAGGGGTCGATATTGACCATTGCGAATCTCTCTCTCGTATGTGTTTCAGGAATTAAAAAAAAAATAAATGTAAATTAACCAAAATATGTATTATTTATTACTAAACAATAATCTTTTAAAATGTTCTACTCCTGTTATATATGGGTATCAAGGTCGTAGACAAGGATTCGTTTGGGGAGAGAACTCGAACTCTTGACCATAGAAAATAAGTAACAAATTTACTTTAAGAGTATATTAATATTATTTCCATAAACGCCAGTCATACTCTGCATTTTATTTTATAGTGTCAGTATTTATCCAAATATAAAAAATAATTTTACATAAACCTAACATTGGAAATATTTAGAAACAAAAAAAAACAAACAGTTCAAATTATTAAGAACACTATGTCAAGAGTTGACTATTGGATGGTGAAATTAATTCAATTGAATTAATGTCGTCGGTAGTCTAGGGTAATTTTTCGTATGATATGAACTCACGTCCGCGGTATTCGGAAGGTTAAATTCGGATTTATCTTCACTCGTAGTTTCGTTTGGTTCAAAATTAGTTTTATTGGAAAAAATGAAGTTCGTGGGAAATAATGTGTATTCATACAATCTCACACGTAACCTATCTCACGCATATGCGCACGCACATGTGCGCACTGGTTTTTGTACACTTTAAAAAGCATCTGTTGTGTTAAAAAATCTAACTGATAGGGGGTAAAAAGTAATATTGCAAATGGAATATTTTATTTCAAAATGTATCCTTGAAAATTCTTAAGTAGTTTTCCCAAAACAAAATTTATAATAGCACTGCATTCATTCCAAAGAAATAAGTTAACATATTTCAATTTTTAGTTAACATATTACTTCAAAAAGGTTTCAAATAAAAAGGCAACATTCAGTTTTCTTCGCTTACCTTTATTCATTTATATTTAAAGTATCCAGTTACTTATTTGTTTAAGGAAGGTACAAATACTTAATAGTTAAAGCATTAAGATATAGGACTCACAAGTTATTATTTTTACAATATAAAAGTATGTAGGTATTTCACAATTCGTCGTTTCGTAAAGCAGACACAATTTTAATATTTAAATTCCTATTTATGTATGAAATATGAGTAGAGACTTGCAACATGTAATGTATATTAGCTTATCTCAAATTTTTACAACATACAGAGAAAAAGTTTCATAATTTAAGGCATTCCTTTTGTGCTATGTTAATTTTTTTCTACTACTCAATAAAATGATAATTTTAGACATCACCGAATAATAAAGTATTGTGGAATTTATTTAAAATAATTTCACAATACTTGTTAGCTTACTTATAAATCACAACATAGCCCAAATTCTGTGCTAGTTCATGTTTATAAAACAAGAGACAATCATCCAATGCATGCACATTGTATTAGATGGCAATGTGTTCAATGAAAAAATAGCGATTTTACATTGGATTTAATGAAAACCCTTTTTTTGTAGACATGCTTACAACACAATTTATCACAACAATCCATTATTCAATATAGTTTATTTTTGGCCATGGCATTATTTAAATATTACTTTTTTAAGTACTAATTAAGTAACAAAATTATCATATGAAGTATGTTTCCGAAATTTTGTTGAAATCAAATAGAAAATATCATATATAGTAACAAAAATATTTAATATTTGCAATTAAACAATAAAAGTAAGGAACTACAATAAGTGAATCTAATGTACTCAAATCCATTAGTTTTGAAATACTATGACAACAATATTTCAAATTTTAGTATATTCGATAAAGGGGGTAATATTCGAGAATATAATTAAACAAAAACTCTCTATAGATTATCAGGAAAATGGAATTTAACCCCCATCCATGCTTATAAAAGGAATTATAACAATACATTCATCAGAATGAGACAACAAGAAGAACAAATATATCCCTCTTTTAATACAACTCATATATGTCCCATTGCTGGGTAGGAGACTTCTACATTTCTGGAGGAATGGATGTCTTATCTATGGTGGATTGGCGAGTCCAGTCTCGGAATTAATATCTGCAGGCCATCCATATATTTATCCTAATGCAAGAATCTAAACACCTTTGCCACTGATCCAATTAGGTCGCTTTTATTTTTAATAGGTACTATTTATATAAATGCATTACTAAAAAGCACCTCGAGGCCATAGTTATATAACTAAAATTAAATGTTTCTAATTAATTTAATAATACTTTAATTTGTCTCGTAAACTCAAACTCAATTTTAAGTAGAAAACCTTGTGACAATTTATACAATTGATGAGTTTGATAAATCGACTTGCTTTCACTGGACAATCAAATTGTACTACATAATTTATAACTTCAAACATAGGAGAAATCATACCACAGTAACTAATAATAAGCAGTACATAATAATAATAAACTAACTCATATGTTACAAACAATGTTAAATACAATAATTCGAAAGCACCTAATGTTAATTCAGACTCGTAAACAGGCTGTTATAGTGTAAAGTAATACAAAAATACACATATGTTTACTAAACATTGTAAAGCATTTCATATATTTCAATGTAATAATGTAATGGATTTATTTAAAAACTGAAATACCAATGTAGCTCTACCTTTACTGATGTAGGTTTATTTGCTTCTCAAATTAATTTCAAAAATGCAGTTTAAATATTTAATTGCCCATATGTTATTAAATTGGTACAAGTAATGTTGGTGTTAAAGTATTTAGATAAGCGGCGCAACAATTATAATGAAAATTCTTGATGAAGTTTGTCAATGTTAGCATTAGCAATGCCGATGAAGGATACTTTTTAAATTTATAAAAACTTAAACTCCATGAAACAATCAAATATAAAATGAAGACAAAATGCACTTGATTGCAAAAATAACTCAAGTGAAGAAAAAAAAAATATTTTAATGTTTTATTCGGTTAATAATGACAATTTTGTTTTTTATTATTTAGTGCAACTTAAGTTAACATATGAACTAACTATTTAAAAAAAAAGTGTATAAGACAATGGATTTTCAAACCAACAGTCTAAAATATTATCCAGCAATCATAATCACAAAGTTGAACCAACAATTGTTGCATCCTTTAATAATATTTTTACAAAATCTATGTGAAATGACACTGTATTGCAGAATTCGATAGCTAATATTTCTACTATTAATTGTGAAATTGTTTATTGATGCAATACTAAATGTATGTTTGTAAATAAATGCCCATAAATATATCATATTTATTGCACTATAGAAATAAAAACTAATCATTCAAATCCATATTTAACTTTTATGTTTTTAATTACTTATATACCAAGTAAAAGCAATATTTCAAAAATCAAAGTACTTTAAGTACTGGGTTCCTATTGATAAATGAAAAAAGTGATCGGTCATTAATATCCAGACTGGGTTATGGTGAATTATATATAAATAATGAAATATAAATATCTATAAATATTAATATATCAAATGAAACGCAAATATACTATTTCTGTTTGAATGTTTCGAAGAGTTCCATTTGGCATTGAGAGATTGCATTAAAAGTAAATAGAAACATCCATAAGTTACTAGTATACAGACAAAGTAATCATATGATCCTAAATATGTTTGTAAAGAAATGCCCATAAATAAGACAAACATAAACCATAGCATTATTCATATCATAATTAGCTGCTCTGTAAAATAAATCATTAGTGTCCATCCAAATTAAATTTGTTTTTCTTTACTAGTTGATGAGTTCCGATAACAGCCTTATTTTAAAAAGTACTTTAAGTACTGAATCCATATTGATATGTGGAAAATGTATAGGCTAGTAATAACTCATCTGGGTATGAAAATCATTTATGTGATACTAATGACGTTTGTAAAGAAATCCCCATAAAGAAGATGAACATATGATACAATATTCGCAATCATACTTAGCTGCACTGCAAAATAACAATAAGTACTCACTGAAATTAAACTAATTATTTATTTATGGGTTGATACTTCATAATAGTAGAATTTTCTTGAATTACATAGTATGAGGCCTTGTTTAAATACATTCTTCACTTTTTCTTTACATAAAAAAAAATGTTATCATGGATTTGGTGCCTTCTGAAAATAATCATAGTCTACACTTTTCTATTGTCCACAATTTATCATCCAAGTAAATATAAACATATGGGGATCGTCTGATTTACGATTAATGACATTTTAATTAACACTACATGGATCAATATGACCTTGAGATACAATTCAATTAATAACCCCAATGTAACTTAAGTTAGGAAAATTCTCACCCAAACTCACCTGATACACTTTACACACGTCTTTAATCACTTAGTTTAATTTGACACTTTTTGTTTATGTATTTTTTTTATCATTTTCACTTATCAAAACATATACTGGTTTAACAGCACTTTATTTATCCAAACAGGTTCTTCAGGTCATGTTCATACATGGCGATCACAAGCATTATGCCAATGCCTGTCGCCAACCCCATAAGCTGTAGGATACATTGGCAGAGTGTACCCTCTTTGCTGTGAGATGTGCTCAATTCAGGCATCTGAAATGTAATAGAATATAATAAAGTACATAATTGTCAACTATTTCTTGAGGAAGACAAAAATACAATTAACCTTATAGTAAAAAATCACAAAAGCCCATGGAGATGTTCATATCATACTAAGCTGCTCTTTAAAATAAACTCCAAGTGCTAATCCAAATAATATTAATTTTTCTTTACTTTCAGATGAGTTCTGATAACAGCAATATTTTATATAAGGGTATCGTATTGGCGACAACAACGTGAAATCCTAACTCTCTCTCAGCTTTGGCAAAATCAAAGGGAATTCGCTTAGTTTCAGCTAATCTAGAAGAAAATCAACATAACCTTAAAGGAAATATAAAAATAAAAAAAGTAAATTCATTATAATTATAAAAATGCATACAATTTTAATCCATTGTATAATTAATAATAATCGAAACAATATAATTAAAGCTAAGTGTACTAGAATATATAATTTACATATGTTCTTGTACCATTATATTACCATTATATATACCATTATTATATTACTCGTTTTTGTGTAGATAAATAAAAAAGCATTTTTTGAAAAAAATGTTTTTCTGTATCGTAGCTTTTTAATATAAAATTAAACTTAAAAGGTTAACTTTTTCAGTACCATTTAGGGACACGATAAACTTGACCTTCAGGCCGAGTGCACCATAATTGGTACCCTATTATACTATAAATGGAACTCTAAATCATTTGATTGATAATATAATAAATATTGTGTGATAATATATCAATCTTTAGTGAAAACATCAAATTGCCTGAGTGATAAGTCAGGCTAAAACAGTTTGAGACGGAATGTTGAGTAACCGACTGAAATATATTTACCATATCAACCAGCGCGATATATAAGAACATGCCGGCGGCCACGGCGAAAAGCCAGCGTGTGGCTGAAGGTGCATGACCAGCCAGTACACCACACACCATCCCCAGAAGGCACAACGCTGACGACAGGACGTTGTAGCACACAGCTCGCTTCACAGACATTCCCGCCTTCAATAGCACCGCGAAGTCACCTGATAAAGTGAATTGGTTTATCTTAACACGTTGAATGCCATGGGGGTCACCGGTGACCTCCGTCGCAATTAACATGTCGAACACACACTAACTTATCTTATTGAAGATAATGCACTCCTTTGCAAAATGAACGGGCGGTTTGATTTTTCTGCATTATTGGTAATAATTTAGTCCAAAAGAGGTTTTAATATCCATACTATGTTGTGACATTTTAGTTACTTTGGCGGATTTGTTTTTAGAAGGTTATCAGGCAACTAAAACTAACTTCTTGTTATTTTTAGTAGAATAATTCATGTTTGTCGCATCATCCTGCCTTATTGTGACTTAAACGTGACTCAGGCGCTGAGGAACCGCAAATGACATAGACGTTGTGCCCGTTTTTTGCAAAGGAGTTTATTATTGTGCATCATTATATGTATCGCATAATAAGTGATAGTGGTTGGAATGTTGCTGACTGTGATGGAAAATTGCTGACAGCCGTTTTTCGGTAAGATTTAGTTTAGGTTCCCTGAAAATCCACTTCCTTCAGTAAAAAACATACATTATTACTTTTTCTACTTTTGTTTGCTTTTCGTGGATCTTAGCCAAGTTAAAATTCTGACTATACACATAATAATGGATTTCGGCGAAGTAACGCCTGATTCTATTAATTACACCGCATAATATAAAATTCATTGTGGCACCACATACAATACCCGAAAGATTGTGCATGGTATTCAACGTGTCAATATATATAATTTTTATTTTGTTCACTTTAATACAGGGGTGATTTATAAATATAAAAAAAAAAATAGGGAAAGCTCAAAAGAACAAGTGAAAAATCGATAAAATTAAAAATTACCAATTTTGTATGAGAATCGCCACGATTACATGAATTACTTTCAATAGTTCGCATTCGTGACGGACTTGCGAGTATAGTCTACCTGATGTGCTATACAAAACTATCATTTCTTATGTGCTGTTGTGAAAAGTTTATTGTATTCTAAATAGTTCTTTGTTCTTTCGTATAAAAACTCAATGTATTGAAATCAAGAAGGAATTGCTAACATCAGTTGATATATATGACATCAATGCCAGTTTTTAAACTTATACTTTTGATTTCATTAAAAAGCAACTACACAATCAACTTCCATCTAATAACGTAACGAAATTCTAACTATACACGAATCAGCGAGTATTACCTATTGATGTCAATTAATTGGAATTGGAAGATTTCATAGGATTGATAATAGCTGATCGCTGAGTTAATAAATAAATAAATTGTAAGTGAAATGAAGTTCATCGGGTCATTTAGAATGTAATAAAATAATTTATATCCTTGTTTGTCTTCCATTATTTACATCCTTATCTTAGGCAACGCATCTACAGTGTATTTAGTACTGTAGTGATTTTTACATTAACAGTATGTAAAACCTTTTTTCACTTTGTTAAATTCGTAATTTTCAAATTTGAAACAAAGAAATAATGTTTTTTCGGATTAATGACAAAATTATTAATACGAAAAAACAATTATTTCTTTGTTTCAATTTTTTTTGTTTCATATTTGATCGTTTGACATAGAAGATACAGATCAACGTAGAACATGCAATGCACAAATTAATATGTAAAGTTGTGATATTAAATGTAAAGCGTATATTACATATATTGGGTTGTTACATAAGTTCGTTCGTTTTTTCAATATTTATTCAAAGCAAAATACATTTTAAAATAAAAGCTTATATTATTAACTATATTGTCCATTATTTTGTATCACTCTGGCCCAACGTTCAGACAATTGCATAATAATATATCACTATAGAAAGCTTCGTCTTTGCTTTTGAAAAATCTCTCAAGATAAATTTTTATGTCGTCAGATGCGAATTTTTTTCCGTTAAGATCAAGTACATTGCAATGTCTGGTTGTCTTTGAACGGCGGGAGACCGTTCAGTGATCAAGCGGATCTTATCTCTTCCATAAAAAATTAAACAAGTGAAACTTCCCTTCTCTCTAAATAAATATTATTATTATTATAAAATTTTGCAGTTATGTTAGTAAAAACAATTGTGTAAAAGTATGTAACGAACTCATCGCTTACCAAGTTCGTGTGGAAGTTCGTGACACAGAACAGCAATAGCTGTGGAGAAACCTCCCGCAATGTTCGATGCGAACGCTGCACCTGTAATGAAGTAAATACATATATATCAGTCTCGCCTATTATAATATTAGACGCAGAAGTGGTCACGTGGGTAGATTTGCATGCTTTTAAAAATCAAAAAAGCGGGGTCACAGTCATTTGCTGGAATTTGATAAACATGCAAAAAGTCTGGTTTTGCCGTAAATTGAGTAGTGATTAAGACAAATGTCGCGAGCGTTGCATTACTATAAAACGTTGTTTTCAGGACGATTTGCTCCTGGTTTTATTGTGGCAATACGTCTATAAAACGCCCCTTTTTGGGACGGCTGCACTCGATATTTCATAGATAATTACTTCGCTGCTATCCGAATGCGCCCTACGCTGAGAATCCGGATACCTCATTCGCATCGCAAATTAGTTTCCATTATTAAGATAGGTACTGCTGCCTGTTTATTTTTATTTGCTTCCATAGTCACAGGTATAAATAGGGTGGTTGTATTTTGTGCAATGAGAATTATATTGTTTATGTTGTCATCATAAACAGCCTGCGACAGTCCACTGTTAGGAATGGCGCGCTAGTTAGCACGATTTTCGACATAAAGATCGACGTATAGTATAGTCGTCAGCATAATGTTAAATCACAACTACCATTCCAATTGCAATTCAGCGTTTAAATCTATTTTTGCGTGTAACGGAGCGTCGAGAACATGACATTCATCTTGGATTAATAGGATCAACGTCTAAACTGGGCAATCTATTAAAGTAAACAAAACGTTCCATTATAGGAAGGCAGACGTAAGGCGTAATTGGATTCGAGCTCAATACATTATGCAAACAAGTTAGATCAGTGATTCTTAAACTTACTTGTCTATCGCCCACTTTGAGAGCCCATTATATTTTAGCGTCCCCCAAATATGTTTAATCTAATGATAACTTTCATTTTATTATAGCGTGTCATATCGGTTTTATCTTATTTTACAGTTCTAGAGATAGGTTTCATTTCATTTCAATTTTAAAAATAGAAATTTTTGCATCGTTTTTCTTAAACAACTTCAATTTCACCCGATTCTCGAGCCCCTTGCCGTTAAAGGTTTCCAGCACCCACAAGGGGGCGTTATCGCCCACTTTGAGAAATACTGAAATCTATCTAATGCTTTTAGAATATCGTTGGCCTAATTAACATTCGCTACGCCTACATTCGCCTAATTAACACTACTACGGGTGACTATAATCACTTACTACAAAACAGCACTTATACACAACAAAAGTAATGTCATTTCTTGGCACAAAAATCTTCATTCTTCTCTTCATCTTCACTGGCATCAAAATTAGAAAAAAATAAAATATTGCTCAAAGTAAGGCAATTGATGTATATATAATCATCATTAATCGGAGTAGTTATATTGATTTTACGAACTCGCAACATGCTGTCAAACGTGGACATGCCCTTTTTTCAAAAACAATATGGGAAACTCTGGTATTTCCGGGAATTAAATAAAAAATGTTAAAATTGTCTTACTTGCAAATAAATCATCTCTATTCTATTGTACTTACGATTAAGATAATATTTATTTTCATATGTAAATATAATAATATTAGGTGTACAAATAAGTTTCCGCAGTTTTTTATAAAAAATTAGGAATTTATTGTAAAGGAAAAGTACATTACGTTTTATTCAAAGTATTTTCCATCATTTGCCACTACTTTTCCCCATCTTTCTGGCAACATTCGGATACCCCGTCGAAAAAACTCTTCATCTTTTGACGCTATCCACAAATCTACCCAATTTTTGGTGTCTTCATATGATGTGAAGCGCTGCTCAGACAGACCATGTGCCATCGACCGGAACAGGTGATAATCAGAAGGGGCTAAGTCTGGTGAATACGGCGGGTGGGGTAAAACTTCCCAGTTGAGTGTTTCCAAGTATGTTTTTACCGGCGCCGCAACATGTGGACGAGCATTATCGTGTAAAAGAATAATTTTGTCGTGTCTGGAGTAGTAATGGGCGCGTTTTTCCTTAAGTGCCCGACTCAATCTCATCAATTGTGTTCGGTAGAGAGCTCCAGTAATGGTTTCGCTTGGTTTCAGCAATTCATAATACACGACACCAAGCTGATCCCACCAAATACACAGCATGAGTTTTTTTCCATGAATATTCGGCTTAGCTGTCGATGTTGATGGTTCGCCGGGCTTAACCCATGACTTTCTCTTCTTTGGATTATCGTAGTGAATCCATTTTTCGTCACCAGTGACTATACGATGCAAAAAACTCTTTTTTTTATTCCTGGCAAGCAGCATTTCACTCATGCATAATCGGCGTTCAACGTCTCTCGGCTTTAGTTCATATGGAACCCAATTTCCTTGTTTTTGAATCATTCCTAACGATTTTAAACGATGTGAAATTGCTTGTTGAGTCACTTGTAGAGTAAGTGCAAGTTCTTTTTGCGTTTGGGACGAATCTTCCTCCAATAGTACTTCTAATTCCATGTCTTCGTACACTTTCGGCCTTCCACTGCGTTCTTTGTCTTTAACGTCAAACTCACCGTTCTTAAACTTTTTAAACCATTCCTGACAACTTCTCTCACTTAAA